>OY282559.1:210120972-210515407 GCA_958295665.1 Tipula vernalis | reverse complement strand
TACCTGGTTGTTACCTAATTCTGACCAAATTTTTAAACCTGACATTTTCAATTTTCAATTGTTATCTCTAATATGACAAATTTAAAAGTACCTAGTCCGAATTTGTAAAAGTTATCAAAATATTAAAAAAAAAAAAATGACAGAATTTTCTTTAAAGAAAATGCATTTTTATCTTTTGTCGGCCGAATTTCGAAGTCGATCAACAAAAGATAAAATTGAATTTTTTATAATGAAAATTTTGTAATTTTAATAGTTTTGTTAATATTTTGATGGCTTTCCTAAATTCGAACTACATTTTAATAATTCTCCCATTGCAGAAATAAAAATTTTGTCAAAAAATAGAAATGTTGGTTTATAAATGCGGTCGAATATTTTGAATGTTGTAATGCATCAATCATAAATAAAAGATTTAAAAGATATAACCTATGATTTATTATATGTAAATATTTATTTATTGCTATTAAATATTTTGAAATTATTATTAAAGTAATGATAAATACAGCTAAGCAAAATGAGCGGAATAATTTTCGTGAAGCATGGGTATTAAAAGGTACTGATTTTTCGAAATATCCAACGGTAAACGACAATATTTTGAAATTATTTCTGATACTGGAAAAGCCTCATTGTATTCTGCTAAACCATTAACTGCTATTATACCAAGATCAATTTTAGAATCCACAGGCTTCTCAAAATATGATGAATAATTTTGAAACCTTCTTCCTCGCACTATTTGAGAACCACTTACTGTATCGAACTTTTCAATAAAAAATGGTATTTCTTCAGCCTGATCACGAATAGAACAAAAACTGTCCTTAAAATTATTTTTAAATGTAAATGAATTATATTTATACGATTTGTACCGGTTACAATCTTGAAATTTTTCTACGTTATCTAATTTATTTTCTAAAATAAAATTATTTAAATTTTCCCGTTCTTTAATTCTATTATATAATTGCTTCAAAATGTGTTGAGGTTTTTTAATATTTTTTTTTATTTCTTGCAAAAAATTTTCATACATATATCCTGAGAACGAATCTAAGGGGCCATACAACTTTACATAACCGGGCAAATGTAAAATGCTATGAACATTGTAATTTACTTGTTTCAATCCATAAATTTGGGGATATAGGGCTACAAATTCATTTAAAAGTATCTGGGCATTATCTGTATTCTCTTTGCAACTAGTCCTATCGGATAAAAGACGAAGACTAACAACTAAAAGCAAAAAATGATAAAAAATATTAGAGTCAACGAAACCTTTTAAAAGTGGAAGTACTCCATATAAAATAAAAAATCTAAATTCTGTGGCTTTCCATCTGCAGATTTCATTAAAATCTCTTGGTTTGCGAGAAAATTCTAAAGGGACGTATTTAGAATAAGAGACAAATAATTCGGACATCAAATTTTTAGTTTCTGGTTTTATTTTATCTAAAAGAAGGGTTAACATTTTTTTTGCAACTCCTAAATCGACTAAATGCATTGGATCTAGAGGAAATTGGGTAACCATCATAATTCCAGATTTTTCTAAAATATTTGCCTCACCTTTATGATGTTCTACATCTAAGCGATTAGCGAAAGAATAATCAGTTCTTAAATTACCTGAAACTACGTTAAAAACGGGAGTATGAGAAATTCTAAACCCTGATTGATTACATTCGTGACACCCTTTAATCGCGTTGTGGTATTTAACTGATTTGCAAAAGGATTTTGCTGGTGCATCGCAAATAAACGCGCGTAAAATGAATTTTTTTGGAATCGAATTTTTACCAATTAAAATGCCCTCATTTTTTAATTTTAAAAATTCATTTATAAATTCTTTAAAAAAACTATCTACTGATAAGGGATGACCGTCACCAACCCAAGCTCCGACAATAAAAGGGGGATGATTACGATCGTCAACGAAAGAACCAAGAATAGGCCAGAGCGTTTTCCTAGAACTTTTATAAAGAGGTAATCCATCGATGTTAAAATCACAAATAATTTCCGGCAAATTAGATAAGAACTTTGAATGCAAATGTGAAACTGGATTTACAGATATATTATGTAAAATAATCCATTTAATTAAATTTATCTTTAATATATTAATTTTATCTGAACATGAATTATCAGAAAACTCGTCTTCGGATGAAGACTCATCTTCAGATGAGCATGAAATTAAAATATCATCTAATAAAAAATGATCTTCCAAAACAGGAACGTTACATTCGCTATTAAAATTTTCGGGATTAAAATTAATTTCTTCTAGCTCAGACATATTTTCGGGATTACTTAAATTAAAATTTATTTCACAATCTAAACTACTGTCTGCCATTTCGGAGATAATCCTATACCGTTGGGTTCTGGATATATTATCCATTCTAATTATGTATTATGAAATATTTTCTACAATTATGAATAAGTTCACGAGAAAATGTGAGAACAACAAACACTAAAATGGTCTACTGCTTTAATATAGCTTTTATGATTTATTTATGATTTTTCTAACAGGGAATTTAATTAGGTTCAATTTATATAATAGCAATAAATTACATATAATAATACTCACAGTTTTCTAATATTTAATTTATTTTGATAACGCTTTAAATTAGCAGCATGGCGGCGAAAAATTGAAAACAATTTAGTAAACATTATTTCTATGCACTACGTATATTTACGAAAAATAAAAAAAATATAAACATGTACATATGTATAATTATATTTTTTTTATTTATATTAATTTTATATCTATTATTATTTATTTGTTTTAGTATAATCACAGAAAAT
Organism: Tipula vernalis; assembly: GCA_958295665.1. Taxonomy (NCBI): domain Eukaryota; kingdom Metazoa; phylum Arthropoda; class Insecta; order Diptera; family Tipulidae; genus Tipula; species Tipula vernalis. The sequence continues at coordinate 210,512,644 of OY282559.1, read as the reverse complement.
TTTCTTTACACTTTCACTCACACAACACACTGAAAGACGACACAAAATAATAATAAACAAAAAAAACAAAAAATGGCGAAATATATGCGGTTTGGGTGGCTGTGACGATAACGAAGCGGTTTTTAAAGACATTTTCAAGACAACCGCAAGACTTGTTACTATTCGTTCTATTTCCCACCGATAGGAGCGCGTTAAATTAAATAACGTACGTGACTTTAGTAACATATTGAAGACAACCCGAAGACATGTTCTTTAAGAAATTTGTCTCTTTTTAACATGTGTATTTATATATTATTTGCTTTATCCCAGACAAGCTAACGACATGTTACCACAGACAAAAAATCTGCTGGGTTAACATAACTTTCTCCTTAATTTCAACTAACAAGATGTACAATTTTTATTTTAATACTAATCTATCTCCTTTTCCAAATAGAATCCAGTAAGAATATGCACATTTACCGGCGAATGTACACATTCGCCGCTCTATTACCATGTTTCCATGAACCGAGTTAATTTAGGTTTAGGTTTCGTTGAGTTAATAACATGGCGGCGCTAATCCGTATCGTTTCCATGAACAAGTATAGAGTAGAGTTAATTTGACAGATGAGTTTTAGTATAAAAACCAATTCAATATATTTTCTATTACGTTTTCTTGTATTTCAATGAGTGACAGCGATTTTCTTGAATTTTTTCAAATAATTTCGAAAAATAAAATTTTTTTTGTAGTCTTTTAGTTTAAATTAAGTGTTTTTTGTCAATACCATATTATTTCTTTTTTGATTAACAATTTAGTTAATTTTTTATAAGTTAGTTTAAGTGCTGTTGTTAATAATGGATGTCAACACTAAAATAAACATACTGTATGCGAATCATGTACGAAATACTGATAATATATATAAAATGTTATTACAAAATTATGTTTAAGTATGCAAAGAAGAAAAAAGGCCTTTCTAAAAAAAATTCACAACCGGCATTTATATGTAAGAATGGCATTTGAAGTATAATATTTCGAATGCCTTACAAATACAACAACGACTAAAACGCAAGCCACCAAAAGTTTGGATGAAACGTCGAAGAGTGATTGGTGGAACAATATAGTTTTTTTTTTTTTTTTTTTTTTTTTTTAATAATTTTATTTATGATAACAATAAAATTTTTTTACAAAGTAACTACAGTGGAATTCGCTTATAATGAACGGTCATGGGACAAATAATTTTGTTCATTATAAACGTGTGTTCATTTTAACCGTAAATACTTGGTTTGTGCATTCGAAACTAACTTACATATGTAACTTATGTAACTGTGATTTCCAAAAATTTACGAAAGTTAAAAAAAATACATAGACACCAGAAAAAAACTCAAAATATTTCCCTATTTCCGTTACATTGTTTCTAGTAATCTAGTATATGTATGCACTATACACGAATCCATATACACATTACATTAAAAAAAAAATATGTACGCAAAATTATGTGTGTGAATATGAATGAATAGACCAAAATATAATTAAAAAAACGAAACAAATAATGATCGATGTTCATTATAACAGTAGATTTTTGTACTTAACAGGTATTGTGTGTGTTCATTATAAGAAGGGTTTGTTATAAACGAATTCTATTGTAGTCATTTTTGACTAACAGCGTTTGACTCTGACAATATAATAATAAAGCACTCATATGTGTTCTTTACATAAAGTGTTGTTTTGGTTGATGTTGCATTGTGCGGACTATTCAGGCAACTCAAAAGGTTTTAGTCTTTTGAGTCTTCTTATTATACCCTCTTGATGAAGTAGTCTTGCAGCTTCGATGTTAGGGTGATGATGGAGCCTCTCCTGGTGTTTTTGAGCACATTTCTTTATTTCACTTGCGACTGTGTCTATTCCGAGATCTCTATGAAGGTCACTATTACGAGTGTACCAAGGGGCATTTACAATTCCTCTGAGGACTTTATTTTGAAATCGTTGAACTATCTGTTGATTGCTGATTTTGGTGCAACCCCATAGTTGAATACCATATGTCCAGACCGGCTTGAGTACTTGTTTATAAAGCATAAGTTTATTATGAATGGATAACTGAGAGTTTCTTCCAATTAACCAGTACATTTTTCTATATTTTAACTGAAGCTCTTCTGCTTTCTTTTTCACGTGTACTTTCCACTTTAACTTTGCATCAAGGTTCATACCAAGGTATTTTGCTTGATTGGCATGTGGTACAGAGATATTATTGAGAGTCACAGGTAGTGGTTCTATTGATCTATTAGTGAAGTTAATATGAGTAGACTTCGATTCATTCACTTTAAATCTCCACTTAGCTAGCCAATCTTGTATATTATTTACGGCTATTTGTAGTTTGAATGTGACTTCACCGATTGTGTCACCAACAGCTAGAATTGCAGTGTCATCTGCAAACGTGGCGATAGTTGTATTGCTCGTCTGCGGTATGTCGCTAGTAAACAGCACGAAAAGGAAAGGCCCTAAGACACTCCCCTGCGGGACTCCTGCTTTAGCTTCTTTAATACTGGAGTAAACTCCTTCCTGTTTAACTCTAAAATATCTCCTTTTCAGGTATGACTTTAGCAGTTCGCAATACTCAAATGGCAGAGTTTTCTCCAATTTAAATATTAAACCATCTAGCCAGACTTTGTCAAATGCCTGCGCTATGTCAAGAAATATGGCTGAACAAATCTTTTTTTCCTCTAAGGATTTTTCTATTATATCTGTTATTCTATGGACTTGGTCGATTGTGGAGTGTTCCTCTCTAAATCCAAACTGATGGGACGGAACAGCTCCTGATTTTACAACTTCTGGTTTAATTCGCTTTAATAACAATCTCTCAAATAGTTTTGACATAGTTGGAAGAAGTGATATTGGCCTGTACGAGGCCAGTTCATTTGGTGGCTTACCTGGCTTAGGTATCATTATCACTTCCGCAAATTTCCAAGAAAGAGGGACATAACGGAGTCTGAAGGAAGCATTAATTATGTCCGATATTTTTTTAATAGCTTTATTAGGTAGTTGTTTTAGAATCTCTCCAGTTATCAGGTCATATCCTGGTGATTTTTTAAGTACTACATGGTTCTTTATTACTTGTTTTACTTCTTTAGCATTAGTTAATGGAATTTCCTGTCTCAGGATAGTTGTTTGGTTTTCGAACAATATATCCTGTTGGTTAAGTGTTGTTAAATTTGGCTGAAAGGTACGCTCGAGATGATCCGCGAATTTTTCTGCTTTTTCTTCTTTGCTTTTAGCCAGGTGACCATTATTTGTTCTCATTGGTGGTATATGCATAACTGGCCTTTTCAAATATTTGGTTGCTTTCCACAATGAATAATCACTACCTTTATCATAGGTGAGAGATTGTAGGTATGAATTTATTGATTTATTTTTAAATTCCCTTATTTCTCTACGTATTCGTTGTGTTAAATTATTTAATCTATTTTTGACGGTTGCGTCTCGTGTACGTTGCCACTCCCTACGGGTACTTCTCTTCTCTATAACTAGTGATTTAATTTCCATTGGATAGCATTTGCCAGCTATTTGTTTCTTGTGTTAGTGCTTTTCCACGCCGCTAGCTGTATGTCTTTGACGAGCTTCTCCACCTCCTGTTCTAATGTTTCTTCTGATGAAAGTTGTGTGTTTAAAATGATGCTATTGTTTAGTTCATTCCTGAACTTTTTCCAATCAGTATATTTATTCGTTAACAGTGGCTGTTTATCATTAGTAATTATTGTATCACTTATTATCATTAAAATAGAGGAGTGGTCAGATGTGGAGTCCAATCCTTCCTGCACTTGTATATAATCAACCGGGATTTTTCTTGTTATAAAGAAGTCAATTAGGTCTGGTATTTTATTTTGATCACTGGGCCAATAAGTTGGTTTTCCAGTTGAATGCCAGTTGCAGTTGTATTTAATTATTGCTTGATGAAGCTCTTTCCCTTTAGTTGTGGTTAGTCTTGATCCCCAGTCAGTATGTTTAGCGTTGAAGTCACCCCCGACTAAAAATTTTTCACCGAGCTGCTTGAAGAACTGAGTATAAGCATTCTCTTTCATGTTATATCTAGGTGGGCAATATATTGCGGATACCACTAACTTGTGGTTGCGGGTATTAATGCTAACGCTAATTGCTTGTATTTCATCACTTTCAAGTTTTTGTTGCAGATGGTATTTAATATTTTTTTTTATAATCACGGCACTGCCCCCTCGTGCATTATTATTAGCATGAACTGCTGAGTGAACTTCGTAGCCGCGGATTTTTATATGACTTTGAGTAGTAAGGTGTGTTTCAGATAATAAAAATATAGCTATTTTTTCTAAATCAAGAAATAATTGTATTTCATTTTGTCGTTGCAATATACCATTGCAGTTCCATGAAAGAATTTTTAAATTATTTGCCATGTTTTTGGAGTAGAGTGAGCCTTTGTAGGATTGATATAAGGGCTTTTTCTTGCTTTTCTTCTTGTGAACTAAGTCTATCAAGAATATCGTAGTATTTTATTAGTTTGGTTATTATTTGAATCATTTAATAAAAGATAACTATGTTGTCTTCTCGAACTTCCAGTAGATAGTACATCAGCAAATGTTACATTTGGATTAGTTCTTGATGGCTGGATTAATGTTTGGTGTGGCCTTAAATTTGTAGGTATTCTTGTTGAGGCTGAGTTAATTTCTGGCCTGGTAATTATTGAAGTTTCCCTTGTTTTGTTGCGAATTTTTTGCAGCTCTTTTATAACAATGCAACCTCTGTAGTTGGCTGGGTGTGTCTCTCCACAGTTAACACATTTTGGTGGGGTGTCTTTTAGTTTCGTACATTCAGCCGTACGGTGTTTTCCTACACATTTCACGCATCTGGGCTCCTTATTACAAAAGTTTTGCGTGTGTCCGTAGACTTGGCACTTTTTGCACTGGGGGATCAGCTTAGATTTTTTAACTGCTTCTATTTGCACTTTCATATGGAGTATTTCGCTGATTGCGTAAATATTTTTAATGTCTTCTGTTCTTTCAAAAGACAACGTATATAATGGAAGAGGTGTTTTGTCACCTCTTTTTAGCAGCTGTGTAACTTCTTTAATTTTGTATTTTTACTCCAAAAGATACTCTTTTATCTCTTCTGGTTTGCATGAAGCGTGTAGCTTCCTAGCAATGACTTTGGTTTGCCTTGTCTGCTTATCTTCGTAGGAATACCACGCTGTCTTTTCTTCGTTAAGAGCTCCTGTTAACTTTCTATAGCTATCACCGTCTGTGACATTTATTTTGATATCACCACTATTTAACGCTGTAGCTTGAAACTTTATATGATTGTTGTCCATGATTTTTCTAATACTCTGATAATTATTGCAATTAGATATTATTACTGGAGGTGGCCGTGGCACTTTTTTCTCTAGTTGTACATTCTTACTTCCGGTTGGGAGTTCATTACTTGATCGTTTCTGTTCCGACGGAACCTGAGCTTTATCCTCCTGTTGCACGTGCCTACTTCCGGTTGGAAGCTGCTCAACTGATTGTTTCGAATCGGGTGAAATCTGTGGTGATTTACTCATCTTACGTTTCTTATTTTTTTTGTTACGGTTCAGAATCCATCCCGTTTCTCTATTGAGTTCTTCCTCGTCTGTTTCATACATAACCTCTATATGATCATTGGTGTTGTTTATCTTAGTGGTTTCTTTCTCAGACATTACTGCATTTAGAGCATCTTTTAACTCCTTGTTTTCTCGCTGTAAGTTTTTGAGGTCTTTGTTTAGATTTAACGTTAACTTTTCTATTTCGTAAATCTTATTGCGCAGTTCTGCGTTATTCCTTTCTAAAGTGTTCGCTATTGGTGGTGGTGATCTACCTACCCTAGATTGTTGTTTAAATGGGTTGGGTTGCCCAACAGGGCTGTTAAACAATGATTGGCTCACCCCAGAATCCTTTGAGCCAGCCTCGTTAGAGGGTGGATTTGCCAGCTGATTAGCTGGGTTACCACCTGGGGTACAATTTCCTGAATCCGTTGTATTCATTGTTTATTTTACTGGTCATAAAGCATCTACCACTCTGACCAGTACGAGTTGGTAGTGGGTCTGGTTTGAGAAGATCATTTACTAAATTCTCGATAGTCAGTTATACCGCCGTGTCTCGGCCGCCAGAGCCTCGTTAGTTATCTAGCAGGGTGCACCACGTGCAGGTGAGGATGACATTTGGACTATTTGTAGACCAATTACTTAAGCCCCCTTTCCCACCCCGAACAATATAGTGAAAACTAATAATTTCGATGAATGGATGGAAAATTTCCGTGTTGATCGGGAAACAATCGAGTATTTATGTTCTGAAATTGGACATAAATTACAGCCCGGTCCTTTTTGTGTACGTGAGCCATTGCAAGTGGACAAAAAAGTAGCCATCGCATTATATAAACTTGCTTCATGTGCGGAATATAGAGTAGTTGGGAACCAGTTTGGAGTACTTAAAACATCAGTTCATCGATGTTTAAAACCGTTTTGCACAGCAGTTATTAAATCGTTACTTCCCAAACATATTAAAATGCCTACATTAGAAGAAGGTAAAGAAATAATTGGGCAATTTAATGAAACAAGTGGCATTTCTCTAGTTCTTGCAGCAATTGATGGCACACATATTCCTAACGGAAATTTATAAACAGAAAATGTTGGGCATCAGTTGTACTTCAAGGAGTAGTAGATCCAAATTACACGTTTGTTCAAATGATTGAACGTTCAATAATTCTTAATGTACAATTTTGGTTGTTTTGTTTTATAATTTCAGATTTATTGATATCACGGTAAAACAGCCAGGGTGCACGCATGATGCCACCGTATTGAAAGATTCATCATTGTATGCAAATATACACAATTATTCTATGGTATAGCAAAATATTTTCATTATTTTAATTATAAACATATATTTCTTTTCATTAATTACAGCCATCTGAAATAAGTGACGGAAAGGTAATAAAAGCTTTCTTTGTTGGCGACCCTGCATATCCGTTACAAGATTGGCTAATGAAGGGATATACACCAGCAAGTACGCCGGAGGGGGAGTCGTTTGGTGTTTATTTAAACAAAGCTCGCATTGTAGTTGAAAATACCTTTGGACGCCTAAAAAGCAGATGGCGCTTTCTTCAAAAAAGAATTGATACGGATATTAATTTTGTACCACATATCGTAGCAACTTGTTGCGTACTGCATTATATTGCAGAGAGTAGAAAATTATCTATTCTGCAAAATTGGAACGTCGAATTGACAAATAATAACGTATTATATCCTCAACCTCAAAATGTAAATAGCTCACGGGCGCCACTTTCAGCAAATTAAATTAGAGATCATATTAAAGATTATATGGCATAGACCCATCCACTTCTACAAAGTAAAATCCATTGAAAATATAAATAAAACAAACATATGTTTAAGAAAAATATAAAACTGTATTTTAATTTTAATTCATTGTTTTAAAAATAGTAATCACATTACTTCAACTAAATAAAATATTTCGTAAATAGTTTTTAAATTAAATTTACTATCTTAACCTAAAATTCATTTCATTATTTTAATCTAAAATTGTAAAAGTCACAGAATATTTCACAACCTTAAATCTAAAAATTTATATATACTATGTATTCGTACATGACAAAAATATTTAATTTAATTCTCGAACTCAATAAATTCATTGAGTTCGTCTATTAAATAATCCGTCTTTGATGAACTACTAGCTACCACTTCGTATTCTGGCGCAGATAAATTTGAGCTTATTATTGCTTTCAAATCTTTTAAAAAGATTTTGTTATTCTCTTCTAATATTTTTTTGAGTTTTTTCAAGGAATTTTTCTTGCAACTCCTCTTCTTTTTTAGAGTATAAATTGAACTCATAATCAATTATTATTTTTTGTTCCTGAAGAAAGTCCTGTTGAATTTTGCTGTTTCCCTTGATGATTTTGGAAGCTACTTCCTCCCACCCAAAATGGTTTCTCCGTCGGTTATTGGAAGAGGAACTTGAAGTGGATGGCTCACTGGTTTCCACTACAACATCTTCTGTCTCCTGTTCAATAATATTTTCTGTATCTAAAAAACATTAAAAAATCATTTATTAAATAAAACATATATTTCAACATGTATATGTATATTTTACTTGAAATTGGCGTAAACACGTCAATGGCATTCTGCAATCGTTAGCTGCTAGGTCTCTCTCCTAAAATTTGGTCGAGCTCATCAAAATATTCGCAACAGTTTCGCGGTTCACCACTTGTACTGTTTTGTTTTTTAACATTTAAATAATTTTTTTTTTAAGTTTTTCCACTTGTTTTCTATATTATCTACTTTTTTGTCTGTAATACCCCGTTTTAAGAACTCCTCTTCCACAATTCTGAAAATATCCTTTTTTCGGTATTTTTTCCCATCCATTAATTTTAATATTTGTTTTTCTGCAAAAACAGAAAATAACACTTTACAATCGTCGTCATTCCAAAAAACTCGAGATGCCATTTTTATTTAAAGTTTTGTTCACAATTAAACAAACAACAACAAAATACAATGAAATGTCAAGCAAACCTAACTCAAACGTATTGGTTTCGTTGAGTTAATTTGGGTTTAACGAAACTCTAACCTAATCTGCGTTTCCATGAACGTAAACCTGAGTAAACCTGGATTAACTCTGTCACGGAAACATGGTATATGTACATTAGCCGTAACATATACATACATACACATATCTGTCGATCTATCTATTTCCTTATATAAAATTGAGTTTGTGTATGTGATAGTTATACAAATCCACACTTGTTGACCGATTTGAACCAAACTGCACACAATTGATTTTTAAGACCTAAGGACGGTCACTGTTAATATCTCACACCTTCACCTTCTTCTTGTGGGGTAGTAATGAGGTCCAAAGTTAGCATAGAGGAATTTAAAAAACTTCACCGATTGAGGAGATTTTTGGATATTTAGTGCGAAATCAGAAATAAATCGATACGTGTATCATTCACCCCTATTATGATTGTCGAGTCGATCGACGATTGATCCGACTCTCTGTTGCCTTTTCCTTTTTCATATTGTTCTTAGCGATACAGAATCGTGTCGATTGTTGATCGACTCTTGATTCATAATAGGGGTGATTATTTTTTTTTCAACTGTGATGTGGTGTGGTGTTGATGAGATTCAAAATTTTGAGAATTGACATGAATTAACAGAAAGGCAGATAGAATGTTGAAATATCACTTCTGAAATGCTTCTTGAAAGAGAACAAAGAAAGGGTTTTCTGCATCGGCTTGTGACTGGAGATGAAAAATGGATTTACTATGAGAATCCTAAAGTAAAAAACCTTGGGTAAAGCCTGGTGAAGCTGGTTCATCACAGCCAAAGGGAATTGTTCATTGTGATAATGTTATACTCTGTATATGGTGGGATATGAAAAGCATTGTGTATTACAAGCTACTGAAACTTTCTGAGATTTAATGGCGAAATCTACAAACGAAAATTAATAAGTTTGAAGTGAGCTGTTCAATATAATCGACCAGAATGGGAGAATAGACACAATAAACTGATTTTCCAGCTTGACAACTCAAAACCACATACTGCAAGAGTCGTTAAAACCTACCTAGAAGGACAGAACTGGGAAGTTCTATCCCACCCGCCATATTCGTCAGACATTGCACCTTCGGATTACAATTTATTCCGGTCGATGCAGTCAGCCCTTCAAGACGTACGATTCACATCTTAAGAAACTATCAAAAATTGGCTTGACGAATGGATCGCTACAAAAGACGACGAATGGATCGCTTCAAAACACGACGACTTTTTCAGAAAGGTAATCCGTGAATTACCTAGAAGATGGGCGAAAGTTGTGGATTATAATATAGCATTCTTTGAATAATGTAGCACTTTTATATACTTGCTAAATAAACCCGTAATTTTAACCAAAAAACGGAACTTACTTGTACTACCCAATGTAAACAAGGCTAGGTTAGGTTTAGATGGTGGTCCACCAGGACCAGGCATACACCAAAAATGGTCCGTAGCCATACATTAATGCACAACTTTGACCAGACCTGCCGAGTTATTAAGCATGAGGTGCTACGTGACCATCTGTCGTTCGTCAATTTACAAGCTTCCTCTTGAAGCAGCAGTTTGCATACCGCAAGAGGCATTTCAATATCCTTTCTGCTTTTTGAAAAGTGGTCCGTTGTACCACGTTGAGCCAGTTCATCGGCTTTTATATTCCCTTTACTTATAAAATGTCTTGGCACTCATATAATATGGATGTTGAACTGATCTGTCATCTCGTTAAAAGATGAAAGACAGTTCTGGAATATTTTAGACGTGGGGAGGTGTGATTGAAGCGCTTTAATGGCATTCTGACTGTCGGTATAATATGCGAATATCACAAGCCAATGTTACTTTATACCTCACCTAATGTACGACTCTTTATGGCAGTTACTTTAGCTTGAAAAATGCTACAGTAGTCGGCAAGATGGAAGGAGAGATTTAACAAAAGTTCCTCGCAGAACATCCCAGCTCTGGCTTTCCCGTCTTGTTTTGAACCATCAGTGAAGAAGTTTATAACTCATGGTTCCAAAACTGTACCCATCATCCAGTACTGCCTGAATGGGATCGTAGTTCAAAACTTTTTGTCGAAAGGAAGTGACGGCACCGTATAGTTGGTCGTCTTGGAAATTTGTTTGTTACACAATATAGATGAGTACCCTGCTAACCCTGCTATGAGTACAAACTGCTAACTGTTTATCCAAAATATCTAGAGGGATTAAACATAAAAGAGTCTCCAGTGCCTGAGTGGATGTGCTCCTCAGTGCACTACTGATCCACAGAGAAATTGTTCTCTGAACTTTTGTAAACAGTTTTTGGTTGACAGTTTTGTCCAGAGCAGGCCACCAGACTGTTACCCCATACAAAAGTGTGGGTCTAATTACTGCGGTATAAAGCCAATGTACGATGCGGGGCTCCAGCCCCATCCTCTTCCAATGGTATTTTTTCAACAATATATCGCTACCGTAGGTTTCTTTACCCTTTCCAGAATATTTAGCTTCCAATTTAATTTGTTATCCAAAACGAGCCAGAAACTTCGCTTCATCTTCAAGCTGAATTTATTTAAAGTGGGAGGGATCGATATGAGGAAGTTTATGTTTCCTAGGGATGAGAACCAATTCGGTTTTGTGTGGGTTCACATATTCAACCCACTGTAACGGCTGGCAATTGCTCGTCGTTCCAAGGTTGGGTGGGTTTGATATCCCTGACATAATTATGGTTATTATTTATTTATTACGTATACCACAAAACGGATTAAACAAGAAAAAAATAAAACGCGGGAAAAATTTTGTTTTTGATTCTGTTCAATTGACCCGTTTTCAGAAAAAAACAATTTTTTTTTATTGGGTGGAGTCATCAGGAAACCATGATGATTTTTTTTTTTGTTTTTTTTTTTTGTTAATAAATATCGGTTTTTTTGGAAAGATCGGTAGTCTTTTGCCAATTTTTGTCGAGTACAACATTTTTTTTTTTTTTCTAAATATCGGAAAAAAAAACATAAAAAAATCCTGAGTTATCTAAAGTGTTATTTTTTTTGTGATTAACTCTAATAAAATCATAATTTTTTTTTTTTTTGGTATGTGGATACTATTTTATTTTTTTTCGTCTAGAAATCACTAGTCTAGATTGGGAAAAAAGAAAATTAATCGAAATTTGGAAAGTGTATCTAATTATATCTAGTGGTTATTAAGTAATGTTATAAAAATCTAATAAGTTTATATAATATAGTTAAAATTAATTAGTTAAAATAAAAAATCAATCCATTGTAAAATTCTTAAAACTTAAAATAATAATACTTCAAAACTATGAAAAATTACAAAAGAAAACTGTGCTAGTGAATTGTTTAAACAGGGGTATCTGGTCACCTAAAAAGAACCAATAAAACTCTTATAAGTATACCTATATATAATGTGCCTAAATCATGAAATATAAAATCGACGAGGCAATCATGATAAATATACACATATATACAACTGTAAATGAGTGATAACTGGTCCGTAAAATCATTTTACGAGTCAGGCGTTGTTACATCGTATATAGGCTTTGGCCAAAAATATATGATTTAAAATGTGTATGTACTGTGAAAAATTATGAAATACTGGACGTTTTTAAAAGTTTAACAGAAAATTAAATACGTATCGAGAATTAATTAGTGTAGAAAAAAAAAACTAAAACTAAACTACAAATAATAAATGTGATAAGTGATAAAGTGAACCGTTTTCATCACAAGAAAATTTGAAACGGTCGAACTATTTGTCGTGTTTAAAAACTCTAAAAAAAAATAAAAAAAAAAAAAAACATTTGTGTCTCAAAATGGGGTGCATAATATGCAAGAAGTATGGCCATACCAACATAATATAATCAGGTTTTTTTTATACACTATTATTATATTATATATATATATGTATTATATTCTTTAATTTAAGTATTATGACGTCTTTAGGGGGGGTTAGGTAGTAATTAGTAATTAATTTAAGTTTCTTATTTTGAATTTCAATTTAAAATTATATTTTTGTTGTTATATTGTAATTTTTATATTTTATCTTTTCTTTTATTATTTTATTTTTTTATTATTATGTTGCTTTAATAAACATTACTCAATTAACTAATGTAATAATTATCATACACTATTTATAGTTTCATTAATATTTATTTTTCGGGTTTCTCTCGGTTTTACAATTATTTTTTTTCTCGTATAGTTCGCTTAATTGTTGCTTTTCAGGATGAGAATGTAAAAGGTTTTTAGAAGATGATTTGGTAAGTGCATTCTCAGCATTCTACGGTGAGTTGGTCCATGCCTTGTTTCCATTCCCTATCTCTGTTTTTTTTCCTCTCTTGATTCCTTAGTCCTTTTTCCAGCGGTCTAACAAGACTCCCTCAAGCTTTGGGAAACCCCACCCCAATCCACTGAGCTTAGCCGGCCTCAAGATGACCGTCCAAAGCCTCTGAGTGAGTAACAAAATTTTCTGTTAACAGACCGATACCCACCATCCGTGTCGGTCTCGTTACACCACAGCCATTGGCCCAAAATGAAAGAGTGCCCATGGCATTTTGCATAAGCTCACTAAGCGTGCCGGGATATTTGCCACATATTCCAATATCAATATCATCCGCATAGGCAACCACCCTGAAGCCAATGTCCTCTGTCTGAGCAACAGGTCATAACCAAGTTCAAAAGTAGAGGGGATAGTACGCTGTCTTTCCAGTGTTTCAAAAAGGCAGGAAGACAAGCTAATCGTTCTAAGGTCTTTGAGATTGCAGTGTGAGCGGTTTCTCGCCTTAGGTATAAATACAACTTTCACTTCCGTCCATTTGCTAGGACTGTCACATTGTTCGAGGCTATCTTTGACAATTACCTCTAACCAGGGAATGGTTAGATCCGTAGTTTGTTGAATATCCGCAGGGATAATACCATCGAGTCCAGGCGACTTATATGGCTTAAAACTATTTATCGCCCAGGATTAGCACACCTAGAATGATTGGTGGAATATCTACTTCATCCTAAGCTAGGTAAGCTGATATTAGCCAGATGTTTCGTTTATCAACCTTAGTGCTGATCGCTGCTACATCTCCATTGCTGAAATTTGATAGCAGAAAACAACTTATGTTATTTTTAATGAAAATGAACGACCCAACCTTACCTTGTTTTTTCGCGTGTATTAATCTATAATAGGGAGTCTTGAGCCCAAGTAGTCGGTCTTCCGTGATCCAAGGTTCCTGGATCAAGACGAAATCTGTCCCTTCTTTTCCAATTTTTATGATGAGAGCAGCTGATGCTGCCTTAGAGTGGTGGAAGTTGACTTGTAGCAATATCAACATCCCTACAGCTTTTTCTCCCATTTTATCATTAGAGTCCTCCCCTGATGTGAAATCCTCTGAGAACCTCTTCAATGACTCCAATGACATTGACATCTCCGTGTCTGTGGAGTGAGTTTCCGTCTGGCTATCCACTATTGCACAGCTTCCTCGGACTTCGGTGCTTCCGGCTTGTTCGCGTATTTTTTGTATATTTTCAGTGTGGCTGCGTTTCAGTGCAGCAGCACTCAAAATATGAAAAGCTGAAATTATAGTTTACAGTACTATTTGTTTCTTCCATTGCAGTCAGTGACTCCCTTTTCAAATTTAAGGCGGCTGACCTGTAGCCAGCCTTAGGCTCCACGAGCTTGGCAACTTTCCAGATGGGCGTAGGAAACTCTGGGTTACCAAACTGCAAAAACTGAAGAATCATCTTTGGATCGCTAGGATCCGAAGGGATCCATACACTGGCTCGCGGCCTCTAGGCGATTTCTTCCCTAGCTAAAACCCTCCACTGCCGTAGTATAAAGCAAGCAAGGGATCTTTGATCTGCACAAGCGGAAGTTTTACCTGATTCCTGCGCCAGCCCCCATCCCGACAAGTCGAAACAGGTCCTGAGTTTTCAGACAGGACTTTCATGTAGGTGGTGGCTAAGGCCCCTTCGACCTTTCTCCAATTGGTGGGTGTAATACTGCCATCCTGTTGGAACTGGTCAATAACTGCCACAACCAGCTGATCCTTGAGTACCTCATTAAAAGGCCTCATAGTGGTAGCATGGGGATTTGTTCTTTTAGCGATCTTAGGACTTTCCTCCTGAGATCTTATTTTCTGCAGCAGTGGGCCAGATGCTTATTTTATCTAGAGCCCTCCACGCCTTTCTCCTAGTGTTGTAGGTTTAGTGTGAGGCAACAACTTCCTTCGGGCTTTGATTCCGGTTTGTTAACTCAGGTTTGGCGACCCGAGTGGAGGGACCAGTCTAACTTGAGCTTATGTCCCGCGGTTTAGTTGTAGAATTAGAGTCAGGCCTACAGACCCGAGTCTCCAAGTCAATATTTCCCTGATTTGTTAGAGAGCCGGACTTTTTCTTTTGTTTTTGTGATCCATAATAGACCCCACGGGTAGCGGAGAAAAGGGTGTCCTTCTGTACAGCGATCCGCCGTACACAGATAAGGCTGCTTATTCCAGAGGGCGCCACGTATCTGGTTCCACCGTTAGCGACTGAGCTAGTTTTTAAACTGGGCCCTCAGTCTGGTCGATTCTCGGCACGGTACGAGTAACACCTTAACCCATCCCAGTGATTTGCTTTAGGTTGACTCCTTTAGCGCCGTGTTTTGCCTAGAATCCAAAGAATCAGCAATCTAGTTACCAGCGGTCACCACACGGAGCTAACATGAGCACCTGTGGAAGCTGCAAGTTACGGAGCTGACCGCAAGTGCCAAAGTCACACCTGACCACCCTATATAAACAAAGACGTAGGCAATTGGGTTCAGTTTTGTTTATCTTGCCAACGTGCTAAAGTACAACGCCATATAATATCACGCCATGGACAGTTCCAAATTCCAATTGGTCGATTCGAACATATCCATTTAAACATTGTAGGTCCACTCCCTCCGCCCAATGGATGCACATACTTAGTCACTCTCGATTGCAAGCTTAGATGGAAAGAGCATGTTAAAAAGAAAAAAGAAGAATTGAACATTAAATATAGGAAAATGTATTGGCTAATAGGTAGAAATTCTGAGCTTACAATACATAACAAATTGCTATTATATCAGCAAATACTTAAACCAGTATGGACCTACGGTATTCAACTTTGGGGTTGTACCAAGAAGACAAATGTACAAATGATTCAATGTTTCCAAAACAAAGTGCTGCGTGGCATTGTAAACGCACCATGGTACATTAGAAATGATAACCTCCATAGGGACTTAAACATGGAATATGTAAGTGAAGAAATACAAAATCATGAGAAGAAACACATTCAGCGGATATCTCGGCACCAAAATGCAGACATACGAAGTTTGTTGGATACCACCAATGCAGTAAGAAGACTTCAAAGGCAGAAACCTTTGGAATTGGGCAGTTGTATTTAATTAGGATAGAGAAAAATAATTACTATGTAAATTCAATCAGGAGTAATCATTGGGCTACTGCCTGTCAAATGTGAATCTTCATTTAAGAAAGATAAATTACTAAATGATTTGTAAATCAGTTGTAATATTAAATAAAGGAAAAAAAAAAAAAAAAAACTACTTAGTCACCCGCGTCGATCGCTTAACTCGCTGGCCCGAAGCTTATTACATGACCAATATTTCAACTGCAACCATCGCCACAAGATTTGTGATCAACTACGTATCACGATTCGGCGTGCCCCTTAATATCACTACTGATGAACGCAATTTGAGTTCAAGCTTTTCACCGAGATAACAAAATTCCTTGGCTCACATCGTATACCTACAACGGATTTCCATCCACAAGCCAATGGCATGGTCGAATGCTTCCACCGGCAACTCAAAGCCGCGTTAATGGCCAGACGCAAAAAAACTTATTGGAGTTCGGAAATTCCAATAATTTTACTTGGAATCCGTGCAACAGTGAAAGAAGATCTGAAGTGCTTACCAAGGGAACTAGTTTACGGTCAAACCATCAAACTACCCGGTAAGTTCTTCGTCGATAATCCTCTTTCGCCACTCCCGATTTCCGACACAGTCATCGACCAACTGCGACACACCATGCAAAATCTTATACCCAAATAACTCGTCAGTCGAAACAAGACGATGTTTTTATTCCAAAATCATTAGACAACTGTGATTTTGTTTTCGTTAGAACAGACAATGTTCGCACGGGATTATCTCCTCCCAATGAAGGTCCATTCAAAGTCAATGGAAAAAACAAACCATTCAATCGACCGACTCAAACCGGCTTACTGCATTCTGTGTTCAACTGAGCAAAAATTAGTTTACCGTCCACATAAAAATGTTCGCATTTCAGCTTAACAAACCATTTTTCTTATGGTGGGAAATCACTTGCAGGGGAGTTCTGTAGCGATACGATGTTTTAGCACTACAATTACTAAAAATCAATTTTCTCAAATTCAAATATAATTGTGTCAAATATAAAAGTTTTTGCATCTGTATTTGATCCACTAGTGTCACCTACTAAATGCATAACGATTCACAGAAATATTTAGTTACAATTCCACATTTCTCATCGAATAAATTATCGTGTCTTGACTATTTTAGTACACAATTTACAAATATTTTATTACACCACATTGCGGAATTTGCGCTCCAAATACTACAGCAGCATTATCAGGCGTAATATAACTAGTGGTCCGCTTATTATCGATAATTTTTTTCAAATGTCACGAATGCGTATCCCAGCGACGAAAATGCAACGAGTGCGCAGCACGAGTTGCATTTTCTAAAGCTTGGGATACGCATGAGTGACATTTGGAAAAAATTATCGATTCTTAAGAGGACCACGAGTTATATTTGGGTGGAGAATATAATGAATTGGTGTGAAAGATAAAACTTAAATTCACAACATGAAAGATTATATTTGTAATAACAATTATTTATTATGCAAGAATATCATTGAAACATATTATATTTAGAACTGACAGTTGTTGAAGGTACAATTTTCAAATCGGAATTGTCCTTCATTTTTGTTGTTAATTTTAGATGAAACGATTGGGTTTACAGCTTTTGACGGCTCAGCAGAACTTCCTCGCATCTTTTCTAGAATATTGTTGTGTTGCTCTGGCTGCATATTTAAATATGGCTGAATTGAATTAGCACTGCTATGGCCGGTTATTTTAATCAATTGTTGATCTGAAATACCCGCATTTGCCATTATAGTAACCGCAGTTGATCTATGACTATGATTGGTGATTTTATTATTTTGCACATCAATTCCAATTGCCTGGGCCGTTTGTTTGGTCCATTTTGATAATTCATTGACACCTACAGGAAGATTTTTATACCACCTTCCAGTTGAATTTTTCCAGAAAGGATTGGGTGTAAGAAACAATCTTTCGGAGGTTACATGATTTGGCCGTTTATTCATTAATTTATTGAATAATCGTACGGGACAAACGTTGATATTATTCACATTTTGCGTGAGCCACTTACTATTAGCACAACGGCTTGCACCTCCTTGTGTAGTTTTGGTGAATATAGGGTTATATTCAATTCGTCCCGTATCATTACCGAAATGGTCTGTAATTCTCTTAAAATAATGAGTTAAAGCAAACGCGGCTTCGTTACCACGCCACGCTAATTCTGTCGCAACAATGTTGAAGAATTTCTTTTGAAGTCCATAAGGGTTATCTTCATCCCAATACGTTTGCATACAAGTAGATTCATTTGACGTAAAAGCTACAGCACTTAATTTCCGTTTATTCGGTTCACTTTGAAGTTGTTTCCGTTTTGAATCTCTGGCACATCTTGCCTGTTTAAACTCAATATCACGAAATGGATCAAATTTTATTTTAAATTCTGCATAATATTTTTCTTGAAGCATTTTCGCTAGCGTATTCCAAATAGTTTTAATTACAGTTTCCTTGTAATTTTCTCCGTTAGACTTACGCATATTGCATGCATAATCTTTTAAATATGACGCGAGCATATCAATTGATGTGTCTCGCTCAATTGTGTATTGACGTGTTGCACATAAATCCATAAACTGTTTCCAAATACTTTTCTTATTTCGTTCCGTGTTTAAAGGAACACTATTGAGTATTAACTCTTCGATTTTTTTATTTGTACACTCTCCCCATCTTTGATTATCACAATTATCCATCTTTGTATCAAGCAGTAATCAATACTGATTCACAAATATTTTGTAATTGCATAAGTTGACAGATAGTTATATAAGAATTTTGTTTTTGTTGTGTGTTACTTTGATTCTAATGAATTTATTTTTATTAATAAAAATCGCCAAAAATAATAAATAGTAGGCTATTGCCATAACAACGTTTTTCCCACAGCGACAATACAACAGTGTTGTATTGTCACTTATTAATAACAAAAATAACAAAAAAATTGCATAGTGAAATAGATGATTTTTAGGTATGAATTATATTCTCAGCTAAATAAATTAAATGTCATTTTCATTTGAGTGTACATCACAAATATAATACATCTGTTGCAATTTTTCATTCTCGTTCCAAAAAATTCAATACAGTCGAATTTGTGTTATGAATCAAAGCAGAACCACACATATGTACATACATAATTTTGCATATATTTAGCATATTTTTGCGCACGTAATTGGTGAATCGAATTTGTTCTTTTTCTTTTCTCAAAAAATTACTTACATCGGTAGTAAAATAGGTGGCATTAAATCCTCGTTGTTTACTCGAACAATTTTTGTATACCATTTTGCTGGGTGTATAAATTACATAGTAATAAAAACATTTTATAACGTAAAATTTCTCGGGTTTATGTTACAACCAAAGTGATCAGGAAAGGCGAAGGCCAATGGTGTCGTATACTGTATAAAGGTAATTTTAACAATAACCTCAAAACCCGATGATTTAATAAAATGATTAAATAGATTCGAATGAAAATTTTTTCCAGAACTCGTCCAAATTAACTTAAATGTATTTATTTATACAAATGAAATAATTTATTGTAATTTCTAAAAAATAATTTCATACTTTAAAAATTTAATCAAAATGCTTTGTGAACACGAAAATATGTTTTCAAATATACATATTCGTACAGTGCACAGAAAAATTAATGCTTTGGAAGAAAAAAATTTCTAATCCATAAATTTTAATCTTATATTTTAGCAATTTTTCAAAATAATTTAATTTTTTAAGGATTTGCTTTTCAAATCCTTATAAAAATAGATTCAAAAGAATAAATGTCAACAGTAAAACATTTGTAATTTAGATATTTACAGTATAGCATACTGTTTCACAGTTGATGAAGCATTTACGTATGCACAATTATTGTACTTAAAAATGCATGTGTAACTGCGGTACATTTGTACATATATATGTATGTACATATTTGTCGTTCTTGTTATAATATTATTGTACCAAATATGTACTACAAAATATTGTATAGAAAGTCCAATCGAATAATTTAAAAGTTAAAAATTAGGTTTAATTTTAGAGCACATCAGAGAAAGAAAATTGTCAATTGCAGATTTTATTATTTCACTTCAACAAAACCCGAAAAATATATCATATAATTGTTATGACATAATCATATAATGTAAATACTGAAAATCTGGTTTAATACTTTTTTCTTGTTACTGAGATACTTAAACCTAATATTATATTTTTCCTATTATAATAGTAACATATGTAGGATGATAGTCATACGGATAAATTACATTACTATACAAACGTCAGAAAAACTACTAACGTACCAGTATTCTAACTAGAATATGTATTTTATTGAGGAAAACTAGCTCTCGGAATTTTATTTGAACTAGTTTTATGCTATTTTGTTATAATTTAATTATTTACGATGATACGAATACGACAAAAATATTTATTTTGGGAAAAGGCAGATTAGATAGTCGTTTTATGTATGATTTTAAGTTTTAAATAAAACCGAAATAAATATGACATATTACATTTCATATATAATATCTGCATAACTGAGTACAGTATATACTCGTTTGTAAAAATGTATTTTTATTTTATTTAGGCTGTAACTTGGTAACTGAAATTTGTGAAAATTGTCTCTTTGAATTCGATAATTTTATAGCAAACGAGTATGCAACAGTAAACTAAAATATACTTTGATTTGGGTTAGCTTTGTGCTTGCTACATATATGTAAGAGTATATGTAATCATGATTTATAACTAGTAAATAAATACTGTGAAATTCTGTAGACATTTTTCTGCATAAAGATAAAAGGATTTTAATAGCTATTTACGATAAAATAATATTTGGATTTAACCTTAATTGTTTAAAGAATTTTTTATTAATTTTTTTAATAAAAAAACTCGACGTTTCGGCGGAATATTCCGCCGTTCTCAAGGGCACATGTTGAAACGTTGGATTTTTTTATTAAAAAATAAAAAGAATAAAGAATTGTTTAAAAAATTAAGCTAAACTCGAGAGAGAGAGAGATCTTTGTCACTAGATGCTAGATCTCGAGAGAGATCTTTGTCACTAGATGCTGTTTGGTGTCATATAACGGGCAACAATCTGAAGCTCGTTTGAACGGCGACATTTTAATCTACACATCCATGAAGATAGTTTTGTATTTCGTCTATCGTGTCAAAAGTTATATTAGTGTGAAAATGAGGGAAATTTTTGAAAAAATTTGCTATATTTTGCAATTTTACTACGAAAAGGATAAAACGCTGCCCAAACCCGGGAAATCATTTGTGGTATTTTATTGAATGCAACAGCTTGTAGATGGTATGCATCCTTGTACCTCGCTCTAGATCGACTAATCACTGGAAAAGTTGACGAAATACTACAAAAAACCGAAGACCAAAACACAAACAACCATGAAATTGCTAAGGAATTATGTATCGATCACAAAACAGTTTGAACAAACAAAGAAGCTCGATTTTTGGGTGCCGCATGAATTGTCGAATTTCTAACAGCGAATCGCTACTGAAACACAACTTAATCGACCCATTTCTAAAGCAAATCATTACTAGCGATGAAAAATGGGTAAAATACGAGAATGTCATTCGAAAAAATCATGCTCAAAGAAAGGCCCATAAGGTTATGCTGTGTGTATGGTGGCACTGGAAGAGAATTGTACATTATGAGATTCGAGAACCTGGTCAAACTATTGATTCTATTCTATACTATAAGCAATTAACCATAAATGACATGTACCATCATTTTCGATTCTTTTTAATAGTGTTTTGTCTCTGATAACCAGATCAAAACTGTTCTCTATTTCCTTTTTTCATTACGATTTTTCTAATGTGATCCCAGTCCATTGCGGGCTTGGTAAAGAAGAAGTAAACAAAACTGGTAAATCATGTAATACTGTATTTTTATGTTTTGCACATAGAAATATTTATTTACGATGTTTGTTTATTACACAACAGAATGACAACTCCACCCCGCTCAATCTCGGCCCAGTCTACTGGGAAGGCTTCCTTATCGTCGGCCAGTCTACCGCAATTGCCTTTCCGGTTGCAAATGAAACCAATGCCAATTAAAGAAGGAAAGGCCCATTATCAACAGACCACGAGATGATCCCACGTACAACATATATGTCGTGTCGCACTCTCCGGCAGCCTGCCATGAGAGAACGACACGCCCGGAGGAATATGGAAGGACCGATCCACAGCTAGAACCGTAATGTTAGCGCTACAGAAAAGATGAACATTCAGAGGCTTTCAGGCGGTCATCATGGCGGGCTAGAGCTCAGGAGAATGGGGGTGGGATTTCTGAAAGCTTGAATGATCCGTGCAAGACCCCTAAAGAACAGAAAAGGAAAATAGAAAAAAATGACAATTGAACGACCATGACAGTGCAACTTACCCCAATGACACGATTTACTCTTGCTCCATCCCACTATTTAACTTGTTCTATCTCATGACCAACATAAAAAAAAACGGAAATCAATTATGGATTACAATTTTTTTCTATAATCCCTGATTTATTTCGAATTGCATAAAAAAGCTGCAATAAAGGCAATAAAAAAAATAAATCTGATTTACACAAAAAAATTATAAATAGGTACTTAAACTAAACCCTACCTACTTATCTAAACTTAAATTAAAAAACAAAATGAATGATTATCTGAAATTATGTTTGAAATTCGACAGTAAATAATTTAAACAATAATTGAATTGAACAATGGTTGAAATATAATTTGTATATAAAAAAAACTTAGCTCAAATTAAAATTGTTGTCCTCTCCTAATGTTTTGTTAATAATTGGATCGATATTTTTAACTTAAATTATTGAATTATATTATTATGATGTTTAATTATTATTAGGTTTATAATTGAATCATTAGTTCCCGTTTTTTATTGTTGCGTTGATACAGAACTTTTCGATTCAAATTTTAACTGTTTTTTCTCTATCAACACCCATATGAATTTTCACAGTCTATATTATTATTACACTTATTATTTTGTTAAACTAAGATTATTTTGTAAACTATTATTATGCTTATTATTAGGTTGAACATTCGAGTGCGAGTATCTTTATGTCATAATTACTCAATATGACTTAGAGAGTAATTTTACTATTAAGAACTAAAACTTAGTTACACACCTTAATTAATTACACTCAAACTAATCACTTAATTTTAACTTAAAATTATATAGTTTATGAGAAAGTTTTCACCAACTGTATATTTTTTTTTTTTGGCTAATTGGCTTAAGAATTACAAAGCGCCTAAAGTGGTATACAACAACAAAAAGGTATGTATTCCTCAACTTCGAACGAGGATATGGTCTCATGAAATCGGTATACAGACGTTGGAAACTGCGGAAAATTTCGGTATATTGCCCCATTGGAAGGCGAGTTATAACGTTCGATGCTTTGTATGATTTGCACGTCTGACAATTTACAACCAATTCATGTACATCGTGAGCCATTTTCGGCCAATGGTATAATCTTCTTAAAACTTCTAAAGTTTTACGTATTCCTAAGTGAGCAACGTTCGGTGGAGAGTGAGCCCTTTCCAGTAAAATAGGAATCAGGTTCTTTGGAACAAGTATTTTCCAGGAAGGAATATCAGAGGCTACATCGTAGTCAGGTTTAGGAAGGATAAGTATCTTACCATTACAAATACGGAGGTTGGTTTTTAGGTTAAGATTATATTGAATGAAGTTTATCTGCTTAAGATAATCAGGATCTTGAAAGAAATTGGAATGACGATCAAAAGATAGAGGATCATCAACCATGTTTTCATTCAGTGTATCCTTCCCTTTACGGTATTCAATAGTAAAATTGAACTCCTGCAGTTTAAGGCTCCAGCAAGCGAGACGCCTAGAGAGCTCTCTTTGTCCCATTAACCACTTCAAACTTGCGTGATCCGTGATAATGGTAAAATAATAGCCCTCTATGTATTGCCTAAATTTCTCAACACTCAGTACAGCCGCATAGCATTCCAGTTCGGTAACACTGTAATTGCGTTGTGCTGCATTGAGTTCTTGAGAAACATATGCATAGGACGTTCATCGCCGCTGGAAGACCTTTGGAATAAGACAGCTCCCACGCCAGTCGAAGAAGCATCACACTGAATAAAAAATGGTTGAGTCCGATTGGGATTGTACAACGTATGAGCGGTGGAAAGAGCGATTATTAATTCCTCGAAAGATGCCTGAACCATGTCTTTCCACTAAAATTTTCGGGTTTTCCGGAGTAAATTTGTAAGGAATCAGCAATACCATCAGGATATGCTTAGAA
The DNA here is from genome assembly GCA_958295665.1 of Tipula vernalis. Taxonomy (NCBI): domain Eukaryota; kingdom Metazoa; phylum Arthropoda; class Insecta; order Diptera; family Tipulidae; genus Tipula; species Tipula vernalis. The sequence goes on along the minus strand of OY282559.1, from coordinate 210,488,460 downwards.
ACCTTCTGAGTTGTCGAACAGTTTTAGGTACAGGGTGAGATGTAATGGCAGATGCTTTAGAAGGATCTAATTTGAAGACACCATCACCGACAACGTATCCCAGATAACGAATCTTCTTAAGAAGGAACTTACTTTTAAGCACATTAATCATTAAGCCAGCTCTCTTTAATACTTCGGCCACTCTACTCAATAGGGTAAGATGTTCCTAAAACGTTTCAACAGCTATTAAGAGATCGTCCAGGTAAACGAAGACTTGTGTGTGCAGCTCGTGAGGTATCACCCGATATATGAGACGACACACCGTCTACGGCGCATTGCAGAGGCCGAAAGGCATGACAGTAAATTGGTAAAGTGTCACTCATCTAATGGGATTTGCCAAAAGGTGCCTTTAAGTCAATGCTTGAAATAAACTTTGTATTATTTAAACGCGCAAGCAACCCATCGATGAGAGGTAAAGGATTAGCATCCTTCAGTGTAACAGTGAATTTACTTTTTTTCCATCTAAGCACAATCGCTGACACTTTCTTCTATAACACCTAAGGAGAGCATACGATTTAACTGTTGCCCAATTTCTGCTTCAACAGCCGGTGACACAGCATAGAATCCTCCCAGCCTAGACTGCCTCTAACTGTTGCTAATCAAAGGTGACAATTTATGTAAAAAAGGATCTGTAGTAGCTAGAGTTATTTCGAATGCTTCGGTAGAAGAAGGGAATAAACACAGAGGTTAAAAATCAAAAACTTTAGAATGATAAGCGATTCTTAACTGGAATAACCACTAGCAGTTTTAACTGAAGAAGAAAAATGCCTAAAATGAACATTCGGGTCTTTAAGGACATCTGCACAATTCTTTCGAAGTAAAGACACATTGGCACCCGAATACAACAATCCTCGTACTTTTCTATCTAATATTTCTATCTGGGCGCATGTTTTGAGTTAATATAAAGATAAGGTCTGAATCCGGCATCTGTTTTTCCATTTGTAGGGTCATAGATAGAATTGCATTGTAAAAATCAATAAGCTTTTCGTGCGGACGTTGCTTCTTAGACTCAATCATACGACCTATTTCTAAATCAGTTCGTCTGTCAGAAAATCTTATTATAAACTCGGATTTAAGAAACGACCATGCTATATTGTTATTGCGTTGGATAAAATTCAAATACCACTGCGCTGCAACCCCTTTAAGAAAGTAACTCATGTCATTTGCAATTTGCTGTAAATGGTTACAGTTGATCATTGCTTGATGCTCTATCATGCGAATGAATTTTTTGACTGGCGTTCACTGAGGTGTGCCATCGAATGATATACACCATTTTGTTTGTATCAATTTATCAAGCAAATCACGATACCTTAAGTTCGAACGGTTGACCTCGTCCAGTCAAATCCGTTTGGAACAGTTCAATTTAGATTGAAGCAGATTCTCCATCATGCTCCTACTTCGTCCCGTTGGATTGACAGGACTACTGCTATTATCACGATTCACACACTGGCTAATCAATTTATTTGCAATAATTCACCGCCAAAAAAACTTTATCTACAGTACGTTAATCACTATGACATGTGGTGCGCCACCCAAAATCGGGGGCACTCACGTACGGATCCGTCCACAGATAAAAAAAAAACGTTTAATGTGGGGTTTCAATTTCCCTTTCTCACAACTTTTCTTCACAGACCAGAAAATAACGACTCATATTTTTTTTTTAGTTGTAATCTAATTTGAATATATATACACTATTTTGATATAAAGGAAAAATTACAATTTCTGTTTTTTTTTTCTGTTTTCACCAAAAAAAAAACACAATAGTTCATTATAATTATTTTATTAGCCAAATTCACGCCAACAAACTATTTCAGCAACGTATAAACCACCGGCCGCACTAGACTGTCTTTATTAACTGGGCTCATCACCTCAAACGAACTGTATAATAAAACACCCAATAACCTACTACTATTTCTTTTTATTTTTTATCTCTATTTATCACAACAGTTTGAATTTTACTATCACCGAGAGTAAACATTTAAAATAATTTACATATTACTTGTGAAGTTGAAGAGTTGAATCTGCATTTTAAATCTTTTTTTTTTTTTAAATATCATGATGAGAAATCATGATGTTCTCATCTCCGCCTCAAGTAAAAAAGGCCGTCCAAAATCAACAGATAGCGATATCCGTAAGCCATTTGGCACCGAGCTTCATAAACTCAATTATTATTAATAAAAATAAAAATGTGCAGCATAGACCAAAGCGACAACAAATTTTAAATGCTCAAAAAATTACCTTACCAGGCAATTTAAATCAAAGTGAACTTATTAATTTAAATAACATTGGTATGTTGAACCATAATGAAACAAAAAGTGCATCGTCGCGAATATTGACGATAAAAACACCCTTTTACTCACAACAAAACCGAGGGAGACGAAAAACGATATTAATAACAAAGAATCAACCCGGTTCCAGACACCTAAGTAGTTGATAATTGGTAAATAAGACAGGACAAGACAACACAATTTTAAACTGCATGATTGTAAACTGCTTCTTCCTCTTGGAGCGTTGAGCCTATAACTTTGTTCGGAAATTAGGCTTAAATTTAATCTCTTCAAGAATTAATTTTCTGGATCTATCTTAGTCACAATACTTATCAGTATTTAAGTAACCCCTTCATATCCTCTAAACATTCTTGTTTTTATTGAACTACTTATACTAAAAGATTAACATTCACATCATTCCTGGTCTACCTAAATAAATCATAAACGATTATAAATCCTCTATAGGTGACACTTCTAAATATTTACCCATTAATTAACTAATTTATCCATTTATAATTAACTAGTAAATATCCAGAGAGACCCCTAATAAAGAAACCTACCAAAAATACAAATAAGTTGGCACAGGACAACACAATTTATGACTACAGGCTCAGTTTCTGCTTCTCTGTGTCTCTTGGTGACAGTTACAACTAAACAAACAATTTTAATTTAAATTAAAATTTCAGGATTAATAATGAACCACCACCTCCCTTCTTTTAACCTGATAGAATATTTAAGAAGAATATTTAAATTAGAATTTAAATTTATATTTACTTCCTGAAATAAATATAAATTAGTATTTAAGTAATATAATTTGTTTAAATATATGAATGATATATTACCTCTAACTATAATAAACAAGCGATTTTAAATTAAAAAATCTGAAGTTAATAATTTAAACCCGCCTCAAAAATCCATCAAACTAAAAAATTTTACTAAATAATTTTAAATTGATTAGAATTATAACTAAAATTCTTAAATAACTTATAAATTTTAAATTTAAATTATTAATTAACCGATATAATTAAAATTTATATATATAACCACATAATACATATTGATTGATTGATTGATTGATTATGAGTGTACGGCCAAGCATTATAGCAAGTCTCCCGGACTCCCGAGCACACACCGAACACCCGTTTACACATAACAAAACCGAAGGATAGGATAGGATTATTAGTTGGGACAGACTCGACCCGGTTACAGACACCAATGCGATCGATAGTTAGTAAATAGATGGCACAAAAGACAACACAATCTAACTACATTTTTAGATGATCATTTCCCTGGAATCCAGGGCCGGATACTCAGGACTCTCTAAATCCTAAATCTAAAACAGGGCTTAAAAAATTATTAATTATTAATGTTGTAATTTCATCCTTGTTCGTCTTTCATTAATTTACCTTATAAAATATTTAATAAAACTTTAAAATACCAGCGCTTATTTCCTTATTAATGGTCCTTTTATATCCAATTAAAAATTACTGCAACAAGAATTAACATAAACATTAAACCGTTTAAACATAAAATTTTACTTAAAACTAATCAGAAATTTCCTACCGATTAAGAAAAGAAAATATATAATTATGAATTCAATTATTTTATAAAATTTATATAAAATGATTTAAATGATAATATTACAGCACCACAATACCTAGATTTATTAATAATTGAATAATTCAATTAGATACTACAAGTATATTAAGAATCATCAAATAAAATTAACATACAAATTCTCAGACGACTCTGAAAACTAAATTTAATTAATAAACATCATAATAACCAATTTTATTACTTAAATGAATAATTATTATAACAGCATCTTCAGTATTCCCGAGCACACCTCGTACACCCATTTATCCATCCCCAGCCGAAGGATAAGAGCAAATTGTTAGTAATTATATAGTAAAAATAGTTAACACAGGACAACCCAATTTCTAAACTACAGCTTATTCACTACTTATTAATCCTGAAGGGTTGATTCAAACTAAAATTTAAATTTGAAATTCGGGATTAATTTTGATCCCTATAATAATGATTAATTCTAGAACTATGTTTATTCTGAAAATTGGATTATTTATTAGTAAATTAAAAAAAAAAGAGATCCCTTTAAGTATTTTAAAACTAAATTAATTAAAATATATTAATGGACAAAACAGAATATATTACACATTACAAAAAATTAACATTTTATTGATTGATTGAGAGTGTACGGCCAAGCATTATAGCAGGATCTCCCGGACTCCCGGGCACACACTACACCTATATACATATAACAAAACCGAAGGATAGGATAGGATTATTAGTTGGGCCAGACACGACCCGGTTACAGAGACCAAAGTGATCGATAGTTAGTAAATTATTAGTACAATATATAATAAATAGATTAGCACAAGACAGCACAATCTAACTATATTATTAGATGATCATTTCTCTGAAATCCAGGGCCGGATACTCAAGACTCTCTAAATTTGAATCGGGACTTAAAATTATTAATGTTGTAATTTTCCTGTCCGCCGTTCATTAATTTACCTGATAAAATATTTAAGAAAAATTTAAAATTACTAAGCTAAGATTACAAAAACCGCGCTTATTTCATTTTTCATGGTCCTCCTATATCTAATTAATTAATTATTACGTACTGCAACATGAATTGAAATAAACGTTAACAACTATTTTAAACATAAAATTTTACTTAAAACTAATCAGAAATTTCCTACCGATCAAGAAAAAGAGAATAAATAATTAAAATTTCAATTATTTTATAGAATTTATAATAAATAATTTAAAAATGATAATGTTACAGCACCACAACAGCCTAAAATCATCAATAATTCAGTTAGTACTATAAGTAGTATATCAAGAATGAACAAATAAAATCAATATATAATTTCCCAGGCAATTCTGAAAACTAATTTTAATTAATAAATCACCATAATATTAAAGCTAATTCTGATTTTCAGGATTAATTTAATCTCCATATTAAAGATTGATTCTGGAACTATGTTATATTCTGAAAATTGAATTATTTATTAGCAAATTAAGGAAGAGAAACCTTTAAATATTTTTAATCTAAATTAATTATTATATATTAATGAGCAAAACACAATATATTACATAGAAGAATTACAAAAATTAACATTTTATGAAATTGCCTAAGTAAACTCTCCCACTTCTAAGCTAAAATTCCAAAAGAATGTTTAAAAATGTTAAATTATTAAGTTATAATTTAAATTCACAGCACTTGTTCCATTAATTACCATTCTCCTGTAAATAGTTAATTAATTGTTTACCTACTGCAACTAGATTTAAAAATAAAAGTTGAAAATTTATATTTAACCATACTATTAAATTTAAACTAATCAGCAATTTCCTACAAATCTAGAAAAAAGGAATTTAATAATGTAGAAATAAATAATTTATTTATAAAAGTATATAATATAATTTAAACATTGATCATAATAACACGCAAAAAAGTCTAGAATATCAATAATTTAGTTAAGTACTACATGTACCTATATATGATATTTACTAATAAAACACAATTAGAGTTTCCCAGGATAAATAGGTCTATAATTGAGCCAAACAAAAAAAAAATTAAATGCCAAGAAGTGATTGATTTTAGCAGAAGATAATTTTTGATAATTGCAACAAGAAACTTATCAAAATAAATCCCTACAATATGTAATATCAAACGGTAACATCAGTTTCATAAAAAGAAATTTATTGAAACCAAATCAACACAAATAAGCAACATTGTAAACGCCCACGACTTTAACTAAGTCGACTGAGCGGTAATTTGCACGAGTAGCAAAATCAGCTACCCCAAAATCAGCTCCAATGATTAATCCCGGACGTCATCCGAAAATTTATGTCTGATAGTGTACATATTCAAATGATTTGCTTCAACTTAGTCATTTTCGCAACTCAAAAATAAAACTTATAAAATATTAGACTAACTAAATAAAAATCCAATTAGCATCATTTACCAATTGAAGAGAACACCGCCACCAAAAACCTGAACCTAATCAATAATTCAGAAATGTATCTCTTTATTAATAAATAAATACAAATATATCCAAAATTTTAACTAAGATCTCGGACCTCATTCCCTGCCAAATCAAGCATGCAAAGTAAATAAAACAATAAATAAATGCAATGAAAATTAACCCTTACTTTCTTAAAAATGTATCGATGTGTCATATACGTAATCATGACGATTATATGTACATCCCACCATCTAAATTTCAATAAATCCATTAAGACAACCATTAAACTCAAAAATCAAATCTTAACTTAATTTAAACCAACATTTCTAAATTCGCATTTCATTTATCTATTTATTTATTTATTTAGACAATTTATAATTTATAATATTAATTAAATTAATTAGAAAACAATTTGATCCAGTATGTAATACCCTGTAAAAAAAAATTTATTAATCCTACTTAAATAAACCATTCAAATGAATTGTATAAGACAGCTCCCAATTCCAATTCGACTGAAACCAATTCGATTATACAAAGTATAAAAATCCTATTTGAGTCGAATATACAAAATTTCATTGCGCTTACATAATACATGATTTCAATAATATCATAGTTGTTTCGTGAATACACAAAAAACACAAGGAGATTAACAACACCTGCATTCAAGTAACAAAATCTTATATACTAAAACCAAAAACATACTAAAACAACCAACACACATTGACGGTAAATATTTTCTACCATCTTTCATGTGCGTATTAGTAGGCCTTATAGTACATATAAACACACTTAAACTATGTAACGCAAAAAATTCTCTTTTTGTGGTGGTTTGTGCGTTATAATCACACATAAGAAACCAAATAAGTGTGGGTAAAAATAAAATCTAATACCAAATTTATTGCGACTTATTTTATATACCATAATTTAAAATTTATTTCAATACTATCTAAATATTAAACTTTAGTAATTAAAAATTGAAATTTGATTGTATTTACAATCCATAAAATATCAAATCATGCACTTTTAATTTTTCTATCTACAAAAATAAAAAACATTGCCTGACAAATGCATCCCGGTGGATTGCATTTTCCAAAATTACACTTTAGTTTAATTATTTTCACTACACATTACACTAAACTTGAATTTAATTAGAATTAAATCTAAAATTTTAAATTAAAATGTATATACATATGTATACAAAGTACATATATACATATCAGTACATAAGAAACAAAAAATAAAAAGAAAATTAAATTAAATTAAATTTTTGAAGAGAATAGAAAAAACACGTCTATCCTCTTTGAATGTTCGCACTCCACCTCATATATATAACCACATAATACATATGTACAAATAACCACCCTAACACTTTTAGATTAAAGTTAAAATTAAAATTAATATTAAAAGTTAAATCTATGAATGGAGACTGCTATATATTTTAACTGCTAAATATTAAAGTTAAATTACAATATAATTCAACTTAATACCTGAAACAACTATAAATTAGTATTTAATGAATCTGTTGGATTCAGAATATATGTAAATAAAGACAACCAAAAACTTAAGAATTAATATTCAAAGTAGTTGAAATTACCATATATCATTCAAAATTAAAAGTTTAACCCAATTTAGGAAAATTTCCTATCTATTAATGAGGAACATTATCACCCAAATAGAAATTATCAATCTTCAAGTAAAGAAGAAATTAATAGTAATTTGTCTGATCTCAATCTTCAAATTCTCAATCCCCATACATTTAACTATTACACATCATCCAATTGAATCAAAAATACCGAAACCAACCCATTTTTATCACCACATCAAAACTAAATCTATTTTTATATTTATATTTATACCTACATATCACACACAACAAGGTATAATAACAAATTAAATAAATAAATAAAATACAATAAGATAAGATTAATCATCTTAAATTAACCTAACATGATAAAACACCATATAATTATATGATGTAACAATATAAAATTTCCATTCGAGCCGCAGCTAAATTTAAAATATGGAGAGACACCCTATGTTGAAGTTGTGATGCATATAAATATAAACATAAACAGCAAGCGAGTACATTTACATTTATATACTCATGGTACATATACATAAACATGATGCTCTATATATATACATATAACACGATAAAACAACAACATTTTCATGTTTTTTCATGTTCTGCTTTATATTATACATATACATATATACCCAATTCTCAAACAAGAACCAGAAAAACAAGAAACACATGAGAGAAAAAAATGCCTCACCACCAAATTCGAGTCGCTCTTTGCGGTGGCGTGCTGTCAGTTTTGAGCCTCTAGTGGGCCGTCTTGGAGTGAGGTTGGCTTCCTTCAACCGTTTTCTTACTGTCCATGGACTAATAACTACATCTCGAACAACTTGTCTTAGCTCCTGCTGCACATCGACGCCCGTGAGATGGCGATTTCGCAGTGAAGTTACATGATAAATCGATCGTCCCTCTCAACGTCTCAACGTGGTATTATACAGGAAATTGCAGCAAGCCAATTGTTTTCACCGAAACATCGCATTTTGCTACGATTGCTCTAATTTGGAAAGTACTGTATAGATCTTAATAATAAAGATGTCCTTATAAAGATAAAATACTAAGCTGTCAAAAAAATGTTGTTTTACGAAAATCGGTAAGGCGTTTCAAGAAAATATGTCTTTTTGTACGCGCGGAGGTTCCAAACCATGTTATAAGAAACTCCAGTTCTTAGATTATTTCAGCGGGTAATACATTTCTTGCGGGTGGTGATTACAAGGCCAAACATACTCATTGGGGTTCCAGATTAACATCACGGAAAGGCAAACAACTTTATGAAGGTATATAGAGGAACAGTCCCTGGATTATTATCTGCCGGTAACCCAACTTACTGGCCACGGATAAAAAGAAAAATTCCTGATTTAATTGACCTTTGCGTAACTAAGAGAATTCCACGTACATATGCTACGGCCACGGATTGCTTTGATCTGTCTTCTGATCACTCACCGGTATTAGTAACAGTAAGTACCGATGTCCTAAGGAACGAAAATACAAACCGTTTTACAATTCAGCAAACTAATTCGGATCAATATAGGAGGCTAGTCGAACAAAATTGCCTACTTAATATTTTTCTGATCACACCAGCTGATATTGATGCGGCGGCTGAAAATCTAAAATATGTCCTGACATTTTCAGCTGAAATGGCTACACCCGTCATAAGTAATTCTGAAAAAGTAAATAAACTGTCACATATTATGCAGGAACTAATCTAGAAAAAGCGAAAAATTCGCCGCCAATGGCAGCAAACAAAATCATCTCTATTGAAATGAAAATTAAATCGAGCTATTAAGACTCTAAAATTTGTTTACAGAACGAAACCAGAGCGTCCGGAACTATTTAAGTGATCTTTCGGCAACCGAGAGGACAGATTGCTCTTTGTGGAAGGTAACAAGAAATTTAAAAAGGCCAACAAAGTCGAATCCACCGAGTAGACTACCAACTGGAAATTAGACGAGAAGTGATGAAGAAAAAGCCAATGCTTTTGCTGCTCATCTAACAACAGTATTCGCACCACACGTATAAGATATTGTTTTCGTGCTACCCCAAATAAGCATGCTGCGCACAGTCTCAAAGCTATTTGAAAGTATGTTACGAAACCAATATTAGAAGAACGGCGCGTTATTCCAGACCATCAATTTGGCTTCCGAAACCAACGTGGTACTACAGAGCAAGTAGACAAAATTGTAAATGCAATCAAAATCACCTTAGAGGAAAAGAAAAATTGTTCTGCTGCCTTTCTGGATATCGCACAAGCCTTTGATAAAGTTTGGGACGATGGACTAATATATAAAATTAAAGAGCTTCTACCGAAGAAATTTCACTGTTTTGAGAAACTATATCTTCTTCAAAGGTAATACATGGTCAAACAAAATAGCGCAACTAATTGCTTAAATGATAGTAATGCAGGTAAACACAGCTGATTTACCTGTAACCAAAAAAGTAATAATATCAACATTTGCTGATGATACGGCCATCCTGTTGCCATAAAAAAATTACAGAATCATTTAAACAAAGTTGCGTACTGGCTGAGGCATGGCGAATAAAAGTGAACAAAAACCCAATCAACTCATGTAACATTCACGCTGAAAAAACGCACCTGCCCACCAGTGAAATTAAACGATAAAAACAATTCTCAACAAACGAAGGTAATATACTTAGGTTTGCACCTGGATAGAAGGTTAACATGGAAAAAGTCATATTGAAACAAATCGCAACCAAATAAAAATTCCATTTTCCAAAATTTATTGGCTGAAAATCTTAGTTATCATTAACCAATAAAGTTTTATTGTACAATGCGATTATCAAACCCATATGACATACCAGCGCTTAAAACAGAGAACTCCTGCAACGAACCCAAGCGAAAATTCTTCGCAGTATTATCAATGCTCCGTGCTACATTCGAAACAGTAATATACATTACCATCTTGGGATTAAAACCATTAAAGAAACAATTAAAGAATTTAGTTCGAAATATTACTCAAAACTAGAAGCACACCCCAACGAATAGGCTAGCGATATACTAAAACAGCCGCGATTTAGGCGACTTTGAGAAACAGACCCACTCGTACTAATAAACCTGTGAACCTGTAAATTTATTAAATGTTTAGTAAAGTATAATATAAGCTAATTAAATTGTGAGCACTAACAATAAGTATTAAAATTGGTTAAGACCTAAAATATACAATATAAAATATATTTAGCTTAAGATTTGATTACTTCTTCTGAGTTTCTTAGGTAGAAAGATTTACGAATCAGTAAAAAGCCCTTCGCAGTAGAAAACAAAAATATAAAAAAAATGAACAATCGCCCTCGTCCTCATGTCGTCACGCAAGCATCACCCACACCAACAGCCAAACAAAGAAAAAACCAAATGCTCTCTTCAACGAACATTCCAGAATAACACATAATAATAGCACGACAATTATCATCTCTTCTCCTAAACGACACACCCAAATCAGAATAAATTATTGGTGCTCGTGACATCAATCCTAATTTCCCCATAAACAGCAAGCTCACAAAACAATGAAAGAAAAACAAACGAACATTGTGTTTTGTATATGATGTAAATTAAACGAAAATAAAAAAATAATGTGAATGCTCCCGTACACCATTCAAAATACGAAAACAAATGCGATGCTGGTTTCGCAAACAGGGGAGGCGTAACATACTTTTTCCGAACCTATTATTTGATTAAATGAATATTAGAAGCTGGAAAAAATAGAATTATCTATCTTAACTTTTTATTAATTTTTTAAAGAGTAGTTAAAAATTCATTGATAGACGGCACCAATAATCTTTACGTTTAACAATTAACGGACGGCTCCCTACCTTATTTTGGGAAACAAACTACGCAGTGGAAATATAGCAGGCAAAATAAACGCTTCCTAAATCAGCGTTTTCCTAAAAAAAAAACTTCAAAAATACCAAAAATGTGGCCTACATAGACATATGTACATATCTTAAGACACAAATATCACACAAAAATGTTTGCTGTACAATATGTTGTGCTATACAATACTTTCAGTTTATGGTACTAATTCAATCGTAATACGTACAAATTAATGAGAGAATACTGCCGTGTAGTTCAACCATTTGCCCCATCGACTAAGTGGTAAGTGTCAAATACACGAAAGCAGCACGCAACCACAAATAGGTGATGTAACTAATTGATAGGGATTTACAGAAATATTAAGTGATACATGGAAATCAAAAATCACAAAACAATGTTCAGAAATAATCCTTCACACTTTCAAATTTACCAACAGAACGTAAACGTTTTTTAGTTTCTTTCCTATTTTTACAGCTTTAAATGCGAACTTCGTATTCTCCTGCGTATTTTGATATATTTTATGTAAAGTGTCTTTGGCGCAGATTAAACAAACTTATTTTATTTAATTAAATAAAACTCTAAAGAAAACATCTTTAGAGTTTTATTTAATTAAATATAAAACATTTAGTTTGGGCCGTTAGAATCGCTAATTCTCTCGAAAAGATACGCTCTGTGGCCAAGCATTTTTTCGCACTTTCGGGTGTTTAGTTCTAAACCTTAAACTATCAAGTAAAACGATTTGTTAGATAATACTTCTCTAACTCCAATAAAGAAAATCTAAAATTAAAATCATTATTTTTATATCGCCAATAATAATTATAAATAATAGGTATAATAATATAGTTCATTACAATTATCTGAAAATTTTGTTTTCTTAAGGTTGAGTTTTTCTTTGGAAGTAAAATAACAATAAAAAAACGAAATTTGCAAAAAAAAATCGTATTTTCTCTATAAATGTTAATTAATTAAATTTCGTCTTGAATGGTTTTTTTATGTTTTGTGTTAATTTCATTTAATTTAAAATTATTTCTTGCTGATAATTATCTATTTTAATTATAGGCAATTATGTCATTATTGTGGGTTTGTGTTTTTTGCTGTCTTTTGGATGTGTGAAAATTTCAAAAGCTTTGTCGTAATTGTAAATACTTTGCACCAGTTTTAATAAGTTTTTATGTGATACATGGAAGTGAAAATTATTTTCATTTATAATTTTTTCGTAATTAAACTAAATAATAAAGAACTGTTGAATTTATGTACATTTGCAATAATATCTGAATTAAATACCCCTTTTTGTGTGTACTGTTAAATTTTTTTTAATTAATTTTGGTTACTTATTTTAGAAGTGCCTGGTGCCATTGCACGCAATTGTCACAAGTTATGTTCACCACAATTCCCATACTCATTACTTTTCTCACTCAGATTATTTAGTTAAGTAAATACTAAACAAAAAAAACAAAAAAATCAAACAAATTATTGGACCCATTCGTACAATTAAAATCATTAAAGTTAATTAATTGTATTTCCTTAAAGCTTACATTTTATTTTAGATTTCACAGTCTTTTACGTATGACACCCGAAATACTTGATTTGATTCTGAATTTGGTGGGTGACATTTTTAGTGATTATGTCTAATTTCTAAGAGTGCAAAGTTTTCCTATTTAATCGCCTAAAGTTTGCTAAAAATTTGGTAGTAGCGGTGGGATTTCCGTAACTGTTTGGTAATATATCATTTAAAAAATAAAATTTCAAACTCAGAACCCGAAAAGGTTTTTGAAGTTTAAAGTTCACTAACAAATGTGTTAATATGAAATTTTATTTGTAACATGTATCCTAAATGCACATCTTTTAATGCAGACAATCATTATTACTTAAATTTCATTTCAAATTTAAAATTTCAAAACGAAAAATTTAATAAATTATTTTGTTTTCTGTTTTTTCCCTCATACAACACGCACTAATATCACAATGCTGAGATAATAACAATAGAAACCAGCTGTTATTTATATACGGAACTTATATCAACTTACTATCAAGTTCATTTAATCATGTCTATTGACAAGACAACAATTGGCTAAAGTTTCAAAAATAAATTTCAGCTTTCTAATATTTTCCTCCATTTCTCCGAAAAATCTAACTAAAAATGAATAATTGCTATTAAAATCTACTGCGAGTTTTTTTTTCAAATGCTTTTTCTGAACAATTTACCTTTTGCAGTTAACTAGTTTCTCAAAAAAAAAACACAGATGTTATCAAAATTAGTTGAATCATGTTCACTGGTCTCTGAACTGTGGCTGACATATAAAACGTCGATGTATGTATTTACGAGCAAATTTGAACCGGTTATTCTTATGCATGGGCGTTAACGTGGTTTGCTTCGAAATTTTGTCCATTTTATGTTCGGTGAACTATTCAAAACGCGGGCAATCTGTCGAATTGTCACGGGAAGATCCAATTCTTTCTTTATTTGCCTGCATGATAGACGGTTTCGTGTAGTTTTTTGCGAATTAGACCTTTCTGGCGAACTGAGATCATGAATAGTTAGTAGTCCTGACTGCAATCCTATCGAAAATCTTTAGGGAATCCTTGCCGGAAAAGTTTATGGAAATGGACGGCAATACAATTCAATTAATGATTTAGAAAGTGCCATCCGTGAATGTTGGTCAAAATTCATCCTTAAATTCTTAAAAATTTAACAAATTCAATGCTTTTCGAATTTTCGAAGTTATTCAAAAATTTGAGGGCCACACCAAATACTAAATAGAGTAATATTTGAAAAATTGTTAATTTTGTTTTTTATTTTTAGTACTGTCACAAGTGCGTTTATAAGGAGGTCTATCTGAAATATAAATTTTTAAATTTATTATAGTAAAACATTAAATTTTTCACTAATGTTTTATCTTAGCAACAGACTTAAGATGATAAACACAATTTAGACTACTTTAAAAAATCAAAACACAGAAGTATATTAAAAAAGCATAGTGCGTTTATTCAAATGTCTACCACTATGGGCGATTCATTGAAACATTTTCAAAGTTAGCACAAAGAACTGAACTGACCTCTTGGAAAAGCATGTCAAGTTTCTCTGGAGTGCTTTCTATGATGAATCTTTTCATGTTTTAAAAGAAGCGCTGACAAACCAGTTTTAATTTATCCTGGTTTTAATCAAGATTTTCTTATTACCTGTAATGCCAGTGATACATCTATTGGCAAAGTTTTATCGCAAAAAGTAAACAATCTGAACCGTCCTGTTGCTTACTGCAGTCATCGTCTTAACAAAGCCGAGAAAATTACGCAACTGTAGAAAAGGAATTGTTGGCAATTCTGTGCGGAGTGGAACATTATTGACCTTATCTCTATTGTCGAACATTAACTATTTACACAAACCATATTATGTAGCTTACTAACAACAATCCATGCTTTAGGTTAATTAGTTGGCGAATTCGAATATAACCCGAGAAAATCGAATACCAATGCGGATTCACTTAGCAGCATTTTCATCCCCGAAACAAGTAATAATTTTCACGTTGACATTTTAACTCGTTCCCAAACTTCTTCCAAACTGGACACATCCATTACAACCAACTCCCACAATTTGGAACCAACATCGTCCGGTCAAGAATCAAATCAATCAACCTAGAAGTCTCCTCCTCGAAATAACAAATATTATTTAAGAATTGCATAATCCACCTTGTGGTGAGCATTAAGGAATACAACGCACTTACTTACGTCTTAAAAACTTCTATTAATTTACTAAAATGTACCAACGCATCGAAAACTATGTTAAAAAGTGTGAACTCCAAAAGAAGAACCATTCGAAAAAGACAAAAATTTCAATAAAGATTGTTGTGATCAGTGTTGCCAATTTGGCCCTTTCAATGCTAGATTTAGCCCTTTTAAATTTTGTTTAGCCCCATGAAATCTAGTTTTGCACGCAAGGGCAATTTAGCACTATTTAAATAGTTTTAGCCCTAATTTTGCCCTTAAAAAAATCTGAATTCCAAAACAAATTTGCAGAAGTAAGTACACTTAGTACTATGTTATTTATCAATCTATTACTAAATTTTTCTTCCGGCGAAATCGGGGATAAAACGTACTCATTCATTTTTTTATCGTAGTTGCTATAAGAACTGCATTATTTTTATTACCACATTTCTCTGTCTATTTTGTTTATAGTATTGTTTCTTTCTTTTCTCTAACGATAACGATCAGTATGACATAAAACAAATATGGAAGAAGGTCAAAAAAACTAAATTTAAATTTAATTTAACAATACGTTGTCTCCATTCGTATTTTTTGTAGTGTCAGTTGTTTTTTTACAAAAAAAACCGTACCTAATCATAATTATTTTAATTGATACAATATTAAAAATAAAATCTCGTGATTTTAACCTTAAAAAACAAGAAGTCTTGTTCAGAGCATATTACGGGGCTGGCAGCAGTTGGTGTCATCTTTATTTTAAAAATTACCGAATATCAAACGTCAATAATGGATGCAGAATCTGATGAGTATTTGAAGCTTTCTGATAGCAATGAGTAAGTTTAATTTCCAATTTATTGTTGATTTAAATTAATATGAATTATATTTCATACACCTAATTGTAATATTGTATAGGTCCAGGTCGAAAGTTTTTCCCAAACATGATTTAACATTTAAAAAGTCTTATTCACAAAAAGTTCGCAAAGTGAATTGGCGTGGGCCAGGTGAATCACCGTAAGTAACTTTGAAATAAAATATCTCCCAATTTCTTTTAAATCGATATAAATTTTTGTTTATTTATTATGAATTTATTTTAAAATTATTTAAATTTGGTAAAATATTAATTTGTAGATTTATTTCTTTATAAAATTATTATTATATAAATTAATTTAATTTATCCTCACCTGACAAAGTCTCAAATTAAAAAAAAAAGAATTTTGTTATTACAAAATGGTACAACAAAGTTATTTCGTTTGAGTTTTGTCAATCAGATGGATGATGCACAATAGATTCAATTCGCCGTTAAGGTAGATGGTAGTGAACAAGATTAAAATAAATGCAATTTTATGACGAAAGCAAATCTACTTTAACGACGAATAGAATTCTACATTAATAATTCGCCAATGTATACAAATCGACATTTAGGCTAAACAAATTTGTACATCGAATGCCGAAATTGATTGACACGATTAAAAAGGTAAACAAAATATATTTTTAATTATATTTCGATTAATTGATTTTTCTTTTTAGGAAATCCAACATACTGCCCCCAAAAATCAATTAAATGAAATTCTGTAATATGAAACTCCAATAAAATAATAAATTTTACAAAAAAAAAATGTTTAAATGATTAATTATTCTACGGGGAGTGGACAAATTTTAACTATGGGCCTCCGGAATTCTCCCTTTACCGTTTTGATGGTAACCACACGAACTAAGCCATCGTTAGCTGGATGTAACTGAGTTATTCGTCCCATTGCCCATTTAGCTGGTGGTAAGTTGTCTTCTTTGATCACGACGAGTTGATCGATATGAAGGTTTCTTTGAACGTCATGCCATTTCTGACGTTGTTGTAAGGAGGTGAGATATTCCACAGACCATGTCTTCCAAAAACCTTGCACGCGTTGTTGGATATTTTGCCACCTACTTAACCGAGATTCGCTTAGATGGCTGAGCTCTGGCTCCGGTATCGCTGTTAGGGCTTCTCCTATTAAAAAATGTCCCGGTGTTAGAGGATCGTACACAGTGACATCATCACTTAATGGGCATAGTGGTCTTGAGTTCAAGACAGCCTCGATTTGTGTTAACAGTGTACTCATTTCTTCGAATGTGAGGATGGTAGAACTGGTCACTCTCTTAAGGTGATGCTTGATCGATTTAATGTTTGCCTCCCAGAGGCCACCGAAATGTGGAGCGCTGGCGGGGATGAATTTAAACCTTATTTTATTCTGTGTAAGAAAGAGAGAGATCGAATTAATGTGATTCTGATTTTGGTATAATTGATAAAGCTCGTCCAGATGACGTCTACTTCCAACCAGATTGGTCCCGTTGTCGCTTATAATTTCAATAGGAGCTCCTCTCCTGGAGATAAATCTCCTTAGTGCTGAGATATATGCCTCGGTTGTCATATCGCTAACAAGCTCGATGTGGACTGCCTTCACCGCGAAGCATATGAAGAGAACTATGTAGCCTTTTACTACCTTGTTGCGTCCACGGCTGTTATTTTGCTTGAGATAAATGGGACCCGCAAGATCCACACCCGTTGACAGAAATGGTCTTCCAGAAGAAACCCTCGATCTTGGCAGGCTTCCCATGAGTTGTTTTGCGGTAGCTGCCTTTTGGCGAAAACAAACCATACATTTGCCAATCTGCTTTCTTATCATGTGTCGAGCACCCATGATCCAAAATCTTTGTCGAAGCAAACTTGATAATAAGGATGGTCCCGGATGAAGGTGTCTCTTATGATATTCTGCAATGTAATAAGAGCTTAATAGATGGTTTTTTGGGCTAAGGGATCTTATTGCGCGATTTTTTATTTGGGTTGCTGATTGAACTGACTTAATTTCTTCTGGGAATTCCGAAGTTTGAGCCCATTTAATGCATAACTCTTCTGCTGTCTGCATTTCGTCTAGTGTTGGAGGTTCAATCGGTGAACTAGCTGATCCAAAGTTTAAAGCTCCAGATTTCACTGCTTCCTTTAGTTTAGAGTAATATCTGAAAATATAGCTCACAATACGTTTTATTTTCTCAAAAGAAGAGATTTTTAAAAATAGTTCGTTAAGAAAATTAATATTTAAATTTCCATGAAAATTGTTTAAAGTTTGTTTTCGCACATCACAAATCACTTCACTTTCATTTAACTGGAGGTCATGGGTTGATATGGAGGGCCAGCAGCACTGTTGAAGTTGTAGCCAGTGTGGCCCATGCCACCATAATTTATGCACTAAGAGTTTTTCTGGTGTAATTCCTCTGGATGCAACATCTGCTGGGTTGTCCTTTGATGGAACATGATTCCAATATTGCCGCGGTAGCTCTTCTAAAATTTGAGATGTTCGATTGGCTATGAATGTCTGCCACTTCCTGGGATGATCCGAGAGCCATGATAATAAAATTTTTGAATCGGTCCATGCATAGATGTTATTGAATTTAATGGCCAATGATTCCTTTACCAGTCTTACTAATCTGCAAAGGAGGTGTGCGCCGCACAATTCGAGTCTTGGTAACGATACCTGCTTCAGAGGAGCTACCCTTGTTTTGGCCGCTATTAATGTAATGACAACTTCTCCAGACAATTTTTCGACACGAATATAAACACAGCTTGCGTACGCCAGTTCTGAAGCGTCACAGAATGCGTGAAGCTCTATTGTTTTAGCTTGGCTTGAGATAGCCAAGAATCTAGAAATGCGAATTTTTTCGAGTTCAGGTAAAGCATTCCTTATATCCCACCAATCCTTCTCAATTTTCAATGGAAGATGCTCATCCCAGTCAAGTTTCTGCAACCAAAGGCGTTGGAACAAAATTTTAATTTGGATTGTGGTTGGTGATAGCCATCCCAAAGGGTCGAATAACCTTGCAGCTTCCGACAAAATAGTACGTTTAGTAGCCTTCCTGTTGTCGTTCAGTTGAACCTTGAATTGGAATGTGTCTTCTTTTGGATTCCAGTTTAATCCAAGAGTTTTAATCCCGGTCGACTCATCATCAAATTCCAATGGTTTGGTCTCTTGATTCTCTATTGGTATAATCTTCAGGAGCTCTTGGGAATTTGACATCCATTTTCTGAGATTGAAACCACCCTTCTTACACAAGGATACAGTTTGCCATTATAATTTGATGGCTTCATCGATATTCTCAGTTCCAGACAATAAGTCATCCATGTAAAGATCATTATTTAGAACTGGTGCAGCTAATTGGTGATCACTTCCATGATCAATAACAGTTTGTTGAATAGCTCGAACGGCAAGATAGGAAGCGGGTTTGGTCCCATAAGTGACAGTATTTAAGCGATAATGCGAAATAGGATCGGTAGAATTTTGTCTCCAAACAATCCTCTGAAAGTCCCTGTCCGCGTCGTGTATTAATACTTGCCGGAACATTTTCTCCATATCAGCAGACATCGCGATGGCGTTTTTTCGAAATCTGAGTAAGATGTTTACTAGATTTTGTTGAAGCCTTGGACCGGATACTAAGGTATCATTCAGGGAGTTGCCAGAACTGGTTCTAGCTGAACCGTCGAACACAACCCTTAGCTTAGTTGTGGTACTAGTCATTTTCTTGACAGCATGGTGAGGTAGATAGCACTTCTTGTTCCATGCAACGTTAATATTGGATTCTGGAACTCGTTCCATGTGTCCTAATTCGAGGTATTCAGTCATGAAATCTGCATATGCCCTCTTTAAATGCTGGTCCCTTTCAAATTTCTTCTCCATAGAAAGTAATCGGGAAGTTGCTGCGTTGAGTGAATTGCCCAAATCGGGGTTGGTAGTCTTAAACGGTAACCGAACAATATATCTACCAACAATGTCACGACTGTGTTGCCCAGAAAAAAGATCTTCACATAATTTATCCTCCGGAGTTAAATCTGGTAAGGCAGCAATTTCCTCCAATTGCCAGAATTTTTCAAGGGTATGATGAATATCAGAATGATAGCAGAGTAGATGATTGCTCGTTATTTCTGCCTCGTTAGTTATTGGCCCTTTGTGGAATTGTCCACCAAGTATCCAGCCAAATATTGTGAGCTGTGCGATTGGATGATTATCCGAAATAATGCGGTCGCTGCACAATATGTTGAAGAATATATCTGCACCAACCAAGATGTCGATTGGAGCAGGATTATTGAATTGAGGATCAGCAAGTTCCAAACCCTTAACGTAACTCCACTGTGTACTATCGATTTTGCTGCTTGGTAGATTAGACGTTAGTCTGTTTAGTATTAATGCAGAAACCGATATGGTGTTGTCTGCATTATATCGAGAGGCAAGTTGTAACTGTACTGCCCCCTTTGTAGTACCTGCTTGTGACATCGCTAGACCATTAACAGAAATGCAGGAATGCGTTCTTCTTAATCGGAGACGTTGTACGCAGTTTTCGCTTACAAATGTAGTTTGTGATCCAGAGTCCAACAAGGCCCTAGCGAGAATTGATTTTCCGTGGATATCCTTGACATGAACTAATGCGGTAGGTAACAACGTTTGTGAATGATTTGGATAGTTGTGAGACGAAATTTGAGAGATTTTTTTAGCTTTGTCTGTCAGGTGAGAATAAGAACTGGGCTCAGTCACATGAGAAACTAGAGCGTGATAGCCTTGTGTTGGCGTATTTGATTCGTTGTTTGCAGAATTAGCGATTGCAGTATTTACAAAATTAGATGGTGCTGTGTTGTTATGGAGCATGGTGTGATGTGGTTGAGCACAGATAATACACTTATAGCTAGAGGAGCAATTTGCTACATTATGATCACTGCGTAAACAGTTTGTACAGAGATTGTTGTTAGTGATGAATTCGCTTCTTTTCTTTTGATCTAAAGCCTGAAACCGGTAGCATCTATGAAGTAAATGCCTGGATTTGCACATTGGACAAGAAATAACGAAAGAAGCAGCATGTGATGATGTGGCAGAACGTCTAGTATTGGCTTGAAATGGCTTAAATAATCTTTGTGTAGAGGCTGGTACTGGTTGGCAAGCTTCTAGAATATTACATCTTTCGTTAGAAATTTCAGAAAATTCTCAAATGTTGGATAATCTTCGTCGTCTGTCTCCTCAGCCCAATGCATCCGAGTTTCATTGTCCAATTTTTGCAACAATAAATAAATTAGCCAGACATCTCTAGTATCAGCCTTCTTTCCAATTGCCGATAATCCTCGAATTACCTCGTCCGATCTTTCACTTAACTCCCTAAGCGTGTTACCCCCTTTACATACAGAACCTTGATCCATGAATTTTTTAATTAACGCTTGAGTTAACATCTTCGGTTTATTGTACCTCTCGCTTAACTTCTCCCAAGCACTAGTGTAGTTTGCATCGGTTACGGGTATATTCATCAGAAGGTCATGAGCTGGACCCTTTAAAAAACTCATTAGGCACTTAAATTTTTGGGCGTTAGACAGCTTATCGTTAGTGTGGATCGAACTCAAATAAAGATCACGGAAAGTCATCCAAGATTCATAATTCCCATTAAAGGATTCAATGGTAATACGTGGTGGACGCAAATCAACTGTTTGTGTTCTCGAAAAATCCGTAAATCCATCAAAAAAAGAGCGTTGCTGTTGAACTAATTGATCGATACTGGAGTTTAATCTCAGCGTTTGATCATTCGAGGCTGCGGTTCCGGCAGGCTGATTTCGAGATCTGATGGATCGGCACAGCAATGCTTTCGTTTCAAAAAATTTATCATGAAATGATTCACTATCCGAGACTCCTCCCTGTATCACTATATCGTCATTGACTTGGTTGAAATCATCCCACAAATTGTCTATCTTTTCTAGACGGGCTTCCATGTGCTCAACAAAAACATTTTGGTCTATTTTGTCAACCCATTTCCTTATGTTAGTGAGAATACACTTTAAATTACCACGTTTTTGAGTTAACCCGGCTAGTTCCGCCATTTTGCAAAAATATTAGTGATTTAGAATGTAATGGCCGGTACACTTGCAATCAAACCAAAATTTGTGTGACTAGCTTATAAAAATGTATAGAAAGATTTTATTGTCTATAAGATAACACTATATCACATATCACTATAACAATAACACCATATCACTAGTAAATCCGGCTCGAAGGACCATGAATTGGCGTGGGCCAGGTGAATCACCGTAAGTAACTTTGAAATAAAATATCTCCCAATTTCTTTTAAATCGATATAAATTTTTGTTTATTTATTATGAATTTATTTTAAAATTATTTAAATTTGGTAAAATATTAATTTGTAGATTTATTTCTTTATAAAATTATTATTATATAAATTAATTTAATTTATCCTCACCTGACAAAGTCTCAAATCCAAAAAAAAAAGAATTTTGTTATTACAAAATGGTACAACAAAGTTATTTCGTTTGAGTTTTGTCAATCAGATGGATGATGCACAATAGATTCAATTCGCCGTTAAGGTAGATGGTAGTGAACAAGATTAAAATAAATGCAATTTTATGACGAAAGCAAATCTACTTTAACGACGAATAGAATTCTACATTAATAATTCGCCAATGTATACAAATCGACATTTAGGCTAAACAAATTTGTACATCGAATGCCGAAATTGATTGACACGATTAAAAAGGTAAACAAAATATATTTTTAATTATATTTCGATTAATTGATTTTTCTTTTTAGGAAATCCAACACAAAGATTGGTTTGAAAATGAAAAATATCGAGACTGGATAACGCGGATAGATAATAATTGCAATAAACTTCCATGCAAATTCTGCAAAATTTCTTTCTTCGCAAAAAAATACGTTTTAGATCGTCATGCCGCAAGTAAAACGCATATTGCAGCAATGAAACCTTTTAGTGATAGACGTCAACGCACACTAAGTTATAGCAGGCAAAATTTAAATGATAATAACGATTTGGAGACTTATTTGTGCATGTGGCTTGTCATCAGTCAATTCTGCCAATGGGACACTTGTGTGATGTTATTAATTCTAAGTGCCACTTAAAAAGTACAATGAAACTACGCAGAACTAAATGTACAAATATTATACAAAATGTTCTAGGGACTCATTTTCGGGCAGATCTGAAAAATGACTTAGGCGATTCTTCCTACAGTCTTTTAATAGACGAATCGAATGATATAAGTATCACGAAGTATTTGGGACTTGCAATTATGTATTTTTCTAAACTTCATGGCCAAATAATCTCGACTTATTTAGAATTAATCGAACTAGAATCGTGCGACGCACAATCGATTGTAAACTCAATTAAAGTCGTCTTAAACAAATTTAATTTAAATATAAAAAAACTTCTGGGAATAGGAAAAGACAATGCTTCGGTTATGACTGGAATAAACAACGGTGTTCATGCAATTTTAAAACGTGAAATTCCATCTTTACTTTTAATCAGATGCGCTTGCCATTCTATGGTACTAGCCGTACAACATGCGAGCAAATACCTTCCGACGGAACTTGAATTTTTATTACGGGAAACTCATAATTGGTTTTCCCACTCAAGTATTAGGATGTATAAGTATAAAGAACTATACAAATTGATTAATGAAAATGCTACACCCTTGAATATCCTTATAATATCGGGCACGCGTTGGCTATTGATCGAGAAAGCTGTAAAAACAATTTTGTCTTCGTGGCTAGAACTTACTACTATGTTTAACATTGAAAAACAAGAATGTAAAGCAGCAGATATTCTAAGCAAAATGTTTAACAATAATACGTATAAAGTTTACTTCATTTTCTTGGCGCCTATTTTAAAAGAGGTTTCTAATGTAAATGTAGCATTTCAGTCCAAATCAGCTGATCCATCCAAGTTTTTATCCGATGTCGTAAATTTGTTGAAATCGTTAACACGCAAAATCGTCTACAACGATACATTTGATGTGATAAACATGAATATCAGTGACTATATTGATTGGTCCTCCAATTTGGGGTACCACTTTGAAAAAGGAGTTAAACTACTTTCTACAGAGGCGCAACAGTGTATTAGGAAAAACTGCATTTTATTTGTCAAGCATTTGGTAAATGAATTAAAAAATAGGTTACCAGACTATTGAGTTACTATTGAATTATTTTACTATTGAAATATATGTATGTTGCAAGTTATGATAAAGTTCTAAGCAGACATCAAGAATCGATATTGCCAATTCTAACATATTTTGAAACTGATCCAGACCAAATTACTGCCATTGAATTCCAATATAAGAACATGAACACAATTAAGTGGAATTCAAAATCCACCATTGATTTGTGGATTGAAGTTGAAAAATATCGCGACTCAGCTGGGAAAAATCCGTTCGAGGAACTTTCTAATTTTGCTCTTAAACTTTTATCACTTCCCCATTCGAACGGAGATATCGAACGGGTGTTTAGCCAAATGAATTTAATCAAAAATAAAAGCCGAAACCGAATGCAATTCACCACTTTAAATGCAATTCTCACTATAAGATTTGGCCTTCAGCGATATGGACAATGCTGTAATAATTACATTTTACCCATTGATGTAATTAAAAAAGTTGGTACTTTGGCGGCTTATAATAGAGAAGAGGAGGAGTTGCCGATTTCTGAACTACTGCATCAAATTGACTAGTAAAACTTGTAATTTACCAAAAATTAGTTCCTTAAGTAAAAATTAAATGAAGAGACTTATGAGAATTGTGATTAAAAATAAAATTCGAACTATTTTAAATTTTATTTACGTTATGGATATATTTTAAATGTATATTTATTTACATTCTTATATTTTATTTTATTTTATGTGTTTTAATGTTATTTTTTAATTAAGTTTATATTTTTTTTTTTAAATTCGAACAGATATTAAAAGCTATAAATTCATAAGAAGTATATCAAATAACTTGATACGTTAAATTTTTGTATTTGTTTTATATTGGTTTTAGTCTTTGATACAATAATTAAAAACATTTATTATAAATCCAATTTTCATTTTGATTTATAACATAAGCAACTGAAATAAAAAAATCAACCGAGTTATGTTAAATTTATTGGTTTTATTTCTAATTAGAGTTAAAAAAAATATAGCCCTATGTACTAGAAATCTAGCCCTATTTCTGTTTATTCTGGCACCCAACAAAAATAATAGTTGGCAACACTGGTTGTGATCTTCCCTTAAACCATTCGAAAAAATATTCTTAGATATTGTCGGTCCCTGGTCTCCTACTACTTTCATAAACACACAAGCGGTATATACTAACTATTAAAGAAGGTTTATCTAAGTTTTCGAAAGCACTTCCATTAGAGACACAAGAAACAAACGAAGTTGCCCGGCTTTTTGTGGAACAATTTATATGTACCTTCGGAATTCCTCAATCCATATTTATTCTAATTACTCTTGCTTTTCGACTCCGATGCCAAAAAAAACCGAGTTGACCTTGAAATGGCCTTGAAATTTGACCTCAACGTCAAGCTTAAAATCATCATTTGATTCCCCCTAAAAGTTATGCAATTTTTGTGATTATACGTTTTTTTTATTTAGGCCTTCCCCTGGGAGTTATTTGAGTGAATTTTTTAAAATGCGTCACCCTGTATATGAGCTGCTCACTTACCAAATCGATTAACTCCACAAAACAGAAAAAAGTTTAAAATTCTCAAAATGATTTTGTCATTCAGTGTTGTTAAACCTTACTGTTAAGGAAACTTATTTTGAAAAAACAAATGTCTAAGTCACCAGAACAATTAGTTCCTAAACATTTTATAAAACAATATATAATTATTACCGGCATCCTTTCCTCTAGCTTATGTGTTACCGTAACAGTTTCGCTAAACAGCTTCAATGATACGCAAATAGTATTTACCGCAGACAAAAACACACAAAAAACTGCATTCTTTGTCTTAAGCACTTACCACAGTTAAATGATTATTTCCAGGTCTTTGTGTTAATATCACTTATAAAATTTAACAATCAAAGCAAAGTCTATTGTCTTCCATAAGTGTAGTTTTATATAGTTGTTATGTAAATTTTTTTTTTTTTTATTTATGTACGAGTAATATATTCTTATATTATATTGTTAGAATTATTATATTATTTTTGATGCAGGAAGTTGTAACTTTTTTCGGTTTTTTGTAAGCACAACAACACCGCACAAAACTCAAAAACTTAGAGGCAAGTTTATACTTGTTTTTTAGTGTTCTCAACTTTTAAATAATGAGTAAAATAAAATAAAATCCTTTCAAATTTTAACCAAAAAATTTTTTATTTTGTAGCAAAGTGGGACTTTTCCTTGATTATTATTTTATTTTGTTTTTTTGTTTCGTTTAAGGCGCAGATTATGCAGAAGAGTTTTTCCTGTTTTTTGTGATTTCAAGTTTTACACGTATTATTATAGTGTGTTGTTATTTGTCGTAATATTTTAGGACGAAAGCATAAAAAATATTAAATGTGGTATTAATAAAAGCTTAAAAGTATATATTCAATTAATCATTTCATTGTATTTTCTTTGAAGCTTGAAATTTAGACAATTTTTCAATCTTAAGTTATATAATTATATCATTATTTATAAGATAAAAATGAAAAATTATTAGGAGTAATTTTTTTATTGTGTAACTTTTTTCTTATTATATCGGATAAATAACAATAATAACCCATGGAACAGAGTAAAAAGTAAACTGTAATTCTGATAAATTAAGATGTTTATGAAAACCTATTACGTTATTATAAATCTTTGACTTTAAGAGGATTTTTTTTTGTTTTGAAAAAGTACCATAATTAAAGAACGCGAGAGTCAATTAATCATTGCTTTTGCCGAAATAAGGGTAATTGAATTTATAGGGTAAATACCAAGAAGGATCAACATTTTATTTATCTAGGCCATTGATTCATAAATTGAATTTCTCAGTAGAGGAAAGTAGGTATTCGAGCAAACTCAAAATAAGAAATTCAAATTATCTTTCCACTCATTCATTAAATTTAGCTGTCATTTAAGAAAAGGAATTTATAGCTCTCCGAAAAATGATTACTTCACAAAAAAAAAAAACGGTAGGCTCAATTCTGATCGAACTGCAGGGTTTTGCATAGCATAAGTAAAGTGTCGAATGATAAATAAAAAAAATTAATTTTTTGTTTTGAACAAAATTGAATTAATTAATAATTGCATTAACCATTACATGCATTAACCGCATCGGTTGAGATCCGATGGAGTGGAATGGAAAAAAATCTCCCTCATTTTCAGACCACGAGGACGGGGAGGAATCTATAAGAATACATGTAATGATTAGCCGCAAATTCCATGCATAATTAATA
Organism: Tipula vernalis; assembly: GCA_958295665.1. Lineage (NCBI taxonomy): Eukaryota > Metazoa > Arthropoda > Insecta > Diptera > Tipulidae > Tipula > Tipula vernalis. The sequence continues at coordinate 210,460,869 of OY282559.1, read as the reverse complement.
TTAATATTTTAACATAATTATGTACACTGACACCAATACAAACCTACAGGTATTACCAAGAATACGAAAAGGACCACTATAATGGACAGATTAGAGCAACTGGAAATATGTGAGGAACGATATGACTACATTTATTCCTAAACGAAAAAAATGGCCGCAACAAAATGTACCACTTCATTGTAATCCCTTTAAAAGCATCATTTTTAGAGGCACACCAGATGGTCAGCAAATCCTTCTCCTTTTTAATTTTTGTTTTTTAGCACGTAAGCATAAAAAATAGGATAAAAAGGCACCTTTATAATATACATTTAGTTAGTGTTTGTTAGAAATTTGGCAAAGGATCATTTTATCCGAAACAAATTTCAATTTTCAAATAAAATAAATATCACAATAAGAAAGCGACAAAAACAAAATGATTGATTGTATTGTAATATATGTGTAAAAATAAAAATTAGTTAACATTATCTCCTTTTAGGCGGGAAAGAAAGTCGGTTGACTTTATTTCACAGTTCTCTATTTAACATACTTATCAGTAATGTAGGTTGGCAGGGAGCTGCACAATGTGCAGGTAGTTTACGTAAAACGAACGGTGAAAGTAAACTGCGTAATAGTTAAAATTGGTAAGAGATAACAAACAAATTATTTTTAATTTTCAATTGCTATTTATTAATAAAATTGAATTTTTGGATTAGGGCAATTATTTTTTTGAAAGCTTTAGCTATCGAAACCTATTCGGGTTCATTTTGGAGAGTAATGAAAGTGTTTCAAAATTTGTTTATTTGTACACAAATCAAAACTACAACAATGAGATTGTTTTAGTTTTTAATTTGTGTGTAAAAGAAGCAATTTTTGAAACATTTGTATTACTCTTTTGAAAATGAACTGAAAGTGTGTTCGAAAGCTAACGCTTTATTTGTTAATAGATAAGAAACACTAAACCAAAAGAAAAAACGCTTGTGAAGTTTATCCTAAGTTAGAACTAAACCAACAAAAACAACAGAATATGTAAAAGTATTAGTAAAAATGAAAATCATGACATTTAGGCGAACATTTCCCAATACATAATTTGACAGCTTATATTTATTTTTTTAATAAAGTTTAAATTAAGTTTTATTATATTGAAATCGAATTATTTTATTTAACCAAAAAAATAAGCAGATTAACCTACATAACTACACATCTATAAAATAAATTAATTAGAAATGTGTGTGATTGTTAAACCACTTTAAAAGTATGCTTTTCGTTTAATCAAATTGCAACATTTGGAACATACAATTTAGGATTTTCTTAAGAAAGTCGATATCTTAAGATTTTCCATATTTATCACCAACGCCACTATGATTTTTTGGTAGGTGTAATCTAAGACTACAAGCGTGCCAAACCATTTGAAAAGCTAATGCCTTTCACATGGTTAAATTGTCGTATTTGTAAATTTACTATTTAGGATTTTCTTAAGAAAGTCGATATCTTAAGATTTTCCATATTTATCACCAACGCCACTATGATTTTTTGGTAGGTCTAATCTAAGACTATAAGCGTGCCAAACCATTTGAAAAGCTAATGCCTTTCACATGGTTAAATTGTCGTATTTGTAAATTTACTATTTAGGATTTTCTTAAGAAAGTCGATATCTTAAGATTTTCCATATTTATCACCAACGCCACTATGATTTTTTGATAGGTCTAATCTAAGACTACAAGCATGCCAAACCATTTGAAAAGCTAATGCCTTTCACATGGTTAAATTGTCGTATTTGTAAATTTACTATTTAGGATTTTCTTAAGAAAGTCGATATCTTAAGATTTTCCATATTTATCACCAACGCCACTATGATTTTTTGGTAGGTCTAATCTAAGACTATAAGCGTGCCAAACCATTTGAAAAGCTAATGCCTTTCACATGGTTAAATTGTCGTATTTGTAAATTTACTATTTAGGATTTTCTTAAGAAAGTCGATATCTTAAGATTTTCCATATTTATCACCAACGCCACTATGATTTTTTGATAGGTCTAATCTAAGACTACAAGCATGCCAAACTATTTGAAAAGCTAATGCCTTTCACATGGTTAAATTGTCGTATTTGTAAATTTACTATTTAGGATTTTCTTAAGAAAGTCGATATCTTAAGATTTTCCATATTTATCACCAACGCCACTATGATTTTTTGATAGGTCCAATCTAAGACTACAAACATGCCAAACCATTTGAAAAGCTAATGCCTTTCACATGGTTAAATTGTCGTATTTGTAAATTTACTATTTAGGATTTTCTTAAGAAAGTCGATATCTTAAGATTTTCCATATTTATCACCAACGCCACTATAATTTTTTGGTAGGTCTAATCTAAGACTATAAGCGTGCCAAGCCATTTGAAAAGCTAATGCCTTTCACATGGTTAAATTGTCGTATTTGTAAATTTACTATTTAGGATTTTCTTAAGAAAGTCGATATCTTAAGATTTTCCATATTTATCACCAACGCCACTATGATTTTTTGGTAGGTCTAATCTAAGACTATAAGCGTGCCAAACCATTTGAAAAGCTAATGCCTTTCACATGGTTAAATTGTCGTATTTGTAAATTTACTATTTAGGATTTTCTTAAGAAAGTCGATATCTTAAGATTTTCCATATTTATCACCAACGCCACTATGATTTTTTGATAGGTCTAATCTAAGACTACAAGCATGCCAAACCATTTGAAAAGCTAATGCCTTTCACATGGTTAAATTGTCGTATTTGTAAATTTACTATTTAGGATTTTCTTAAGAAAGTCGATATCTTAAGATTTTCCATATTTATCACCAACGCCACTATGATTTTTTGATAGGTCTAATCTAAGACTACAAGCATGCCAAACCATTTGAAAAGCTAATGCCTTTCACATGGTTAAATTGTCGTATTTGTAAATTTACTATTTAGGATTTTCTTAAGAAAGTCGATATCTTAAGATTTTCCATATTTATCACCAACGCCACTATGATTTTTTGATAGGTCTAATCTAAGACTACAAGCATGCCAAACCATTTGAAAAGCTAATGCCTTTCACATGGTTAAATTGTCGTATTTGTAAATTTACTATTTAGGATTTTCTTAAGAAAGTCGATATCTTAAGATTTTCCATATTTATCACCAACGCCACTATGATTTTTTGATAGGTCTAATCTAAGACTACAAGCATGCCAAACCATTTGAAAAGCTAATGCCTTTCACATGGTTAAATTGTCGTATTTGTAAATTTACTATTTAGGATTTTCTTAAGAAAGTCGATATCTTAAGATTTTCCATATTTATCACCAACGCCACTATGATTTTTTGGTAGGTCTAATCTAAGACTATAAGCGTGCCAAGCCATTTGAAAAGCTAATGCCTTTCACATGGTTAAATTGTCGTATTTGTAAATTTACTATTTAGGATTTTCTTAAGAAAGTCGATATCTTAAGATTTTCCATATTTATCACCAACGCCACTATGATTTTTTGGTAGGTCTAATCTAAGACTATAAGCGTGCAAAGCCATTTGAAAAGCTAATGCCTTTCACATGGTTAAATTGTCGTATTTGTAAATTTACTATTTAGGATTTTCTTAAGAAAGTCGATATCTTAAGATTTTCCATATTTATCACCAACGCCACTATGATTTTTTGGTAGGTCTAATCTAAGACTATAAGCGTGCCAAACCATTTGAAAAGCTAATGCCTTTCACATGGTTAAATTGTCGTATTTGTAAATTTACTATTTAGGATTTTCTTAAGAAAGTCGATATCTTAAGATTTTCCATATTTATCACCAACGCCACTATGATTTTTTGATAGGTCTAATCTAAGACTACAAGCATGCCAAACCATTTGAAAAGCTAATGCCTTTCACATGGTTAAATTGTCGTATTTGTAAATTTACTATTTAGGATTTTCTTAAGAAAGTCGATATCTTAAGATTTTCCATATTTATCACCAACGCCACTATGATTTTTTGATAGGTCCAATCTAAGACTACAAACATGCCAAACCATTTGAAAAGCTAATGCCTTTCACATGGTTAAATTGTCGTATTTGTAAATTTACTATTTAGGATTTTCTTAAGAAAGTCGATATCTTAAGATTTTCCATATTTATCACCAACGCCACTATGATTTTTTGATAGGTCTAATCTAAGACTACAAGCATGCCAAACCATTTGAAAAGCTAATGCCTTTCACATGGTTAAATTGTCGTATTTGTAAATTTACTATTTAGGATTTTCTTAAGAAAGTCGATATCTTAAGATTTTCCATATTTATCACCAACGCCACTATGATTTTTTGATAGGTCTAATCTAAGACTACAAGCATGCCAAACCATTTGAAAAACTAATGCCTTTCACATGGTTAAATTGTCGTATTTGTAAATTTACTATTTAGGATTTTCTTAAGAAAGACGATATCTTAAGATTTTCCATATTTATCACCAACGCCACTATGATTTTTTGATAGGTCCAATCTAAGACTACAAACATTCCAAACCATTTGAAAAGCTAATGCCTTTCACATGGTTAAATTGTCGTATTTGTAAATTTACTATTTAGGATTTTCTTAAGAAAGACGATATCTTAAGATTTTCCATATTTATCACCAACGCCACTATGATTTTTTGATAGGTCCAATCTAAGACTACAAACATTCCAAACCATTTGAAAAGCTAATGCCTTTCACATGGTTAAATTGTCGTATTTGTAAATTTACTATTTAGGATTTTCTTAAGAAAGTCGATATCTTAAGATTTTCCATATTTATCACCAACGCCACTATGATTTTTTGATAGGTCTAATCTAAGACTACAAGCATGCCAAACCATTTGAAAAGCTAATGCCTTTCACATGGTTAAATTGTCGTATTTGTAAATTTACTATTTAGGATTTTCTTAAGAAAGTCGATATCTTAAGATTTTCCATATTTATCACCAACGCCACTATGATTTTTTGGTAGGTCTAATCTAAGACTATAAGCGTCCCAAGCCATTTGAAAAGCTAATGCCTTTCACATGGTTAAATTGTCGTATTTGTAAATTTACTATTTAGGATTTTCTTAAGAAAGTCGATATCTTAAGATTTTCCATATTTATCACCAACGCCACTATGATTTTTTGGTAGGTCTAATCTAAGACTATAAGCGTGCCAAGCCATTTGAAAAGCTAATGCCTTTCACATGGTTAAATTGTCGTATTTGTAAATTTACTATTTAGGATTTTCTTAAGAAAGTCGATATCTTAAGATTTTCCATATTTATCACCAACGCCACTATGATTTTTTGGTAGGTCTAATCTAAGACTATAAGCGTGCCAAACCATTTGAAAAGCTAATGCCTTTCACATGGTTAAATTGTCGTATTTGTAAATTTACTATTTAGGATTTTCTTAAGAAAGTCGATATCTTAAGATTTTCCATATTTATCACCAACGCCACTATGATTTTTTGATAGGTCTAATCTAAGACTACAAGCATGCCAAACCATTTGAAAAGCTAATGCCTTTCACATGGTTAAATTGCCGTATTTGTAAATTTACTATTTAGGATTTTCTTAAGAAAGTCGATATCTTAAGATTTTCCATATTTATCACCAACGCCACTATGATTTTTTGATAGGTCTAATCTAAGACTACAAACATGCCAAACCATTTGAAAAGCTAATGCCTTTCACATGGTTAAATTGTCGTATTTGTAAATTTACTATTTAGGATTTTCTTAAGAAAGTCGATATCTTAAGATTTTCCATATTTATCACCAACGCCACTATGATTTTTTGATAGGTCTAATCTAAGACTACAAGCATGCCAAACCATTTGAAAAGCTAATGCCTTTCACATGGTTAAATTGTCGTATTTGTAAATTTACTATTTAGGATTTTCTTAAGAAAGTCGATATCTTAAGATTTTCCATATTTATCACCAACGCCACTATGATTTTTTGGTAGGTCTAATCTAAGACTATAAGCGTGCCAAACCATTTGAAAAGCTAATGCCTTTCACATGGTTAAATTGTCGTATTTGTAAATTTACTATTTAGAATTTTCTTAAGAAAGTCGATATCTTAAGATTTTCCATATTTATCACCAACGCCACTATGATTTTTTGATAGGTCTAATCTAAGACTACAAGCATGCCAAACCATTTGAAAAGCTAATGCCTTTCACATGGTTAAATTGTCGTATTTGTAAATTTACTATTTAGGATTTTCTTAAGAAAGTCGATATCTTAAGATTTTCCATATTTATCACCAACGCCACTATGATTTTTTGATAGGTCTAATCTAAGACTACAAGCATGCCAAACCATTTGAAAAGCTAATGCCTTTCACATGGTTAAATTGTCGTATTTGTAAATTTACTATTTAGGATTTTCTTAAGAAAGTCGATATCTTAAGATTTTCCATATTTATCACCAACGCCACTATGATTTTTTGGTAGGTCTAATCTAAGACTATAAGCGTGCCAAACCATTTGAAAAGCTAATGCCTTTCACATGGTTAAATTGTCGTATTTGTAAATTTACTATTTAGGATTTTCTTAAGAAAGTCGATATCTTAAGATTTTCCATATTTATCACCAACGCCACTATGATTTTTTGATAGGTCTAATCTAAGACTACAAGCATGCCAAACCATTTGAAAAGCTAATGCCTTTCACATGGTTAAATTGTCGTATTTGTAAATTTACTATTTAGGATTTTCTTAAGAAAGTCGATATCTTAAGATTTTCCATATTTATCACCAACGCCACTATGATTTTTTGATAGGTCTAATCTAAGACTACAAACATGCCAAACCATTTGAAAAGCTAATGCCTTTCACATGGTTAAATTGTCGTATTTGTAAATTTACTATTTAGGATTTTCTTAAGAAAGTCGATATCTTAAGATTTTCCATATTTATCACCAACGCCACTATGATTTTTTGGTAGGTCTAATCTAAGACTATAAGCGTGCCAAGCCATTTGAAAAGCTAATGCCTTTCACATGGTTAAATTGTCGTATTTGTAAATTTACTATTTAGGATTTTCTTAAGAAAGTCGATATCTTAAGATTTTCCATATTTATCACCAACGCCACTATGATTTTTTGGTAGGTCTAATCTAAGACTATAAGCGTGCCAAACCATTTGAAAAGCTAATGCCTTTCACATGGTTAAATTGTCGTATTTGTAAATTTACTATTTAGGATTTTCTTAAGAAAGTCGATATCTTAAGATTTTCCATATTTATCACCAACGCCACTATGATTTTTTGATAGGTCTAATCTAAGACTACAAGCATGCCAAACCATTTGAAAAGCTAATGCCTTTCACATGGTTAAATTGTCGTATTTGTAAATTTACTATTTAGGATTTTCTTAAGAAAGTCGATATCTTAAGATTTTCCATATTTATCACCAACGCCACTATGATTTTTTGATAGGTCTAATCTAAGACTATAAGCGTGCCAAACCATTTGAAAAGCTAATGCCTTTCACATGGTTAAATTGTCGTATTTGTAAATTTACTATTTAGGATTTTCTTAAGAAAGTCGATATCTTAAGATTTTCCATATTTATCACCAACGCCACTATGATTTTTTGGTAGGTCTAATCTAAGACTATAAGCGTGCCAAACCATTTGAAAAGCTAATGCCTTTCACATGGTTAAATTGTCGTATTTGTAAATTTACTATTTAGGATTTTCTTAAGAAAGTCGATATCTTAAGATTTTCCATATTTATCACCAACGCCACTATGATTTTTTGGTAGGTCTAATCTAAGACTATAAGCGTGCCAAACCATTTGAAAAGCTAATGCCTTTCACATGGTTAAATTGTCGTATTTGTAAATTTACTATTTAGGATTTTCTTAAGAAAGTCGATATCTTAAGATTTTCCATATTTATCACCAACGCCACTATGATTTTTTGATAGGTCTAATCTAAGACTACAAGCATGCCAAACCATTTGAAAAGCTAATGCCTTTCACATGGTTAAATTGTCGTATTTGTAAATTTACTATTTAGGATTTTCTTAAGAAAGTCGATATCTTAAGATTTTCCATATTTATCACCAACGCCACTATGATTTTTTGATAGGTCTAATCTAAGACTACAAGCATGCCAAACCATTTGAAAAGCTAATGCCTTTCACATGGTTAAATTGTCGTATTTGTAAATTTACTATTTAGGATTTTCTTAAGAAAGTCGATATCTTAAGATTTTCCATATTTATCACCAACGCCACTATGATTTTTTGGTAGGTCTAATCTAAGACTATAAGCGTGCCAAGCCATTTGAAAAGCTAATGCCTTTCACATGGTTAAATTGTCGTATTTGTAAATTTACTATTTAGGATTTTCTTAAGAAAGTCGATATCTTAAGATTTTCCATATTTATCACCAACGCCACTATGATTTTTTGGTAGGTCTAATCTAAGACTATAAGCGTGCCAAGCCATTTGAAAAGCTAATGCCTTTCACATGGTTAAATTGTCGTATTTGTAAATTTACTATTTAGGATTTTCTTAAGAAAGTCGATATCTTAAGATTTTCCATATTTATCACCAACGCCACTATGATTTTTTGGTAGGTCTAATCTAAGACTATAAGCGTGCCAAACCATTTGAAAAGCTAATGCCTTTCACATGGTTAAATTGTCGTATTTGTAAATTTACTATTTAGGATTTTCTTAAGAAAGTCGATATCTTAAGATTTTCCATATTTATCACCAACGCCACTATGATTTTTTGGTAGGTCTAATCTAAGACTATAAGCGTGCCAAGCCATTTGAAAAGCTAATGCCTTTCACATGGTTAAATTGTCGTATTTGTAAATTTACTATTTAGGATTTTCTTAAGAAAGTCGATATCTTAAGATTTTCCATATTTATCACCAACGCCACTATGATTTTTTGATAGGTCTAATCTAAGACTACAAACATGCCAAACCATTTGAAAAGCTAATGCCTTTCACATGGTTAAATTCTATCAAAAACTTAAAAAGGCATAAATATTATCGAAAGCCTACACTTGTCCGATAATTGACTTGATCAAAAAATTATCGTAATTTACCGTATTCATAAAAAAACTAATTTCTGTACAGGCATATTATAGTAGAATTATGTTTTGAAAACAGAACAAATACATATTTACAAAAAATCGACTTTATTTTCTTGCTATAAATTAACGTATTTTTACTGGTTTTTATAATTCCCGTGAAAATAAATTTGACTATGTATATATAGGAAAAAATTTTACGTTGAAGTAAAGTGGCAGAATATACATACATATGTACATATGTGCACACGTTATACAGTAAAATAGTGCAATAGTAAGTGAATTGTTTTATATGTAAAGTTATTAGTGAAGGATTTTTTAAAGAGTGTTTAGTGAAAGTGTATAAACTGTTAATCGTAAATCAAACAATGCGTGTTAATCAAACGAAGTTAATTCGATTTCAAACTAAGCAGAATGTGAAAAAACTCAGTTCCGATAATTTGTTGAAGGCATTGCGTTGTGTGTATAGTGATTTAACATTAATTAAGGACCTTCGTCGAAATTTCGACAAAACAAGGAAAGTCTGCTCTATTTTGAAAATCGAAAATTCTGTTAAAAATCGCAGAAAAATACATTATTTATGGAATCGAAAGCTAAAGTTCAGGTGTCACATAATTGAAAATTATGAACAAGCTGCAATAACGGACTTTTCAAACTCTTCGTCGAATAAAAATTATAATAATAGTGATATTTTGGATCCCAATACAATTTATTCAACAACAATTCTTCACCACACCATGAGAGATCAAATAAATAAAAGTAACGTTTCGACCTTTTCACAGATGGATTTATCAAGCCCAACAAAAGTTATTATTGGCGATCTTCCCATCAGTTTTAAACAAGACAATCCCAAGGAGTGGCTACATCGAGGTATATTTAAAATCGATATTGGTACTGAAGAATACACTCCTCAAAACCTTCGAGAAGGCATAAGAGACGCACTAACGGCAGCGAAGAATAATTGTGTACTTACTTTTAAAACTGCAAATTGGAACAAAAGTACGAACATGTATGTGTTGTACGCTGTATGCAAATATTCACATCACCAACAAAAGTTCAAGTTTAAGGTCACAGCAAGAATATTTGTTGATATGTACACAATCGGTGATGATATAAAAGATCATGGCCCTATAAAAGAATTTCTGCAGTTACGCGGAACTAGACGATTTAGTGTACAAAACCAATTGGTGAACAAATGTGCTAACGTTTATAATTTGGAACAATTGGATAATATAGATTCAAACCTTTTAAGTGCCGGAAATACTCAAAAAATCATTAGAAGAGATGTTTTAAGAAAAGCCAAATCTGAAAGGCTACATATTAATGATTTAGTAAAGGACTGCGAGATACATGATGCAATTAATAGATTAAAATGTCAACCTCCGAATGATAAGTACATATATATGGCATCCGATCCTCTACACATAGTATTAATGCGCCTTAGTACTTTGCAACTTTTAGGAAAATCAAACAGAATTGTTTACATCGATGCAACAGGGGGAGTCGTCCGTAATCCTAAATGTTGTTTACATCACAATTATTCCCGCATCTACTATTACGCTTGCGTCATAAAGGTAGAAGATATAATCATCCCTGTAGCAGAATTAATTTCAAGCAGGCATGATACGGCTGCTATCGGATCCTTCTTACAATACTTCTGCTACGAAATCGTAAATTTAAAACCAAAGATATTGCTTCCGAAATTATTCGTAAGTGATTGGTCCTGGGTGTTCATCAACTCAGTTTTAAAACAAATTAACGAGGGAATCTCAATCAAACAATATTTGAATCTCTCTTACAAAATAATCAACGGACAAAAATGAAGAAAAGATTGTTGGAATATTTGTATGCTGTTCGCATTTTGCTGCGATACTCATTCGTCAAATGAAACAGAAAATAATTCAACATAAAAAACAAATCAGAGAATTTATAATGATCATTTTTTTTTCAATTGTGGATTGTAAGTCCATAAATGATATTGACAAATTATTTAGAATTTTTTGTATAGTTTGTTGCTCGAGATATCAAAACGATTTATATAATGAAGCATATTCCGAATTTTTAAATATATCAGTAATCAATTTGTCAAATAATCTGGGATGTCTGGAAAATATAGAACATAACGAGGAACAATATGAAGATGAGTCGGAGAATGACTGCATTCATAACATTGATGATACACCATATTTTAAAAGGTTTTCGAAAATTTTGAATATATCTCTTAAAGAAATCGACAGCAAGCAGGATCTTGCACAGATTGAAAGTAAAAATGAAAACAATTTATATTGTTACGATTTCATTATATTTTGTACTAAAAAGTACTTTACTTATTTACCTTTGTGGAGTACAATTTTTCTTCAATATTTTAAAGAAGAAAAAAGAGTGTCAAACGCAATATGTGAAAATTGGTTCAATATAATTAAAAATAATTTGATAAAGGAGCGTAACCAAAAGCTAGGCCGATTTATTGACACTCTACAGGAAAAAACTCGGTTGCTAAACAATTCTATCGAATTAGCTCCACACTTGATAGCTCGTTCGAAAAATAAGACAATCAAGGAAATACCATATGTAACAACACCGATATCAACACAAAAAATTCGACATGATGAACTGGAGCCAACTGAGGTAAATTTAGAAGAATATTGGAGAAAAACTAAAACACGAACAAATAAATATGCGGGACGAAGTGCTCTACATAAATATATACGGCCAAGATTAATTAAATTCATGAATGAAGATTACTGCAGGAAAATTGCAAAAGCATCTAGTGTATATTGTTTATATGTTTTTAAATTTAATTTTAATAATAGGGATTTTCCACTTAATAATATTTGTTTTGCTTCTCTAAATGGCACAAACCATCTAACGTCAGACATTATTTACATTTCCGGAAATATAATTCTTAAATCAACAAATGACATCTGTATTGATCCTATTATAGGTATAAAAATTTTTGAAGACAAAAAAAATAATTATATATTGTCATCATCATTTATTCAGTTAATTTGTCGGGGTAAAGGCCGAATTTACTTACCATGGTGCATAAACAACCATTGGGTCCTACTTATAATTGATGTACAAGATAAAAAAATTATAACTTATGACCCCATAACACCGGAGAAGAATATTCATCATTTAAACAAAAAAGGGCAACAAATTTTAAACCAGCTAAAGCAAGCTTGGAAAGAACCAATAGAAATTTTCAAAACGGAAGCAGCTTATTTGTTACCATTACAAAGAGATAGCTATAATTGTGGAGCTTTAATCATATATGCCATGGACTTTTTATCCAACAATAAGCACCGGCCAAAAATCCACCTAGATAATGAGAAAGAATACTTAAGAGATCTACAAACGTACAGAAAAAATTTACAAAATAAAATTGCAGAAAGCTCATTGTGTATGAAGCAACATTGTCTGGTTTGCTTTGAAAACTTAACTGATAATTCCTTAAGTGAGAAATGCAAAGATTGTGAAAGGAGAGTTCATCAAAACTGCAATATTCATATTATAATCAGCAATGAAATTTGTATATTTTGTAAACAATAAAATATTAATTAACATATTGTGAAAAGTTTTATTTATTTTTCAAGACATTTTGGGATTATAGTGTTTTAATTCGTCGAAATTCTTAAGAAAATTCTAATAATATATAACTGTACAGAAATTTTTAATTTTAAATATGTGAAAGCCATAAGCTTTTTAAATGGTTCGGCAGTTTTGTAGTCCTATTATGGACCTATTAAAAAACCATAATGGGGTTCTTGCTAAATATCGAAAATCTTAAGTTATTGAGTTTCTTAAGAAAGTTGTAATATGTCTTTACAGAAATTTATAATTTTAAATATGTGAAAGCCATTAGCTTTTTAAATGGATTGGTAGTTTTGTAGTCCTATTATGGACCTATCAAAAAACCATAATGGGGTTCTTGCTAAATATCGAAAATCTTTAGATATTGAGTTTCTTAAGAAAATTGTAATATGTCTTTACAGAAATTTATAATTTTAAATATGTAAAAGCCATTAGCTTTTAAAATGGTTTGGTAGTTTTTAGTCCTATTATGGACCTATCAAAAAACCATAATGGGGTTCTTGCTAAATATCGAAAATCTTAAGATATTGAGTTTCTTAAGAAAATTGTAATATGTCTTTACAGAAATTTTTAATTTTAAATATGTAAAAGCCATTAGCTTTTAAAATGGTTTGGTAGTTTTGTAGTCCTATTATGGACCTATCAAAAAACCATAATGGGGTTCTTGCTAAATATCGAAAATCTTAAGTTATTGAGTTTCTTAAGAAAATTGTAATATGTCTGTACAGAAATTTGTAATTTTAAATATGTGAAAGCCATTAGCTTTTTAAATGGTTTGGTAGTTTTGTAGTCCTATTATGGACCTATCAAAAAACCATAATAGGGTTCTTGCTAAATATCGAAAATCTTAAGTTATTGAGTTTCTTAAGAAAATTGTAATATGTCTTTACAGAAATTTATAATTTTAAATATGTGAAAGCCATTAGCTTTTTAAATGGATTGGTAGTTTTGTAGTCCTATTATGGACCTATCAAAAAACCATAATGGGGTTCTTGCTAAATATCGAAAATCTTAAGTTATTGAGTTTCTTAAGAAAATTGTAATATGTCTGTACAGAAATTTGTAATTTTAAATATGTGAAAGCCATAAGATTTTTATATGGTTCGGCAGTTTTGTAGTCCTATTATGGAACCTAAATATCGAAAATATTAAGTTATTGAGTTTCTTAAGAAAATTGTAATATGTCTGTACAGAAATTTGTAATTTTAAATATGTGAAAGCCATTAGCTTTTTAAATGGTTTGGTAGTTTTGTAGTCCTATTATGGACCTATCAAAAAACCATAATGGGGTTCTTGCTAAATATCGAAAATCTTAAGTTATTGAGTTTCTTAAGAAAATTGTAATATGTCTGTACAGAAATTTGTAATTTTAAATATGTGAAAGCCATTAGCTTTTTAAATGGTTTGGTAGTTTTGTAGTCCTATTATGGACCTATCAAAAAACCATAATGGGGTTCTTGCTAAATATCGAAAATCTTAAGATATTGAGTTTCTTAAGAAAATTGTAATATGTCTTTACAGAAATTTTTAATTTTAAATATGTAAAAGCCATTAGCTTTTAAAATGGTTTGGTAGTTTTGTAGTCCTATTATGGACCTATCAAAAAACCATAATGGGGTTCTTGCTAAATATCGAAAATCTTAAGTTATTGAGTTTCTTAAGAAAATTGTAATATGTCTGTACAGAAATTTGTAATTTTAAATATGTGAAAGCCATTAGCTTTTTAAATGGTTTGGTAGTTTTGTAGTCCTATTATGGACCTATCAAAAAACCATAATGGGGTTCTTGCTAAATATCGAAAATCTTAAGATATTGAGTTTCTTAAGAAAATTGTAATATGTCTTTACAGAAATTTTTAATTTTAAATATGTAAAAGCCATTAGCTTTTAAAATGGTTTGGTAGTTTTGTAGTCCTATTATGGACCTATCAAAAAACCATAATGGGGTTCTTACTAAATATCGAAAATCTTTAGTTATTGAGTTTCTTAAGAAAATTGTAATATGTCTTTACAGAAATTTATAATTTCAAATATGTAAAAGCCATTAGCTATTAAAATGGTTTGGTAGTTTTGTAGTCCTATTATGGACCTATCAAAAACCCATAATGGGGTTCTTGCTAAATATCGAAAATCTTAAGTTATTGAGTTTCTTAAGAAAATTGTAATATGTCTGTACAGAAATTTATAATTTTAAATATGTAAAAGCCATTAGCTTTTTAAATGGCTCGGCAGTTTTGTAGTCCTATTATGGACCTATCAAAAAACCATAATGGGGTTCTTGCTAAATATCGAAAATCTTAAGTTATTGAGTTTCTTAAGAAAATTGTAATATGTCTGTACAGAAATTTGTAATTTTAAATATGTGAAAGCCATTAGCTTTTTAAATGGTTTGGTAGTTTTGTAGTCCTATTATGGACCTATCAAAAAACCATAATGGGGTTCTTGCTAAATATCGAAAATCTTAAGATATTGAGTTTCTTAAGAAAATTGTAATATGTCTTTACAGAAATTTTTAATTTTAAATATGTAAAAGCCATTAGCTTTTAAAATGGTTTGGTAGTTTTGTAGTCCTATTATGGACCTATCAAAAAACCATAATGGGGTTCTTGCTAAATATCGAAAATCTTAAGTTATTGAGTTTCTTAAGAAAATTGTAATATGTCTGTACAGAAATTTGTAATTTTAAATATGTGAAAGCCATTAGCTTTTTAAATGGTTTGGTAGTTTTGTAGTCCTATTATGGACCTATCAAAAAACCATAATGGGGTTCTTGCTAAATATCGAAAATCTTAAGATATTGAGTTTCTTAAGAAAATTGTAATATGTCTTTACAGAAATTTTTAATTTTAAATATGTAAAAGCCATTAGCTTTTAAAATGGTTTGGTAGTTTTGTAGTCCTATTATGGACCTATCAAAAAACCATAATGGGGTTCTTGCTAAATATCGAAAATCTTAAGTTATTGAGTTTCTTA
Source organism: Tipula vernalis (assembly GCA_958295665.1). NCBI lineage: Eukaryota > Metazoa > Arthropoda > Insecta > Diptera > Tipulidae > Tipula > Tipula vernalis. The sequence goes on along the minus strand of OY282559.1, from coordinate 210,445,269 downwards.
AGAAAATTGTAATATGTCTGTACAGAAATTTGTAATTTTAAATATGTGAAAGCCATTAGCTTTTTAAATGGTTTGGTAGTTTTGTAGTCCTATTATGGACCTATCAAAAAACCATAATGGGGTTCTTGCTAAATATCGAAAATCTTAAGATATTGAGTTTCTTAAGAAAATTGTAATATGTCTTTACAGAAATTTTTAATTTTAAATATGTAAAAGCCATTAGCTTTTAAAATGGTTTGGTAGTTTTGTAGTCCTATTATGGACCTATCAAAAAACCATAATGGGGTTCTTACTAAATATCGAAAATCTTTAGTTATTGAGTTTCTTAAGAAAATTGTAATATGTCTTTACAGAAATTTATAATTTCAAATATGTAAAAGCCATTAGCTATTAAAATGGTTTGGTAGTTTTGTAGTCCTATTATGGACCTATCAAAAACCCATAATGGGGTTCTTGCTAAATATCGAAAATCTTAAGTTATTGAGTTTCTTAAGAAAATTGTAATATGTCTGTACAGAAATTTATAATTTTAAATATGTAAAAGCCATTAGCTTTTTAAATGGCTCGGCAGTTTTGTAGTCCTATTATGGACCTATCAAAAAACCATAATGGGGTTCTTGCTAAATATCGAAAATCTTAAGTTATTGAGTTTCTTAAGAAAATTGTAATATGTCTGTACAGAAATTTGTAATTTTAAATATGTGAAAGCCATTAGCTTTTTAAATGGTTTGGTAGTTTTGTAGTCCTATTATGGACCTATCAAAAAACCATAATGGGGTTCTTGCTAAATATCGAAAATCTTAAGTTATTGAGTTTCTTAAGAAAATTGTAATATGTCTTTACAGAAATTTATAATTTTAAATATGTGAAAGCCATTAGCTTTTTAAATGGTTTGGTAGTTTTGTAGTCCTATTATGGACCTATCAAAAAACCATAATGGGGTTCTTGCTAAATATCGAAAATCTTAAGTTATTGAGTTTCTTAAGAAAATTGTAATATGTCTGTACAGAAATTTGTAATTTTAAATATGTGAAAGCCATTAGCTTTTTAAATGGTTTGGTAGTTTTGTATTCCTATTATGGACCTATCAAAAAACCATAATGGGGTTCTTGCTAAATATCGAAAATCTTTAGATATTGAGTTTCTTAAGAAAATTGTAATATGTCTTTACAGAAATTTTTAATTTTAAATATGTAAAAGCCATTAGCTTTTAAAATGGTTTGGTAGTTTTGTAGTCCTATTATGGACCTATCAAAAAACCATAATGGGGTTCTTGCTAAATATCGAAAATCTTTAGTTATTGAGTTTCTTAAGAAAATTGTAATATGTCTTTACAGAAATTTATAATTTTAAATATGTAAAAGCCATTAGCTATTAAAATGGTTTGGTAGTTTTGTAGTCCTATTATGGACCTATCAAAAAACCATAATGGGGTTCTTGCTAAATATCGAAAATCTTAAGTTATTGAGTTTCTTAAGAAAATTGTAATATGTCTGTACAGAAATTTGTAATTTTAAATATGTGAAAGCCATTAGCTTTTTAAATGGTTTGGTAGTTTTGTAGTCCTATTATGGACCTATCAAAAAACCATAATGGGGTTCTTGCTAAATATCGAAAATCTTAAGTTATTGAGTTTCTTAAGAAAATTGTAATATGTCTGTACAGAAATTTGTAATTTTAAATATGTGAAAGCCATTAGCTTTTTAAATGGTTTGGTAGTTTTGTAGTCCTATTATGGACCTATCAAAAAACCATAATGGGGTTCTTGCTAAATATCGAAAATCTTAAGTTATTGAGTTTCTTAATAAAATTATCATATGTCTTTACAGAAATTTATAATTTTAAATATGTGAAAGCCATTAGCTTTTTAAATGGTTTGGTAGTTTTGTAGTCCTATTATGGACCTATCAAAAAACCATAATGGGGTTCTTGCTAAATATCGAAAATCTTAAGTTATTGAGTTTCTTAAGAAAATTGTAATATGTCTGTACAGAAATTTGTAATTTTAAATATGTGAAAGCCATTAGCTTTTTAAATGGTTTGGTAGTTTTGTAGTCCTATTATGGACCTATCAAAAAACCATAATGGGGTTCTTGCTAAATATCGAAAATCTTAAGATATTGAGTTTCTTAAGAAAATTGTAATATGTCTTTACAGAAATTTTTAATTTTAAATATGTAAAAGCCATTAACTTTTAAAATGGTTTGGTAGTTTTGTAGTCCTATTATGGACCTATCAAAAAACCATAATGGGGTTCTTGCTAAATATCGAAAATCTTTAGATATTGAGTTTCTTAAGAAAATTGTAATATGTCTTTACAGAAATTTATAATTTTAAATATGTAAAAGCCATTAGCTTTTAAAATGGTTTGGTAGTTTTGTAGTCCTATTATGGACCTATCAAAAAACCATAATGGGGTTCTTGCTAAATATCGAAAATCTTTAGTTATTGAGTTTCTTAAGAAAATTGTAATATGTCTTTACAGAAATTTATAATTTTAAATATGTAAAAGCCATTAGCTATTAAAATGGTTTGGTAGTTTTGTAGTCCTATTATGGACCTATCAAAAAACCATAATGGGGTTCTTGCTAAATATCGAAAATCTTAAGTTATTGAGTTTCTTAAGAAAATTGTAATATGTCTGTACAGAAATTTGTAATTTTAAATATGTGAAAGCCATTAGCTTTTTAAATGGTTTGGTTGTTTTGTAGTCCTATTATGGACCTATCAAAAAACCATAATGGGGTTCTTGCTAAATATCGAAAATCTTTAGATATTGAGTTTCTTAAGAAAATTGTAATATGTCTTTACAGAAATTTTTAATTTTAAATATGTAAAAGCCATTAGCTTTTAAAATGGTTTGGTAGTTTTGTAGTCCTATTATGGACCTATCAAAAAACCATAATGGGGTTCTTGCTAAATATCGAAAATTTTTAGTTATTGAGTTTCTTAAGAAAATTGTAATATGTCTTTACAGAAATTTATAATTTTAAATATGTAAAAGCCATTAGCTATTAAAATGGTTTGGTAGTTTTGTAGTCCTATTATGGACCTATCAAAAAACCATAATGGGGTTCTTGCTAAATATCGAAAATCTTAAGTTATTGAGTTTCTTAAGAAAATTGTAATATGTCTGTACAGAAATTTGTAATTTTAAATATGTGAAAGCCATTAGCTTTTTAAATGGTTTGGTAGTTTTGTAGTCCTATTATGGACCTATCAAAAAACCATAATGGGGTTCTTGCTAAATATCGAAAATCTTAAGTTATTGAGTTTCTTAAGAAAATTGTAATATGTCTGTACAGAAATTTGTAATTTTAAATATGTGAAAGCCATTAGCTTTTTAAATGGTTTGGTAGTTTTGTAGTCCTATTATGGACCTATCAAAAAACCATAATGGGGTTCTTGCTAAATATCGAAAATCTTAAGTTATTGAGTTTCTTAAGAAAATTATAATATGTCTTTACAGAAATTTATAATTTTAAATATGTGAAAGCCATTAGCTTTTTAAATGGTTTGGTAGTTTTGTAGTCCTATTATGGACCTATCAAAAAACCATAATGGGGTTCTTGCTAAATATCGAAAATCTTAAGTTATTGAGTTTCTTAAGAAAATTGTAATATGTCTGTACAGAAATTTGTAATTTTAAATATGTGAAAGCCATTAGCTTTTTAAATGGTTTGGTAGTTTTGTAGTCCTATTATGGACCTATCAAAAAACCATAATGGGGTTCTTGCTAAATATCGAAAATCTTAAGATATTGAGTTTCTTAAGAAAATTGTAATATGTCTTTACAGAAATTTTTAATTTTAAATATGTAAAAGCCATTAGCTTTTAAAATGGTTTGGTAGTTTTGTAGTCCTATTATGGACCTATCAAAAAACCATAATGGGGTTCTTGCTAAATATCGAAAATCTTTAGATATTGAGTTTCTTAAGAAAATTGTAATATGTCTTTACAGAAATTTATAATTTTAAATATGTAAAAGCCATTAGCTTTTAAAATGGTTTGGTAGTTTTGTAGTCCTATTATGGACCTATCAAAAAACCATAATGGGGTTCTTGCTAAATATCGAAAATCTTTAGTTATTGAGTTTCTTAAGAAAATTGTAATATGTCTTTACAGAAATTTATAATTTTAAATATGTAAAAGCCATTAGCTATTAAAATGGTTTGGTAGTTTTGTAGTCCTATTATGGACCTATCAAAAAACCATAATGGGGTTCTTGCTAAATATCGAAAATCTTAAGTTATTGAGTTTCTTAAGAAAATTGTAATATGTCTGTACAGAAATTTGTAATTTTAAATATGTGAAAGCCATTAGCTTTTTAAATGGTTTGGTAGTTTTGTAGTCCTATTATGGACCTATCAAAAAACCATAATGGGGTTCTTGCTTAATATCGAAAATATTAAGTTATTGAGTTTCTTAAGAAAATTGTAATATGTCTGTACAGAAATTTGTAATTTTAAATATGTGAAAGCCATTAGCTTTTTAAATGGTTTGGTAGTTTTGTAGTCCTATTATGGACCTATCAAAAAACCATAATGGGGTTCTTGCTAAATATCGAAAATCTTAAGTTATTGAGTTTCTTAAGAAAATTATAATATGTCTTTACAGAAATTTATAATTTTAAATATGTGAAAGCCATTAGCTTTTTAAATGGTTTGGTAGTTTTGTAGTCCTATTATGGACCTATCAAAAAACCATAATGGGGTTCTTGCTAAATATCGAAAATCTTAAGTTATTGAGTTTCTTAAGAAAATTGTAATATGTCTGTACAGAAATTTGTAATTTTAAATATGTGAAAGCCATTAGCTTTTTAAATGGTTTGGTAGTTTTGTAGTCCTATTATGGACCTATCAAAAAACCATAATGGGGTTCTTGCTAAATATCGAAAATCTTAAGATATTGAGTTTCTTAAGAAAATTGTAATATGTCTTTACAGAAATTTTTAATTTTAAATATGTAAAAGCCATTAGCTTTTAAAATGGTTTGGTAGTTTTGTAGTCCTATTATGGACCTATCAAAAAACCATAATGGGGTTCTTGCTAAATATCGAAAATCTTTAGATATTGAGTTTCTTAAGAAAATTGTAATATGTCTTTACAGAAATTTATAATTTTAAATATGTGAAAGCCATTAGCTTTTTAAATGGTTTGGTAGTTTTGTAGTCCTATTATGGACCTATCAAAAAACCATAATGGGGTTCTTGCTAAATATCGAAAATCTTAAGTTATTGAGTTTCTTAAGAAAATTGTAATATGTCTTTACAGAAATTTGTAATTTTAAATATGTGAAAGCCATTAGCTTTTTAAATGGTTTGGTAGTTTTGTAGTCCTATTATGGACCTATCAAAAAACCATAATGGGGTTCTTGCTAAATATCGAAAATCTTTAGATATTGAGTTTCTTAAGAAAATTGTAATATGTCTTTACAGAAATTTATAATTTTAAATATGTAAAAGCCATTAGCTTTTAAAATGGTTTGGTAGTTTTGTAGTCCTATTATGGACCTATCAAAAAACCATAATGGGGTTCTTGCTAAATATCGAAAATCTTTAGTTATTGAGTTTCTTAAGAAAATTGTAATATGTCTTTACAGAAATTTATAATTTTAAATATGTAAAAGCCATTAGCTATTAAAATGGTTTGGTAGTTTTGTAGTCCTATTATGGACCTATCAAAAAACCATAATGGGGTTCTTGCTAAATATCGAAAATCTTAAGTTATTGAGTTTCTTAAGAAAATTGTAATATGTCTGTACAGAAATTTGTAATTTTAAATATGTGAAAGCCATTAGCTTTTTAAATGGTTTGGTAGTTTTGTAGTCCTATTATGGACCTATCAAAAAACCATAATGGGGTTCTTGCTAAATATCGAAAATCTTAAGTTATTGAGTTTCTTAAGAAAATTGTAATATGTCTTTACAGAAATTTGTAATTTTAAATATGTGAAAGCCATTAGCTTTTTAAATGGTTTGGTAGTTTTGTAGTCCTATTATGGACCTATCAAAAAACCATAATGGGGTTCTTGCTAAATATCGAAAATCTTTAGTTATTGAGTTTCTTAAGAAAATTGTAATATGTCTTTACAGAAATTTATAATTTTAAATATGTAAAAGCCATTAGCTATTAAAATGGTTTGGTAGTTTTGTAGTCCTATTATGGACCTATCAAAAAACCATAATGGGGTTCTTACTAAATATCGAAAATCTTTAGTTATTGAGTTTCTTAAGAAAATTGTAATATGTCTTTACAGAAATTTATAATTTCAAATATGTAAAAGCCATTAGCTATTAAAATGGTTTGGTAGTTTTGTAGTCCTATTATGGACCTATCAAAAACCCATAATGGGGTTCTTGCTAAATATCGAAAATCTTAAGTTATTGAGTTTCTTAAGAAAATTGTAATATGTCTGTACAGAAATTTATAATTTTAAATATGTAAAAGCCATTAGCTTTTTAAATGGTTTGGTAGTTTTGTAGTCCTATTATGGACCTATCAAAAAACCATAATGGGGTTCTTGCTAAATATCGAAAATCTTAAGTTATTGAGTTTCTTAAGAAAATTATAATATGTCTTTACAGAAATTTATAATTTTAAATATGTGAAAGCCATTAGCTTTTTAAATGGTTTGGTAGTTTTGTAGTCCTATTATGGACCTATCAAAAAACCATAATGGGGTTCTTGCTAAATATCGAAAATCTTAAGTTATTGAGTTTCTTAAGAAAATTGTAATATGTCTGTACAGAAATTTGTAATTTTAAATATGTGAAAGCCATTAGCTTTTTAAATGGTTTGGTAGTTTTGTAGTCCTATTATGGACCTATCAAAAAACCATAATGGGGTTCTTGCTAAATATCGAAAATCTTAAGATATTGAGTTTCTTAAGAAAATTGTAATATGTCTTTACAGAAATTTTTAATTTTAAATATGTAAAAGCCATTAGCTTTTAAAATGGTTTGGTAGTTTTGTAGTCCTATTATGGACCTATCAAAAAACCATAATGGGGTTCTTGCTAAATATCGAAAATCTTTAGATATTGAGTTTCTTAAGAAAATTGTAATATGTCTTTACAGAAATTTATAATTTTAAATATGTGAAAGCCATTAGCTTTTTAAATGGTTTGGTAGTTTTGTAGTCCTATTATGGACCTATCAAAAAACCATAATGGGGTTCTTGCTAAATATCGAAAATCTTATGTTATTGAGTTTCTTAAGAAAATTGTAATATGTCTTTACAGAAATTTGTAATTTTAAATATGTGAAAGCCATTAGCTTTTTAAATGGTTTGGTAGTTTTGTAGTCCTATTATGGACCTATCAAAAAACCATAATGGGGTTCTTGCTAAATATCGAAAATCTTTAGATATTGAGTTTCTTAAGAAAATTGTAATATGTCTTTACAGAAATTTATAATTTTAAATATGTAAAAGCCATTAGCTTTTAAAATGGTTTGGTAGTTTTGTAGTCCTATTATGGACCTATCAAAAAACCATAATGGGGTTCTTGCTAAATATCGAAAATCTTTAGTTATTGAGTTTCTTAAGAAAATTGTAATATGTCTGTACAGAAATTTATAATTTTAAATATGTAAAAGCCATTAGCTATTAAAATGGTTTGGTAGTTTTGTAGTCCTATTATGGACCTATCAAAAAACCATAATGGGGTTCTTGCTAAATATCGAAAATCTTAAGTTATTGAGTTTCTTAAGAAAATTGTAATATGTCTGTACAGAAATTTGTAATTTTAAATATGTGAAAGCCATTAGCTTTTTAAATGGTTTGGTAGTTTTGTAGTCCTATTATGGACCTATCAAAAAACCATAATGGGGTTCTTGCTAAATATCGAAAATCTTAAGTTATTGAGTTTCTTAAGAAAATTGTAATATGTCTTTACAGAAATTTGTAATTTTAAATATGTGAAAGCCATTAGCTTTTTAAATGGTTTGGTAGTTTTGTAGTCCTATTATGGACCTATCAAAAAACCATAATGGGGTTCTTGCTAAATATCGAAAATCTTTAGTTATTGAGTTTCTTAAGAAAATTGTAATATGTCTTTACAGAAATTTATAATTTTAAATATGTAAAAGCCATTAGCTATTAAAATGGTTTGGTAGTTTTGTAGTCCTATTATGGACCTATCAAAAAACCATAATGGGGTTCTTGCTAAATATCGAAAATCTTAAGTTATTGAGTTTCTTAAGAAAATTGTAATATGTCTTTACAGAAATTTGTAATTTTAAATATGTGAAAGCCATTAGCTTTTTAAATGGTTTGGTAGTTTTGTAGTCCTATTATGGACCTATCAAAAAACCATAATGGGGTTCTTGCTAAATATCGAAAATCTTAAGTTATTGAGTTTCTTAAGAAAATTATAATATGTCTTTACAGAAATTTATAATTTTAAATATGTGAAAGCCATTAGCTTTTTAAATGGTTTGGTAGTTTTGTAGTCCTATTATGGACCTATCAAAAAACCATAATGGGGTTCTTGCTAAATATCGAAAATCTTAAGTTATTGAGTTTCTTAAGAAAATTGTAATATGTCTGTACAGAAATTTGTAATTTTAAATATGTGAAAGCCATTAGCTTTTTAAATGGTTTGGTAGTTTTGTAGTCCTATTATGGACCTATCAAAAAACCATAATGGGGTTCTTGCTAAATATCGAAAATCTTAAGATATTGAGTTTCTTAAGAAAATTGTAATATGTCTTTACAGAAATTTTTAATTTTAAATATGTAAAAGCCATTAGCTTTTAAAATGGTTTGGTAGTTTTGTAGTCCTATTATGGACCTATCAAAAAACCATAATGGGGTTCTTGCTAAATATCGAAAATCTTTAGATATTGAGTTTCTTAAGAAAATTGTAATATGTCTTTACAGAAATTTATAATTTTAAATATGTGAAAGCCATTAGCTTTTTAAATGGTTTGGTAGTTTTGTAGTCCTATTATGGACCTATCAAAAAACCATAATGGGGTTCTTGCTAAATATCGAAAATCTTAAGTTATTGAGTTTCTTAAGAAAATTGTAATATGTCTGTACAGAAATTTTTAATTTTAAATATGTGAAAGCCATTAGCTTTTTAAATGGTTTGGTAGTTTTGTAGTCCTATTATGGACCTATCAAAAAACCATAATGGGGTTCTTGCTAAATATCGAAAATCTTTAGATATTGAGTTTCTTAAGAAAATTGTAATATGTCTTTACAGAAATTTTTAATTTTAAATATGTAAAAGCCATTAGCTTTTAAAATGGTTTGGTGGTTTTGTAGTCCTATTATGGACCTATCAAAAAACCATAATGGGGTTCTTGCTAAATATCGAAAATCTTTAGATATTGAGTTTCTTAAGAAAATTGTAATATGTCTTTACAGAAATTTATAATTTTAAATATGTGAAAGCCATAAGATTTTTATATGGCTCGGCAGTTTTGTAGTCCTATTATGGACCTATCAAAAAACCATAATGGGGTTCTAGCTAAATATCGAAAATCTTAAGTTATTGAGTTTCTTAAGAAAATTGTAATATGTCTGTACAGAAATTTGTAATTTTAAATATGTGAAAGCCATTAGCTTTTTAAATGGTTTGGTAGTTTTGTAGTCCTATTATGGACCTATCAAAAAACCATAATGGGGTTCTTGCTAAATATCGAAAATCTTAAGTTATTGAGTTTCTTAAGAAAATTGTAATATGTCTGTACAGAAATTTATAATTTTAAATATGTAAAAGCCATTAGCTTTTTAAATGGTTTGGTAGTTTTGTAGTCCTATGATGGACCTATCAAAAAACCATAATGGGGTTCTTGCTAAATATTGAAAATCTTAAGTTATTGAGTTTCTTAAGAAAATTGTAATATGTCTGTACAGAAATTTGTAATTTTAAATACGTGAAAGCCATTAGCTTTTTAAATGGTTTGGTAGTTTTGTAGTCCTATTATGGACCTATCAAAAAACCATAATGGGGTTCTAGCTAAATATCGAAAATCTTAAGTTATTGAGTTTCTTAAGAAAATTGTAATATGTCTGTACAGAAATTTTTAATTTTAAATATGTGAAAGCCATAAGATTTTTATATGGTTCGGCAGTTTTGTAGTCCTATTATGGACCTATCAAAAAACCATAATGGGGTTCTTGCTAAATATTGAAAATCTTAAGTTATTGAGTTTCTTAAGAAAATTGTAATATGTCTGTACAGAAATTTGTAATTTTAAATATGTGAAAGCCATTAGCTTTTTAAATGGTTTGGTAGTTTTGTAGTCCTATTATGGACCTATCAAAAAACCATAATGGGGTTCTAGCTAAATATCGAAAATCTTAAGTTATTGAGTTTCTTAAGAAAATTGTAATATGTCTGTACAGAAATTTTTAATTTTAAATATGTGAAAGCCATAAGATTTTTATATGGTTCGGCAGTTTTGTAGTCCTATTATGGACCTATCAAAAAACCATAATGGGGTTCTTGCTAAATATCGAAAATCTTAAGATATTGAGTTTCTTAGAAAATTGTAATACGTATTTAATCTGATAAAATAAAGTAACGTTTTTATTATATTTTAATTCTGAATATTAAATTATATTTGCCTAAATGATGACCGACTAACTATTAATACTACCTTCTGACTAATACAATTACAAATATTTAGATTTAGTATAAACTTCATAAAACATATATGACGTGTGAAGTTTTTCCTAAGTTGGCACTAAATTTTTTTTTTTTTTTTAGTTCTAATCTAGTTCCAACTTCACACGCATAAGAAAAAAAATGTTTACTTATTCTTTGCGGTTCTATTTCTTGATACCAGAACAAAAGATTAAATCATTATATTGAAAACAACAACAAAAGTTGAACTAGAACTAGATTCACCTAAAACAAATTGATTGTGCGTTTGAAACAAATATAAATTAAAAACCATTCAAGTGCTTCAATCGAATAATAATTTTAAATTAATTAACACTTATTAAAATAAAATAGAAATCCTAATTTTACAAAAAACTTAATGTCTGGAATAGCTGAATTGCGTAGAAAGTACTTACTAGAACTGCGGTATGGATAAAGCACTACAGATGCATTCCGAACAGTGTAACATTAAAACTAAAAAACTATCAACCAAAAGGCATAGTCGTTAAAGGAGAGGCATTGAATGAGGAGAAGGAATGACTTTCCAATACCGATGGGCAACCTGAAAGGAATTTGGCATCATCTTTTAATCAAATCAGCGAAAATGATTTTCGAATAAAACATTCAATTTTCAAGTAACTGGGACCCTATTCGCGAATTCCACATCAATTTTCCACATGCGGCCATCTATATACATTCATAAAAACGTTCGGAAATTTTAATTCGTGTATTCTTGAATTCCCTACCAATTGAAATTTTTCGGGACTAAGGGAATATTTCCGAATAAGTATGTGGAAAAATTTCACATATGCGAAAAATATCAAAATTTATATTCATATTGTGGGCGCAAAAATGTTTTGTCTACATAGAGCTACATCAATTTTTTAAAATTGGTAATAATGTGTTAGTTTTTGTGAATGTGTTGTTGAGGTTATGTTTAGTGTCACTAAATGTTTAGTTTCTTTTTATACACAAATAAATATTTTGTCACAGTAATTATTTTAATGACACAATTATGAGTTTGGTCGATTATGAAATAATAATTTAATAACCGAACAAACTCATAATTCCTAGTATTTGTATTGGTATTGTAGCTGATATGAGAGAGAAAAATCTTGCAAAACATATACAATCCGTGCATTACATAAGTACATTTTGATAAATATTTTTCTTACTTACTTAATTTATTTTTTTTGGATCAACAGCCTTATTTTAAATGGGTACCCTACCACTACAGTAACGGTACAAATTAAATGTGCAAAAAGAGTAAAGTGGGAAACGTATCAAATTCATTTTGGTGAATCAATCCGTTTGCAACCGAATCTACACTATGAAAGCAAAATTAAATTTGTTGCCCAAAATAGTGAGGAATTAGAAATATTTGCTCGAAAGGAAAATATGGATGTCTTTACTAATGAAGCGTTGTAACTTTGTTCAGTTCCATGTTATTTCTAGGAACCTACTCGAAATTTATTTTAACTCGACAGACTAGCGTCAGTTTGTTTGATAATATTAATGCGCGAGAAGTTTGAGCTAAAAATGTTCTAAATGACGTCACTTAAGGTTAGAACACTTTTAGTAAAAACTTCACACTTCTATATAGAAGTAGGAAGTTTTTACTAAATTTGTTTTAACTTTTGATTCATAGTCAAAGTATTGGTGAAAATTAATAATTTACTTACATACATTCAGGCTTACTAATTTAAAAATACAACTTGTGCAATTTAATAAAGTTTAACATAAATATATGGTAAACGTAGAGCTATTTAAGCCAAAGGAATTGAGAAGTTTAGTAATACTAAACCAAGGTATCGCTCTTGTACGCACCTGGAACTATATTTTTCTGTTAGGCCATTTAGTTTTAACATTCTGGCCCAATTACAGCTTCCTATCTTGGATATTTGATATCTAAAAATGTGAAAAATCGCCGATAAAACTGATACCATACGAATTGAGAAGTTCAGGAATACTAAACCAAGTTATCGCTCTTGTACGCACCTGGAACTATATTTTTCTGTTAGGCCATTTAGTTTTAACATTCTGGCCCAACTACAGCTTCCTATCTTGGATATTTGATATCTAAAAATGTGAAAAATCGCTGATAAAACTGATACCATACGAATTGAGAAGTTCAGGAATACTAAACCAAGTTATCGCTCTTGTACGCACCTGGAACTATATTTTTCTGTTAGGCCATTTAGTTTTAACATTCTGGCCCAACTACAGCTTCCTATCTTGGATATTTGACATCTAAAAATGTGAAAAATCGCTGATAAAACTGATACCATACGAATTGAGAAGTTCAGGAATACTAAACCAAGTTATCGCTCTTGTACGCACCTGGAACTATATTTTCTGTTAGGCCCTTTAGTTTTACACATTCTGGCCCAATTACAGCTTCCTATCTTGGATATTTGATATCTAAAAATGTGAAAAATCGCTGATAAAACCGATACCATACGAATTGCGAAGTTCAGGAATACTAAACCAAGTTATCGCTCTTGTACGCACCTGGAACTATATTTTTCTGTTAGGCCATTCAGTTTTTCACATTCTGGCCCAATTAGAGCTTCCTATCTTGGATATTTGGTATCTAAAAATGTGAAAAATCGCTGATGAAACCGATACCATACGAATTGCGAAGTTCAGGAATACTTAACCAAGTTATCGCTCTTGTACGCACCTGGAACTATATTTTTCTGTTAGGCCATTTAGTTTTTCACATTCTGGCCCAACTACAGCTTCCTATCTTGGACATTTGATATCTAAAAATGTGAAAAATCGCTGATAAAACCGATACCATACGAATTGAGAAGTTCAGGAATACTAAACCAAGTTATCGCTCTTGTACGCACCTGGAACTATATTTTTCTGTTAGGCCATTTAGTTTTTCACATTCTGGCCCAATTAGAGCTTCCTATCTTGGATATTTGATATCTGAAAATGTGAAAAATCGCTGATGAAACCGATACCATACGAATTGCGAAGTTCAGGAATACTAAACCAACTTATCGCTCTTGTACGCACCTGGAACTATATTTTTCTGTTACGGCATTTAGTTTTTCACATTCTGGCCCAATTAGAGCTTCCTATCTAGGATATTTGATATCTAAAAATGTGAAAAATCGCTGATGAAACCGATACCATACGAATTGCGAAGTTCAGGAATACTAAACCAAGTTATCGCTCTTGTACGCACCTGGAACTATATTTTTCTGTTAGGCCATTTAGTTTTACACATTCTGGCCCAATTAGAGCTTCCTATCTTGGATATTTGATATCTAAAAATGTGAAAAATCGTTTATAAAACTGCTTAGTCCTGGAGGCGAAGCACTTTTGGTAGAAGCAGAGGTCGCGGCGATGTCTCCGCCCTGAACAAGTTACTCTCTCCCGGTTGTCTGCGACTATACGAAGAACAATTCCGGCATCGAAACCTACGGGGTTAATTTGTTAAGCCGGTACGAGCCAGCAATATGGCCTGCAAATACCATTTAATATTATTATTAATACAACAAAAAAAATTTTTCTTCGAAATTATTATTCGTTAAAACAGTTTTTACAGTTTTGAAACACGGAAAAATATAGAAAAAGGAATTTTGGTTGGTGTGTTTTTATAATAAATTGAGTTATTTAGAAGATTCGTAAAATATGTTCATATGCAGTTTTGAAAGTTAGTATAGTAAATTGAGTTTGTGGCCGTATTTTTAGTGGCCGTGTATTTTGAATTAGTGTTTTCTAAGTGTGTGTGAACACATAAAGTAGTTTTCCAGGCAACCTGATAATTTATTGTAAGTTAGTGAAATAATACTTTCGTTAAATAATAATTTATACGTACAGTTATGAATTAGTGTGTATTTAAACAGAATTCAGTGAGTAAGAGATACTGCGATAAATTGTTAAAATAGTGTGAATTAAAAAAAATACTCTCCACTTGTTTTACAACAATTAATTTCCAATTTTTATTACTACGAAGTGTATAGTGTCTTGTTTTCAGAAAATTAAATTTTTTAGTGTGTTAGTGATACATTTTTAGTTCAACATGAAGCATAATTTAAAGCGTAAAAATTGTTCAAAATTCGAAGGAAATAAGACCGATACAAAAATAAATCCGAATATACTAAAAAATGTGTTGAAATCTTTGTTTGATGGAAATTTACAAAACTGTAAACTTCCTCGTTCTCGCAATAAATCTGTGATTATGACGGAAATTTGTGAAAAATTAAAAGTCTCGGATAATTCTGCTAATAGGATGCAAATTTACATTGTATGGCTACGAAATATAAAAAGTAAGGTTGGTCAATTACAGGATGTATTTGATGTTCGTCACGAAAAAGCTTCTTGTGTGCTCTTATCTACTAGTGCTCTGCATAATGAAGGCGTATCTGAGTTCCAACGAGCAGTAAATGACCGCCCTCTTGATTTTTTAACGCTGCCGGAAAAACAGGTCGAATGTAACAATATGAATGGTGACAACAACACAACTAATAGTATAGTATCTCAAGCAAATGAAACATGTCCATCGATAATGTCACAAAATTCTACGAATAACATAAACATCGCCTTATCGGAACAATATATTGACATTAATATGTGCCCCATGATAATTGTTAGCCCACCTAAAAATGAATGGGTGTCAAGAGGCTTTATGAACATTTCTGTAGACGTTTTCGGAAATTGGACAAGAGGATCGCTAAGAATTAGTATTCGAAAGACATTAATTGAAATTAAAAATACTTGCGTTTTAACTTTCAGAGTACTTAATTTTAATAAAAAGGAAAACAAAATTGTACAATATACCCATTGTAAATATCGCAGTCACAAGCAGAAATATAAATTTTTAATTCACGGGCATTGTATGGAAATGCTTACTCAAGGCGAAGATGTCCAAACTCATGGATTGTATAAAGAATTTACACAACTTAGAGGTTAATGGCGAAAAGAACTCCAAAATACCATGAGACATCTTTTACCGTATCAAGCGTACCTTGAAAATAATATCAGTGTGGATAAGTCATTATTATGTTCAGGTAATACCCAGTCACTAGTAAAGCCAAGTGTTTTAAGGAAATCTCGTTTCGAAAGATTGTTAGAGCAAGATCTAATTAAAGGTTGTGAAATAGCCGATGCTTTCTCACGATTTGGGAACCAGCTTCCGCAAGATAAATACATATTTTCAATTGCGGAACCATTGTCAATAACTTTAATGAGATCTGACAAACTACAAATTTTAAATAACGCACTTCCAGTATTCATCGATGCTACTGGCGGATTAATTCGGAATCCAAACTGCTGTCCTCATCACAATTTTTCGAGGATTTATTATTACGCTTGCGTAATCAATATCCATAATGTCACAATTCCGATAAGTGAATTAATTACAAGTCAACACGATACGGCAGAAATTACAAAATTCATCATTGATTTGAAAAAATCGATTGAACGGGCAAACCCCAAAATCATGTTACCAAAGTTTTTTGTTTGCGATTGGTCTTGGGTCTTCATTAACAGTGTAATTTTAGTGATGAACGGAATGAAAATTATTCCTTATTTGAATCAAACTTATGAATGCTCTCATTTTTCGGCTATTTTAATACGACAAATTCATTGATAATTGGCAACAACCTGTAATAGAAATCTAAGGGAAGTGATCATGGTTTTTCTTGATATTAGACAGTGACAATTTGCAAGAAATTGATGAACTTTTTAAAATTTTTTGTACCATTTGTTGCTCTCGATTCAAGCATAATTTGTTTTTGGCCCCGTATGAGAAATTTATTTCGTATGTTGAACGTCAAACTTGTGGTTTAAACGTAGAAATTCACAATGTACAAAATGAACCGGAGAACAAAGAGCAAGCAGAGAAAAACTCAAGTGAAAACTATACGGCGTCTCTATACTACACCAGGTACCATAAAATATATTTGGGGGTTTTGGAAGAATTAGCGTACCAGGAACATCAAAATCAAATTGGAAATGCAAGTCAATATTTTTCAAAAGACTTTTTTGTCTTTTGTATTAATAAGTATTTTTCTTATTTACCATTATGGGCATCCATAATTCTGAAAAGGATGGGTGTTCATTCCAGGCCAGCTAATGCCACTATTGAAAATTGGTTCAATTTAATAAAAGATAATTTAATAAGACAGAGAAATATGAAATTGGGTCGGTTCATCGATGAACTTAGAAATACAACCAACCTTCTATTAAATACTTTAGAACTTGAACCTTTTCTGCAAACGAAAAAACTAACTCCGACAAGTCAATTATACAAAAAAACACCTAACCCTACTCCAAAAAATCAACGGGGAGACGAACAAGAACCTAGCAATGTTGATTTAGAAGAAATGTGGGGGAAGCGAGCTTCAAAAAAATCAAAGTACTCCGGTAGGCATGCTCTGCAAAATATTATAAAACCAAAAAAACTTGATTTTTTTGAATGGAAAAGTTTGAGTTTTTACGATACAATGACAAAGCAAGGCGACTGCTTTGACATATTTGAATTTAATTTTGGGCGTCCTGTGCGAATGACAAATATTTGTTATTCGTCTTTAAACAATTAGCAATATTTTACTGCAAATGCCCTGTTTGTAGCATGTAATGTGTTATTATCCCAGAAGAATGATTATTGCCTTGACCAAAACCAGGTAATGGCTGCATTAAACGATGAACTAGATTATTCATTTTCTCGAAACCCAGAACTAACTGAGTTATGCAGGGGGAAAAGAATAATATATACACCAATTCACCAAAATGGAAACCATTGGGTTGTAATTATTCTCAATACAATTAAAAGCACGATACAAACATATGATCCGTTAAATCCTGGGTATGCTAACCATGAGTTGATTAAGAAAGCAGCACAATTCTACAATGCTTTATAAGAGTTCTGGAACATTAGGAAAACCATTTTTAAAAGTGAGGTCAACTATAGCTCAGCTAACTTCTCAATTCGTATGGTATCGGTTTTATCAGCGATTTTTCACATTTTTAGATATCAAATATCCAAGATAGGAAGCTCTAATTGGGCCAGAATGTGAAAAACTAAATGGCCTAACAGAAAAATATAGTTCCAGGTGCGTACAAGAGCGATAACTTGGTTTAGTATTCCTGAACTTCGCAATTCGTATGGTATCGGTTTCATCAGCGATTTTTCACATTTTTAGATATCAAATATCCAAGATAGGAAGCTGTAATTGGCCCAGAATGTGTAAAACGAAATGCCGTAACAGAAAAATATAGTTCCAGGTGCGTTCAAAAGCTATAAATTTTGGTTAGGTTGTTGAACTTCTCTAGTTATTAACAGTTCACATACCTTATAAGTAGAAGTTACATATTTATATATTTTGCCGTATTAGTTTAATTGTTCTTAAATGCAATATTCGTTTATTTCGAGTAACATTTATCTTGAGATATAAGTTAATAATTTAGTTTCTTAGATTTATTTATTTAAAGTTTCGTTTTTTATGGTATTTTAATGAATTATTCAACAGTTAAATACCGATATTAAATGTCTGCGCCTGAATGTTGGTTTATATTTATTTTCACTAATCCATTTACTATATAAAAAAGTTAGGACAAATTTAGATAAAACTCGTTAATATTAAAACTTTTTAATAAATGTAAGTTTAATCGCCCAACAATCAACCGGCAAACGACAAGTCAATTTTAAAAAAATTTCCTCAGAATCGGAATGAGGAAGTACTGATAGATTTGAACATTTTTTTAATAATTTTGATATTATAAATTAAAAATTTTTGTCATAATTTGGATTTGGCGGTTTGAAAGAAATACAGGTTTGCCATTTGTATATACACACACACGATATAATATAAATTTGTATACGTACTTATTTAAAGGCATTGGCAGTTTTTGGCAAAATTGTTTCATTTATAATATCAAAATTATTATAAAATAGTTAAAATCTATAAGACTAAGAATAAGTTAGAAAATGTTATTAAAATTGATTTCATTCATAAACCCCAGTTTTATATTTTGACGGACGAATTTTAGCTTGATGGCCGCCTAAATATAAAACTGGGATTGTAATAAAATTTTCTAAGACTTTTGTAGATTTGAACTATTTTGACATTCCAAATAAGTAATAAGTGGAAATTTAAAAGAATTATTTTAACCAAATTGTGCTGCAAAATGGAAAAAATACCGAAGAAAAGAGGTGACTATGTGACGAAAACACAGAAAAACGCTTTAATTGATTTTGTGGAAAATCATCAAAGCATACTCTTAAAAAAACTGGATAAACCGACAACAATTAAGAAAGCAGCGAAAACTTGGGAGCGAGGTGGAAATATATTAAATGTCATCCCTGTTTCGTTTAAACCTTGGCAAAATTGGAGAAAAGTAAGAATATCTTTATATTTCAAAACATAAATATAATAAATTTTGTTAAATATTTTCAGTGCTGGCAGGATATGAAGAATGAGATTCGCACTAAAGTAGCCAAAAATAAAAGAGAACCTACAGCAACTGGTGGAGGAACTTTCAAACAAATCCAATTAAACAAAACAGAAGAACGAATTCGAGACCTTATAGGCGAAACGTGTATTTATGGTCATACAAGTGTCCCAGAAAGCACAATTTCAATGGTTTGTAAATAAATTATCTAAATTATTTAATTATATTAAAATATATTGTTTTCCTCAGGAATTATCTATTGAAGATCATCCTCTGGATATCGTTAAAGAAGAGGAAAATTATGTAACAATTATGGACAACGATGCTATGGTTGTGGAATACTTGTCTCTATCACCTGACGCCACTGAAGAGTCAAACCAAATAGAGATTGGTACAGTGGAATCTTTAAGACAAAATCCACAAACCAGACAGAACGATATTAACGGACCTCTAGCCAAAAGTATGTAATACAGAGTTTTAAAATTCATTTTGTTATTATTAAACATTTTAATAATTTTAAAACGTACGTTGCAGGTCAGCGCCTTACTGAAACTATTAAAGCAGCCGACACTATCAGTAAGTCGATTGAAAGAAAATGGAAGCTAAAGAGGAATATTGTAAGTTAAAACTGGAACTATTCGAGAAGATGGTCAAAGCAAAGGACGCAAGCAGTGTGTCTAAATAGAGGATAGCAACAAGTCTCGAAAATATTGAAACAAACACCAAAGAAATCGCAGATTATGTTAAATCAAATTAATATGTGAATATGTAAAAAAACAATTAAAGTTAATTTTAATAAAATCATACTTTATTATATAAAATATTTTGTAATTATTGTACGTTGAAGTTTTCTTTCGGCTTGTAAAAGAGGATTAACGTTTAGGTCAGGCTGACTATCTACCAAGCTATCCCTTTCGTCATGTAAATCCATGATTTCTAATGTGTTGTCAGTTTTCTCTAATTCACCATTATCTAAATTGTGCTCTATACGCATATTGTGCAGTGCACAACATATGTTTATTATTTTGGATCCCGTTTCTGGAGCGTAGTGCAATACTCGATGTTTTAACCCTCGTCAGGCGGCATAGGTACAATTGTACCTTTTGCGCTTTTAAGTTGCAATAACTTTTCTTGTAGAAGCCCTAGAGGGTAAAACTTTCGTGAGATCTCTAAATTTTTTGTCTAGATCATATACACTCAAAAAAAAAAATTCAAAGTAAAATTGACAATTTTTCTCTGTAAAACTGCTTACAACTAAAATTTATATATTTTACAAAAAATTGTCAGTTGAATAGGAATATTTATTTATTTAACAAATTTACTGTTTAATTAACTAAAAATTTGTTAAATTATCAAATTCTGTTGTAAATTTAACAGTGACTTTCGAACAATTGCATTATAAACATTTTATGTCAAATTTAACTTGTTTTTGTAAAATCAACCTTGGAAAAATAATAAATTAAACAAAAGTATAAGTAAAATATAAAAAATAACCATTAATTTTTACAAACGCCTTGTAAATATTTTTAAATTTTTTTCTTTTGTAAATAAATTAAATTTTTAAAATTGACAAAGAAACTCGATTCTGTTGTGTAGATTTGATAAATAACATTTTAAAAATATTATAAAATGTACAAATTTTAAGATTAAAGTTACAAAATTCTTTGTTAAAAATAAAATTGAACAATATTTTTTAATTTTAATTTGATAATTTTCAAAAAACAAAAAAACGATGGTAAAATTTTGGTTAAAAAATTAAGAAATCTTAATACATTATTAATTAAAACGCATAACATCTCTTCTCCGATGAAATTCTTATTAATAGTATAATTTTAGTAGCCTTTCCTATTGAAAACTGATCCTCTTTGAATTAATTAAATGTGTTTTTGTTATTTAAAAGAATTAAGGAAAATTTGAACCCAAAAATTTCCTTGGAGTGTAGAGTCATTATAATTACCGAACTTCAGATTTAAGGAGAAATATGGTTTTGTGAAAGGTCCCTGTCCGTGACCCGGAACTCAACCTATCGGAAGTGACACTTTACTTAGAAGGTTTACAGAATGAAATAGCTGATAAATAACAGCTTATATTTGAGAAAACAAATGAATTTATTATAACATGTTCTTAATATAATTTGCAAGAGATTCGTTTGTTAAAGTGTTAGCTGTGTTAAACATTTTTCCACAATTTTAAAAGAAATTGAAGGTCCACAGACATTTCTGGACAGAAAATCAACCAAGTCTAGTTTTTATATTTAAATTTAACTTTGTTTTTTCTCGTCGCATTTTGTCAGCTAAGTTTTCAAATTTGAGTTAGAGCTTCGTTCCATCAAACAATTTCGTTGAATATATGTACATATTTATTCTATACATAATATGTATATTTTACAAAAGTACAGTAAATTATACAAATACTTGTAAGAAACACAGAAATATAGCTAATTTATAGTACATTAAACAAAACCCAGTTTTAAAATCTACAAATTAAACAATTCGGTAAACAATTTATTAAAAAAATTGTATTTTATCGGTATTTTGGGCACGCCAATCCTAAACATAAATCCATATTATGTGTATTTAATATAATGCTTTATATGTAATTAACTGAAAAAGAACATTTTTTTCCTTTTATGTTGTAGAAAATTCATTATACGTTAATTATATTATAATATATAATATACATTATGTAATGGCTCCAGGCTTCGGAACAACGCGCCTAAAATACCATTATAATATAATTATTTTGTAAATAGTACAACAAATTTGTACGGTTTTGTTTAATTCGTAGATTTTACAAATGTGTTTTGTATAATTAACAAAAAATTATCTAAGTTTTTGTGTTTCTTACAAGTATTTGTATATGGATATATAAGATTCATCTTTTAAATGTATCGTTTTGTGTGACTTATTCCACGTTAATATATTGTAAAAATAAAATAAAACAAATTTTATTTTAATTATCTATTAAACTTCCGTTTATGTGGAATTATTTTTTATTTTTTATTTTTGTAATATCGATTTCGATTAACAAGTAATCATCTTCAGTTACCGAACTACTAAAGAAAATTATGGATTCTGTCATCTTTATATACCTGTTTTATCCCTACGTCATAGCCTACTTGATCAAGAATTTCGAATTATTATGTCGTATATTTTATTTACAGGAGTATTAATCTTATTATTAAGTAAATTATTATTTCTTCTGTTTTTATAGATCAATAATTCTTCCATTCGGTCCATATTATCACCTTTTCTCATTGTATATAGAATTTTCATGTTAGTATTCATGTCTATATAGTTATGTTGTGTTGTATTGATATGTATAGCAAAGTTTGATGTCGAATACATTTTACCAATATCACGAACGTGTTCTTTATATCTTTGACCGAAGGATCTACCTGTTTGTCCTATGTAGAAAGCAGGACAATCTGAACAAATCAACTGATATACTCCAGTGTCTAAAATTTCTTCTTTCTTAGGCTTTAATTGCATTTCGAGGTTTTGTTGAGTTTTAAAAGCAATTGTATAGCCAAAATTCCGAAATATTTTTTGTATTTTAGAACTCGTGAAGCTGTTATATTCCATTGAAATGTATATTTTAGATGTATCTTCTTCTAAATTTAATGTTGTATAATTTCGATACATTATTTTGTTTTTGTATGATAAATTAAGTTGATCTCTTGCGATGTATTTTATTATGTTTAACTCTTCTAGTTGATCCGCTTGTGTCATTGGTATAATATTTAATCGATTTATCATATGATTATACGCTGCCATTTTATGTTGTAAAGGATGATTTGATTTACTATCAATAGTTTGGTCCGTTTGGGTTGGTTTTCTGAATATTTTAAATTTATGTTTTTGATCAACATTTTTTATAGTTAAATCCAAAAAATTTATACTTTTCTCTTCCTCCATTTCTAGTGTGAATTTAATTTTAGGATGTATAGAGTTGATATAATTTAATAGTTGATTCATTTGCCGATTTGTACCCGTGTACATAAATAGTATATCATCTACATATCTGTGCCAATATTTAATGTTCTTATAATAAATATTTGTATGGCTTAAGATATGTTCCTTTTCAAAATTATTTAAATAAATATTTGCCAATTCGTAAACAAATGGCTTTGCAACCACATAAAATTTGAGAGGGACCAATCTGTCAAAAACAATATTGAACTTGTCAATAAAATAGAAGGAATTGATATACCAACCAACGGTAAACTGGCTTCATTTGATGTTACTAACATGTATTCCAACATACCTGTTCAAGAAACAATATCTATTACAAAACAGCTATTACTAAACAGTTCAATCAATAGGAATATTGTGGACGATATCATGAAACTTGTCAACGAAATAACAAAGCAAAATTATTTTAAATTTAGCGAGAAATACTATAAACAAACCGATGGACTCCCAATGGGCAGCCCATTATCAGGAACGTTGGCAAATATTTATTTAAATAATTTTGAAAAGGAACATATCTTAAGCCATACAAATATTTATTATAAGAACATTAAATATTGGCACAGATATGTAGATGATATATATATATATATATATATATATATATATATATATATATATATATATATATATATATATATATATATATATATATATATATATATATATATATATATATATATATATATATATATATATATATATATATATATATATATATATATATATATATATATATATATATATATATATATATATATATATATATATATATATATATATATATATATATATATATATATATATATATATATATATATATATATATATATATATATATATATATATATATATATATATATATATATATATATATATATATATATATATATATATATATATATATATATATATATATATATATATATATATATATATATATATATATATATATATATATATATATATATATATATATATATATATATATATATATATATATATATATATATATATATATATATATATATATATATATATATATATATATATATATATATATATATATATATATATATATATATATATATATATATATATATATATATATATATATATATATATATATATATATATATATATATATATATATATATATATATATATATATATATATATATATATATATATATATATATATATATATATATATATATATATTATATATATATATATATATATATATATATATATATATATATATATATATATATATATATATATATATATAATATATATATATATATATATATATATATATATATATATATATATATATATATATATATATATATATATATATATATATAGATATATATACATATATATATAATTATTTGTTGATCTAACAAGTAACAAATATTTGTTGAAATAACAGCATTCAAATTTACAATATTTTGTTAAATGCAAAATTTCTTTTTATGATTTTACAAACACTTTTGTACATTTTACTATACTAATTGTCTTCATTTACAGATCATTTGTTAAATACAAAAAAAAATTGGATATCCAATAAATTTATTTTAATAAATTATTTGTAAAAATAACATGTAATTTGTCGCATTTACAAGATTTCAATTTTGTAAGTTTTACAGGTATTTTGTAATTTTGTCCAAATAACCTTAAATTTTTGTTGGACGTATAGGAACAAAAAAATTGTACGTTTAACTCTGATATTGTTAATAATACTATGAATTTTTTTTGAGTGTAGGCCTTTTCCAGAAAAAAGTATCACCATCCTCCTCGGAGATAGGGAGTCGAGTTGTTTTTACATCATAACAGGTAAAATTGTACCTCTGTTAACATTCTAAAATTAAGCCGCCGGACGAGTGTTAACAAACAAAATCTCATTTTGAAAAGTCCATTAACCCTTTCTATAATGCTTCTCGTCTGCTTATGCCTCTCATTATGATGACTTTCCCGACTTTCATCAGTTGCATTTCTAATTGGAGTAAGAATCCATGGCCTTAGACGATAACTAGAATCACCTATAACATTATTATTGTTAGCATACTTTCTCGGTAAATTTCTCAATATGTTGTTAACCTGTCCAATAAATAGTAAATTCCAGGATATCTTCTACATAATGTTTCCATTGCAGGCAGACCTGACGAATTATTCCATAATTATCGAAAACGCTATACAAAATCGTATTCAACAGTATTACAAGAGAAATATGTATATTAAAATTTTGCCCAACATCTTGCTGGTAACTACCAGCCACGAAAAACCTCAAAGATGCCCAAACCTTAAAATAATTTAGTGTACATTAGGCGATTTAAAACAAATTATTATTGGTAAACATGGCCTAATTGTTTCTTCTAAACCAGCCA
Organism: Tipula vernalis; assembly: GCA_958295665.1. Lineage (NCBI taxonomy): Eukaryota > Metazoa > Arthropoda > Insecta > Diptera > Tipulidae > Tipula > Tipula vernalis. The sequence continues at coordinate 210,419,877 of OY282559.1, read as the reverse complement.
TTATTTTATTTTATTAAATTTTTTAACTTATTATTATATTAAAAAAACACAAATAAAACAATTCTCTTTAATTTTCTTTTCAATTTTGACAATTACAACATAAACAAACTGTCAAATTGAATCTCTCCACACTAGAAAGTTAGATACTATTTATGGGTGGTGAATAAAAAATTCCGAATGATTCAAGAATAGGGTATTTGGTTGCATGTGGAATATAGGTAGGGAAATACCATACTAGGGAAGTAAGGGAATTTTGACAAATGTTCACATGTGGAAAATGGATATGGAATTCGAGAATAGGACCCTGGGTTTTGTTGTACAAATTACATCGAGTTAAATTAACAAATTTTTGGACGAATTGACGTAGGTATATAAAATAGTAAATTTATTTTAATCACTTGTTAGTTTATTTAATTTTTTTTTTCAGGATAAGTAGCTTCTGTAGCACCATTCTGGTTTCCCGGAGAATTTGAAATTGGAGTGCATGTATCGTTGAAACGTGTTTTCGGCGTCGTGTAGACAGAAAGTCATTCGGATGAATTCGTATAATGCAAATGGAGTGGCGACTGCAATGTCGCTCTCTTCTACCAAAATTTGATGGTATGCCCTTATCAAATCGATCAAAACTATGGCACCTTTAATGGCCCAGTTGATAATCGAAATTGGTGATAAATGGAATTGGGTAGCGGCCCGGCAGCATCACGTTAATAAGTGCCTGATAGTCTATGCAAGGTCGTCATTCTCCGTTTTTCTTGGGTACTAGAAGTAACGCCTATGGGCCGACGGAACGCCTGCAAATGCCCTGATCTACCATATATTGGAACTCCTTCCATGCAATCTCCAGCTTCTCTGGCTTGAGGAATACCTTTGTTTGTAATTGTTATTAGATAACAGAAAATAATGACCTTAAAAATAAAATTTATTAAATTTGCTGTCAAATTATTTTCTGAATTATATTATTTTTTCTGTTTTCGTTCAAAATCAATAATTTTAAGTGTTTGTTTATCCCATTACTACAATATTTTCATAATCATTTCAATTATCTTATAATTTGTGTTTTGCTGCATTCATAATATGTAATTATGAATAGTGTAGATTTATTAGTGTCAAGTGAAAGTGATAGTCATTTTTGGGAGTGAGATATTTCTCTCGACATGTCAAACTTAGTAATCAGTTGAATCATGCTGTGTTTTATTTTAACCTAAACAAATTGAAAAACATAGTGGAATGATTAGAGTGTTTTTTGTATAACCTGAATATTGATGTAGATGTGATTTTTCTTGTATAAACCTTTCTTAGCCATTACGTTAAGTTCCGTGGACGTTGATGGTTTCAAAGATTTTCATTTAATTGGCCAAGTGACATCGCCTAGACTTGCAGGTTGTGGTATTTCTGTGTTTGTACAAACTGAATTAGATGTTATTTTAGAAGCGAAGGAACATTTTAACTTCGCGTCATTTGCTGCATAAAGGTAGAATACTGTGGTGTATGAGTATCACTAGTGTCGCGGTACAGGCACAACAGATACGTCTGCTCCTGCATCGATGAGATAATAAGTGTTCATAGATTTGTGGAATATTTTAAGGCAAGCGGCCTTGTGCACTTAGTTTGAGCGTAGTCTTTATCTGAATTCTGCCCAGTTGGGATATATGGACGTCAATTTCTGACTGCATCCTGAAACCGATGGTAGTAATGACGATCATTTCCTTATTTCGTTCAGATATCGGATTCCGTGATGATCATCTCGTTGCTTCCAGTGATTCAGCGGTTGGTGCTAACGTTTTTTGCGCCCTTTCATAGCAATACAGATTCACCCCTGGCTTCCAACTCTCCTAGAATCTGCGTCTGACGAGATTCGCTTAACCTATCTAGTATGACCTTTTTTATGTCAGAGTGAGGTCTTGGTACCACAATTATGTCACTTGTTTATCGGCTCACTGTCGTCGATTGTGACAATGATGGATCTTGTGATTCGAGAAATTCTGGTCGGCACAATGATTTGGGCGGCCTTGCCTACAATGTTACAAACGGCCGCTTGTGTTTTATCTTCAAGCTCTTGCGCTTGATTGCTGAGAGTCCACCGAATGAGCTTAGAGGTAGCATCTCATTAGCCGTGATAACAGAACTTTAAGATGGATCATTAGCATACGTCGATCATCCACTGGCGTTAATCAATGCACTTCACTGTACCCGCAATGTTAGGCACGCTGTGTCGAACGCGACCGAATTAATAATAATTTTTACGAACAGTACAAATAGTAACGCAAGAAAATTTATTTTAGACCGTAAAATTCTATAAAATACCAATAATAATATATCAACGCATAGTGTTTGAAAATGAAATGTTTTTATTGAATAATATCGATCTCTAAGCGAATTTATTTCGGAAAATTTGCCTCCCAACTAGTTACAATCAACGTCATAACGAAAAAATCTAACAAACAACCATATGCAGAGCGACGCTATAATGGAAAATTATAAGGCTTACGAAATTAAAACAGTCAATATTGTATGACTTGGTCAGACAATTTGGTGAATCAGCGACTACGTTTTTTGACAATTTGCGGAACTTAATTTAATTATATCCCCCCGTACCCCCCATTTTTTATGTTGCTAAAATAAAAACGAACATTTTTATATAGATTCGCCTAAAAATAGATGGCGAACAATTTTGACATTTTAGCTCGCTCACGATGAAAACCATACTACGAAATTTTAAATTCGCCGACTTCAACTCGCCGTGAAAGTCAAATGTGAAAACCATGATAGGGGTATAAAAAACAAGATGATGTATAAACGCGTAAACTTGTGAAAAGCCAAGTTTACTTTTAGAATTTAGAATTTTTCGATATTACTTTCTTTTACTCTAGTAAAATAAAGTATAGTAATCATGAAAATTTTGGACCTTGAGATTTTTAGTGATTCTTGGGTTTCGAAATGGTGTTTGTCTATTCAAAGCTTACCTAAATATACAAGCCGTCAGGTTCAGACCAATTTTAAAAGAAGCTTAATTTAAGGGGGATACATTTTACGATTTCCCATAAGAACCCATGTAAAATTGAACATTTTTGATTAAAATGTTATGAATGAAAAATACTCGTAACAGAAAATATTTTTAGGTTTATATTTAAATCAAACCTTTGAGTATAACATATTTTAAAACCAATAACTTAAATTTAGTCATTTGATTAATATAATTGAAATAAAATTGTACAAATTTACTTTTTCTTTGTATGTCTATGTGAAAAATTTGGAAAAATACAGTATAAACTTATAAAAACGAAATCAATGACGTAAGATCTTGTTTTGTAACAACAAAAAATTTTTTTTTGATAATATGAAGTTGGCTACACAACATTTTTTTAAATTTTGAAAATATTTTTATCAGTGCAATAATTCTGCTAAATGAAAAACCATTCAATCGATTTTTTCTCGATCTTTTGTAAAATTTCATATAATATTTCCTTTGTTACTTTATCTGGTGATTGTGATACTTGATAAATAAAATCAAATACGGATGCGGTAATGGGATCAACATTTTTAAAATTTTCCGCTCCAAAATACAGTCATACATAATTTTCTTTAACAGTTTGCACGAGTTGGTCGTTTGGACTGAATCGCCTAAATTTGGAATCATCTTTGTCGTGTATTAAATTTAGTAAAAACATTAGTACGGATGTTTAATTAAATAAATAAATTAAATTAAATAATTTAAAAAAAATAGTCAAATTCCTACTTTTCTCCAATGACAAGTATGACATTTGTTGAGAATATGTCAAAAAAAAGCTTTTCCATTTTGTACACTGTCAAGTGTAGTGAGCAATTAGTAACATCTGTAGTTTATCGCAAAAAATACATATTTCGGTTACTGTTTCTGTTCGAATGAGTTATAAAAATTAAAAAATCTGTTTTATTTTGTTTTCCCCGGACTTATTAGCTTAATAGAGCAATCAAATGTCAGAGTGGTTTTTATTAATTATTTGAAAAAAAACAACAATTTTATTATTATTTTTTAGTTTATAAAGAATAAACAATTTATCAGAGCCAATCAAAACTTGAAAATCTTTTGTGAAAGGTTTTTCAACCTCAATTTGAAAAGTACTTAATTAGTAAGAATTACAGTTTATTTTTATAAATCATTCAAATCTTTATTGCAATTTTTGAATGTTGAAAACAAACGCATCGTCCGAATTTTTCGAATTCAAATCAATAATGTTCGGATGAAATAGATCCGCATGCTCGTTAAACTTTTTATTTACTAAATTATACTCTTAACTTGCTAAAACATTATTTTGAATTGTTTTTCTGAAATGTGAATTTATTTCAATTTCTTATTACCGCCATCTGATTTTAAACACGAAAACTACACGGCCATTTTGTTGTTTTTAAATTTATTTAATTAGTCGAGTTTATAAGTAGGTGTCACTAATGGCTTATTACAAAAAAAAACATGAACGAAAGGTATGACGTCATGAGGTGTAAAGATGTGTTTTAGTAAAACATTAATTAAATATCTATAAACAAGATTTTATTAATTGATCTTCAAATCGTATATTAACAAATCATTCTTCTTGATAACGTATAAATCAAAATTCATTTTTGTGAGACTTTTCATTTGAGAAAAACGATATGAAAAAAACATAACTTTTCATATGATTTGTATGAAAAATTTATTTTTTTTGTCTTTCCATCCCCCTTATATTAAGTTCGAATTTTAACCTGACGGCTTGTATATATATAGGTAAGCTTTGCTATCAGTCTGTGTCCTCTCTACAGCCCAGATGGTTTAACCAATCGAACTGAAACTTCAGATTTAAGCTTTTTTGATAAATTGGGAGGTCCCAGTGAATTTTACTCCAAATCGGCTAACCGGAAGTGGCCACTCCTTTGGTTTAGAAAATTTATTTTGCAAATATCTTAAAAAGTATAAGGTTTACAAAAAACTACTTAACACAAATTGTTTCCAAAAAAAAAATAAAAATAAAAATAAAAAATAAAATTTCTCAAAATTCTCTGTTTGTAAATGCAAGTCGTATGTTGGCTACACCTCCATTTTATTTTAGTAGTAAGTCAAATCGACAAATTGTAAACTAATAAAAGTAAGCTTTTATATCCACAAATTTACCCATTTAAACATCATCTTAGTTTTTAGAGAATCAGGGCACTGATTATTATTATCCTGCTCAAGCAACCAATTTACGTTTCTCGAAATCGTTTTTGTTTTTCTTTTTGTTACACGAGAAACATGGCTCCGGTTGACAGCTAACTGCGTTGCGGTTTTATAGCACTATTGGACGTCGGGTTACGGTAATAATTATCGTCCTGATAGCAGCTGTTGACTGGGTGCGGTCAAATTGCACAGTCGTATTGAGTAATACAATTTTCTCTCCTATAGTTGACTGCAGCTATCTTCTTGTTGATATTGTTTTTCCGCACGCTTTTTCTGTGAGCATTTTTGTTTTAATTTTAAACACCATTTGCGTGTGATACGTAATTAAATCGCTCGGTCAATGAGGTCGGAGTTGCATTTATTTAATCCTCGACCTTTATATATTTAAGCGGTTTGTTACACCTTTTCACTGACTGTGATCGACCGGCACTGACGATTTGCTGCGATACATTTGTTCTACCTTCACGGTACTTCAAGCAATGGCCTGCTGAAACAACTAAAATCATCACGTTATCTCAGAACTGAACTCTACAGAACCATTGTTTGAAAAACTAAATAGAAGGGTATATTAGCACCGGTTTCAGACAAAACAGCAATGAAAAGTAATTTTAAAAGAAAACGAAGCAAATTACACATTTCCAAGGCCTTAAAATTAGTGGTTTCTATCCTGGAAATCAAAGGAAGCCACTAATAAAAAGCTTACAAGTTTTCCATCAAATTTTGGCTTTAAATTATTGTGGTTTTGTATGTAGGGGCGACCGGAGCAAGTTAAAACACGGTAAGTAGGAATTTTGTAAATAATGCATTAAATATTAAACTTTTCTATAATGATTATTTGAGTTAAATGTTCTGTTAAACCATTCACAGTATATTGTGGAATTGGAACAACAAAAATCCAAAGTTAAATGCACAATAATGCAAAAATTTGGAAAATTATTAGCAAGCACATTGTGCCGAAATTTTTTGTCATTCAGGTAAATTGAACCACCGTTGGAACTTGTCCCGAATTAAATTTTTTTGATATGATTCGAAAAACAAATTGGGCCGAAGTAATTACTGAAGCTGTCTGATTAGTTATTAAAGAAACGAGATCAGTTTGGCAGGTTGCGCGGGAGAAACATATATTGCTTATTACGTACCGTAGGGTTTGATGGCTTACATATAAAATCAAATTAAATACAACTCAGGACGTTTTACACAAATATCTGACAATGCATCCCCATGACAAAATTATGAAAAAATTCCCGAGTACTGGCAATTGATTCGTCTAACAGAAAATCACCGGGAGATTGGTGCCAACAATACAGGACTTGAGAAAATACTCAGTAGAAATGCGAAAGCCTAAAAAAAATTCAGTGTACTAGCAACTGATAGGCCTAACAGAAAATTCTCATTAGATTATTACCAATAATAAAGGACTTATCATCCCCGTGAAAATATTCCTGAGAAATCAGTGTTACCACTTTGGTAGAATTGTACCAAATTTGGTACATATTTCTAAACTAAAAATTTCGGTAAGTACCTTTTATTTTTGGTACATTTCTGTATGTATTTTCTAGTAATTTTATGATTTTGTTTTCTGTATTGTTTGATGGTTTATGTTTTTGTTTAATGGGTATTTCTTTTAGTTTTGCGTACTAAAATCATGTATTAAATTCCCTCTTGATAGTATAGTGGGTAATTTCTGTATAATGTTTTAAGTGTCATGGACGCCATCATGGTAAACAGTGGGGTTTTTTTGGTTTGTCAAATTTCTGTATATTCTTCGTATTTTCTTCCAGTTATCCAGTCTTACATGCAACAAATGCGTAGGAGATTTTGTTTAATTATGTTTAATTAAAACGAAACGTTTTTTCGTGTATCTTGTGAATAGTGACAAATAAATTTACATAAATTAAATTATATATACAGAAAGCAATAAAAAACGGCTTCCTAGAAATAGAATTGAAAACCCGGGTGAGTGTCAAATTTTCCGTTATTAATACGTTATTTACATTTTTGATTTGTCTATTTAAAACAATATTTAATTAATTTATATTTTTTTAATATAATTTCATATTTATTATAGTTACTAGTTTTAAAATAGCCTGGTCGTTCATATACATACTAGAGAAATAGTATATCTACATTATTAAATATATGAGCGTGAGGGGACCCACGATTTTGCATAATATTGAAGTATTTTAAGCCAATCGATAAAAATAGGTAAGCGCTAAATTCCGTTATTTTTTGAACTTTATTTACCTATAAAACATGCATATGTTACGAAAGAGCTTACTAGTATTATCCTTATGCATTTCAGCCCGATTTCGGTACCGTCAGCATCATCTGTCCCCGAAAGAGAAATTCCAACAATACCAGTTTGTAGAAATTCCAACAAAACCAATACTGACTCGGATTCAAATAATTCCGCTTCACAGTTAGTTTCAAAGAAAAAGCGTTACGTCCGAAAATATAAGCCCGCTTGGGAAATAAAGTATTCCTGGCTCAAAAGTGTGAATGGAGACGCATTTTGCAAACTATGCAGAAAAATAATGATAAACCATATATCAAGCGGCACGAGCAGTTTTCTAAAAATCACCGGGAAAAAATGCAATTATCCAGCGAAATTCAACATTTTGATATTTCCTTTCTCGGTCAAGAGGCTATGAAGAAAAAAAATAGTGGAAATGATGTGCGTTGCCTAGTATATTCAACACGGTTTGCCATTTAAATTAATGGATTCTCTCCCAAAATTAATCCAAACTGTTGCACCAAATTCCATACAAGCTCAACAAATAAAATGTGGCCGTACGAAATCTACGGAATATATAAACAGTATAATTGGCCCATTTGCTGCTGAAAAAATTAGTAGGGTTCTTCGCAAGCAAAGCGTTGGGAATTTTTAATTCAATAAAAGACCATTTTTTTAAATTTAACATTACCTTTAAAAATATAATAGGCATAGCTACTGATAATGCATCAGTCATGGCTGGCAATTATGAAGGTGTAAAACCCAAATTTAGAGAAGTAAATAAACATGTATTTTTTTTAGGATGTACATACCATTCAATTGCACTATGTGTAAACCATTCGTTAAAGTATTTCCCAGATTTAATCGAAAAAAATATTAAAAATATATATAATCATTTCAGTCATAGCCCTAAAAGATTTAACGATTTTTCTGTATTTCAATCAGATTTTAATCTGCAAAATCATAAAATTTTAAAATTTTGCAAAACACGGTGGTTATCCCTTGAGGCAGTAGTTTTAAGGGTAATCGAACAATGGGAGGCCTTAAAACATTATTTTATTTTATACTGTTTCGAGGTAACTGAAGAAAGGGATAACAATGCCCATGAAATTCTTCATTTCCTTAGTAACTCAGAATTCAAATTGTATTTACTATTTCTATCGTATATTTTAAAAAATCTTAATGATGTGAACAAAATCTTTCAATCAGAGAAATCAGAAATTCACAATTTATATTTCAGGATGAAATCGATTTATTTAGATATCTTAAAAAATTTTATAGTTTTGGACAAAATCAATTTAAATGTAGATGTTAAAGTTTTCAAGAACTAGAAGAATCGGTAAACCATCAACCATTTAAAATCGAAACAGTTAAAACCAATATTATTGCATTCTATGTAGAGTTATGCTGCCAATTAAAAAAGCGATTTCAGCTTAATGACAGTAAACTGGAATTGTTAGAATATTGTCACATTTCTGAAATTGTGTCTGGTAGAATGCCGACAATTAAACAGTTACTGAAAAACTATCCCTATTCAAAACTTGATGTATCACTTGAAACTTTAAATGACCAATGGCGCAGTATAATTGGCAATAAGGAATTACTATCAAAAGTAAATTCAGAAGACACCATTCAAAACTGGCTGAAAATGAAATCAATTAAAAATAATTTAGAAATTCATATGTATTCTGAATTGGCAGATTACATCTTAACACTACTGTCATTGCCGCACAGTAGTACTGCTGCAGAAAGGGCCTTTTCTACCTTAAACTTAATTAAAAATAAAAAAACTAACCGTCTGGATAATAAGACAATTGGCAATATATTGTTCACTAGAACGCTTCTCAAAGAACATTTTAGTGATACCAATGTATATATACCTGAAAACGATTTATGTAAATTCGCTGCTAAGTTTAAGTTTAAAGATGGTGCATTTGAGTTAATTTAATTTTTATTATTTTAAAAATATTTTGTATGATTTATAAGTTTTGTCAAAGACTTGAGATTATTTATGTATTTATAATTTAACGTTGTAATAACTCCTGAAACTAAAATAAATTATTTAATTTTTAATATAAAATTGTAATAAAAAAAATCCTTATAACGATTTTTTCTATTTTTCATAATGTTTTTCTCTTTGGTCCTGTCAATGCTACTAATGTGCCAAATTGGTACATTTTTGCTAAAGGAATGTACCAAATGTGGTACATTTTTTATGCCTTCAAGTGATAACCCACTAACACTGGTCCTGACAACTGATCTAACCTAAAACAATCGTGAGATTGGTGTTAACACCGATTGTTGATTTGATGTTAACACGACTCACTTATCGATTTTTTTTTACTAAATTTTGGGTCCTTTTAAATCTATAAAGGAGGAGTTGCTATGGAAGAGAAAACTGTCAAAAAGATTTCCTCAAAAACGGAACCGACAAATTTTTTGTATGTTAATGGTAGATGTAACAATCTATCTTTGCAACGTTTGCAAAATTTGAAATAAATTGAGGCATTGGGTGGGAGTAATTTAACCATAAAAAAGTTAAAAAAAATTGTATGATCCGTTTTCCGGGATAATATCAAAATGGAAACTTTTCGAAGAAATATTTTTCTACTGTTAATACACCTTCAGAATTCCAAGAATTGCTCCATAGGTATTAAGACACATTTTAAATAAAATTTTAAATATAAATTCTTTCTGTTACGTTTTAGTGACATTTTATGGCATTCATTGAGTGAAAATTTAACAACATATTGATCGATATATTATCAGTGAATTGCTTTAAAGAAATTTCCTTTGAAAGTATAATTTATGAGAAAAAGCTGATGTCGAATCGCCAAGCAAGTGGCAATCGACTGTCCCCACTGTCGAATTGTTGAAATATAGTAATATTGCTCCAAACGTTGGCGTCGTGACTCCTTCCAGCAGCTGTATTATGAAAAAACGTAACTAAGTGATTTACGTTTTTTTTTGGCAGTTAAAAACGTGAATCGCAAAATAACCTTATTTCCTATTCTGGTTGAAGAAAAACGTGCACGTTTCCGACGTTAAAAAAACCCACGTTTTTTGGTTGAGTTTTTGACATTTTTTCGTTTTTTTGTAATATTAAAACTAAAAAAATTTGGTTAGCGTTAAGTGTTAGAGCTTAACAATAATAATAATTCAGTACACAGGACATGCAAGATAATAAGCGGAGCACTGCAGTGACAAGCAAACAGCGGGATAGAGGATACGCTAAGATGACGAAGTAAACAAAACTAACAGTCATATCTTGTTACCAAATATTTTTATTTTTGTTAATTAAACTTCTGTTAGATTTCATTTAAAAGATTCAGAAGAAATTCGAGCACGGTTTGGCCAATCCGAGAACGTCATTAATTATCCATTATGAAAATAATGATGATATATTATTAATCGACTGAAAGCATTAATATTTTATATATAGTGCATTTGTGTATAACATAAAATTAATAAACATGTCAGTTCGGTAGCTTCCTTGTTGTTGCCTGTTCGCCAAAATATACATTTTATTGCTGTTATATTCGCAAACAGACTTGTGTACTATTAAAATCGTTGTCAAATCTCGTAATTTGACAGACCATTTTTTCTGTTTTCCAGTATTCTATGTTTTTTCGATGTTTGTGAAGGTTTTTTTTTTATCGGAATAGGAATTTAACAAAAAAGAAATGTTCACGTTAAGGAACATCACGTTACTCATCACGTATTTTTTTACTTTTTTCAGAATATAGCTGCAGGCCAGCCAAAAAAAAAAAAAATCTCTAAATCGTAGTTCACTATCAAATGCGTCCTGAAAATAAAGAAATAATTAAAGCCTGAATTCCACTGTGAATAATTGACTGAACAGACTTCAAGTCGAAAGAAGACAAAAAAAAATCCATTGGAGTGACAAAGATAAAGCATGTGTTTTTTATTTTTTTTATAGCACAAATATCTTGATAAATTTTGACAGCAACAGCAAAAAATTAAAATAATAAATTTTTGGTTATCACTTGGAGTTTTAATTTGGCTTTTTCATCACCAATAAATTATTTAAAAAAAAATACGATTACTTTATTAAATTGCCAATAATAGTATTTAGCGATATTATCACAATTGAGCCCAATTTATCACAATTTAACTGTACACAAACTTTATATTTTTTTATTATCACAGCTATTTTAGAAGCAACCACCAAAAAAAATTATGACACTTACCATAAAAATAACACACTTTTAATTAACTTAGTGTGCGGAGAAAAATTTGCGTTCGTACACAAAATTTGTGTGCATATTTAGTTGGATAACCATAAAATGACTTCTATTTTGATCATTTTTGACCATAATTATGGTGATCCACTAATACAAACACACATTTGATGTAAGTAAAATCTTGACTGACTTCGTTTTGTGTTTCTTTCACACGACCACCGATTTTATATTTTTATCTCCCATTATTTTGACTGACAAACTTTTATTCGCAATGGAATTCAGGCTTAAATTTAGATTAAAAATAACAGTAGCATTCTGCCTCACTTGTAGTGTTATTGAGTGAAATCCCTTCCGATTATGGTAACTGGAGGTCTCTTTACATTTGGCAGGGATTAGGATGTGTACGCAATACATCCAATTACGTTTGGAAAACTAATGCGTCCGCGCAATAAGTTACATCTTTTGCCAAATGGTCTTTAAAGAAGCCAGTAAGTACCAGGAAACATTTGTAAAATTTTAGGGCATTTTTAATTAAAATTATAATTTAAGCCATAATTAAAGTTACCTGAAGGCTAGTTTCATCGTACTGATGAACAATTTTCCTATAATTTCCTGTTTTAAGAATACCTGATGGATTTCTGCTGACCCTTATTTTTGGTAACTTTCTTTTTAATATTTTTTTTGTTCAACGATTTTGCGTACACAAAAAAATTTGCCGCATTTCAAAACAATGAATAGAATGCTTCAAACACATTATTTTTTATTATTACATCCATTTTTAATAAAAAACAATGTTTCGTAGAGAGGCTCGATCCAGAGTGAAGCACTGAGTAAAGAATTTTATCAGACAAATATCACGTTGCTCACATAATGTTGTGATCTGAATGAACGGTAAAACTTTTACGAAAAAAATTTTTGAACATTGTGGATGCTCTCTGAACTGAGGATTTTCAACACAGTATACTACACTCCCGAGCAACTAAATCAACTCAAACCTCCCCGCGTGCAAAAAGACATCCTTTTTTAAAATGGCTTAACCGATTTTCGTAAAACAACGTTTTTTTGACAGCTATACAGTATTTTTCAAATTAAAGCAATCGTAGCAAAATGCGATGTTTCTCCTGTATAATAGCACGATGACCGATATTTGCCATCAGTCACTTATCAGACATTGACCAAAACAAATCTCTACCAGTTTCATTCGTCGTTTCCTCAAAATCATGGATACTACTTCAGAAAAAGCCGCACAAGGTGTTCCTTTATTGCAAGAAGGACGCAATCAACGAGAAGTCGCTCGTTAGCTAAACATGAGCCAACCTGTCGTCTCAAGAGTTCCAGAAGGTTTCAGGAATCTGGTACCTTCAATCGGAGACCACATAACAGCCGGTATCGGTGTAATCGAATAGGGGCGACCGAGTTGTCATCCTAACTTCACTGAGAAATCGCTATCTCACGGGCGTCGATGTGCAGCAGGAGCTAAGACAAGTTCGAGATGCTGCAACAGACCTCTTACTGTCCATGGACAGTAAGAAGATGCTTGAAGAAAGTCAATCTTACTCCAAGACGGCCCGCTAGAGGCCCAAAATTGACAGCAGACCACCGCAAAGGGCATCAATTGAAGCATCGAGCAATGTAGGTCCGTTCTATTCACTGGCGAGTGCAGAATATGTCTCCATAGTACTGATACGAGAGACCGGGTCTACCGGCGTTCAGGAGAACCATTTTCGTAGTGCTGTTTTGCTGAAATGGCGGCGGTTCATGCATGGTGTGGGCTGGCATATCACTTGAGGGAAACACCAATCTTGTTTTCATACCAGGTGGAGGCCGTAGAGGAGTGGGGTGCGATCTCCGTGTGTGTGTGAGTGTGCTGTGTGTGTGTGTGTGTGTGTGTGTGTGTGTGTGTGTGCGTGTTCACAAATGTCGGCGCCATCCCAAACAACACAATTACTAAAAAGGTGGTTTTAGAAGATTTTGTAATTAAGAGATTTTTTTATAATTTGGTGATTTTGTAATTAGGAGATTTTGTAATTAGAAGATTTTAAAGAAAATAGGAGTTTTTGTAGCTGAGATTATGAAATGAGGGATTACGTACCGATCCCGAAAATGAATCATTACGTTTTGATTGATTTAGGACGTGTCCGAAGTCTATGATAATATTTTTTTTTTTTGTAATAATTTTGACGTAAGTGAAATAATTTTCTCTTCCATATTTTGTAATAGGTTCGTTTGCGTTCGAATACTGATACATATAAACATTTTGAGCATTAAAATTAATTTAACTTAATTTTTTTTACTCACCCAATTATTCTTATACTCGTATATATGTATTTTAATTGTAATTTATATAAATTTTTTGCGAAGAATTCGAAACCAGGCACGTCCTATTTTAATGGGTCTCTTAAGGTATTCCATATAACAAGTACTGTTGTTTATTAAAGCTATAATTTATTACTGATTGTAGCGACCAACAATGTACACGCCTTCCATTAACATCATTCTTCAGTAAATTTTTGCTTACGATGATTCAGTAACGAGGATGTATCTAAGAATTTCGTCGAAAACCTTTAGGGAAATCAGCAAGTTTTTGCCAAATAAAAATCTAGGTTGGGGCCAGAAATGGAAATATTGGTATTTTTGCTCTGGTTGGCAAGTGATACAAGCTACAGAATAGTAGGAGCAGCAACCGATTAACCAAGATCCTCTGTTTGTGATATTGCTCATAAATTGTTGGACTTTACTGCAATTAATATAGCTTTATGCAATTAACCTAGAGTTATAAAGTTGCCAAACGAAGACGAATTACCAAGTATTGGTCGTATGTTCAATCGACGAGAACGAACAACAATTTTTAAGGAGACAGCAGATGTTATTGATGGAACCCATGTCGAAATAGTGTGCCTAGTACAACTACACGACCAATACATACATCGCAAGTTGAAGTACTCCATTCAATGTCAAGTCATTTGCGATTCTAATTTTAATTTTGTGGATGTTTTCATTGGGTATCCGGGTTCGGTTCACGATTCACGGGTTTTGTACTGCAGTCCAGTTTTGAAAGAAAAATTGTACCCACCGCCATATTATTTATTGTTGAGCGATAGTGATTACTAGGGCTGTGATTTTTAGGTTAAAACTTTTCGTGCTGGAGCCAGGTTTACATGTTTTCCTTACATAGAAACATGATTCATAAAATTTTCTTTCATATGGCATCGGTTTGTTAGCACCTTTTCAATAGTTTGGAACCTTTTTGACTTAAATATACATTTTTGGAACTTTTTGTTGCCTAAATCGTATAGTACTCAAAAGTATTTGCAAAATAATCATAAAATGTTCGCATTTTACATCAAATTTTGTATATTTTTTGTCTACGGAAATGAATTTTAAAACAAGGAACAAATGAGGAGTGTCTGATCAAAAGTCGCTATTTACATTTTCCAAAATAAAATGTTTGGTTTTTATTAGGGCAGAATTTTTTAAATGAAATAGACTAAAAATGGCTATTTCCAGAATGGACCAAAAATTTCCAATTTCTTCATGAAAAATATCCCTATAATTCTTGATTTTGGTCAAAACAAGCTATTTACTACAAAAAAGTGATCAAAAGTAATTATCAAAAAGTAAGATGTAAATAGCGACTTTTGATCAGACACTCCTCAAATGTAAACGCGACATAAAAAATTTCCCCGGTAAAAAATACGAATACGATAACACATTTGTTCATTATTTTTATTTCTAAAAAGTGAAGTTTTTACATTAGTTACAACACTATTTTACATGTATTTTATTTTCTTTTGTTGGCATCCATTACAAAAATTTAACAAAAACAGGTTTTTTCAGTCGGGTTCACCGATGGACAAGTGTTATTTTGTCAAATTTAAAATGTGTCACAGAACTATAAATCAGGCGTTTATATCTGAGGTAACGAATGAAAACGTTACGTACCCGAGTTTTTCTTTAAACCGCCGCGGCGTCGCAAAATGCTATTAGCTTCCGACATTTCTATAAATAAATTGAAAAATCTACATTTCGCAACATTCAGTTACAAATACACTAACTTCAAAGTAGCCGAATAAACGATTTTTCAAAAAAATTACAAAAAGCCTTTATACGATAAAACTATTTTAAAAATGCGATAAACGGCGAATGTATATGAATGTCAATAGATTTTTCGATGTTGAAAATGAAAATTTTAATGTTTTTATCATATAGTGTGCCTTAATATGGTGTAGGCGGCTGCTGCAATTAAAATTGTCTACCCGGAAATTTTACATGTTACTTACATCCCATTGCAGACAGATAATTACATCCCGTTGCAGATAGATGATTACTATTGTCAAAAAATTATTTTTAAAAGCGCCCTCGAGAGTCCCAATTTTTAGAGAATCTGAACCGAGTTTGAAGCTTCCACCAAAGCTAATATTCAATACTTTATTTATTTATGAACTTTACTGTAATGAAATAAAAAACAAATTAATTAAAAGCAGCTTTTTACTCAAACATTTTTGATTTTTAAAACGTTTTTACCCCATTTTTTATGTTTAACGGTCATATTTGAGGGGCCTAAAATGCATTTATTACCACGTTAAATTTACCTATCTAGAATGCAATCAATTGACATTGTAACTCCGTTTAAAGAGCGTAACTTAAATATTGATCAAAAAATATTTAATAAAGTGTTTAGCGGCTGCACGCAATATTGTAGAATGCGTTTTTGGAAAAATCAAAGTACGCAATAGATCAATTTTTTTGCGTGCTTTATAACTAAAAATTGAAAACATTGTCAAGATAGTTGCCGCTTGCTTTATGTTCCATAATATCTGCATAATGGCAAAAGATAATGTGCCTTTATTATTAGATGCAGATTTTATTTATTTATTTATTTGTCTATTTACATAAATGTTGGTTAGGAACCAACCCCTTACTTACACAATCTATTTTGAGCAAGAGCTCATTCATAACAGATTGTGTAAGAAGAGGTGGTTTAACATGTTAAAAATAAAAAAAAAAGATAATCTGCAGCTCACCGTTCATGATCACAGTTTCACTCCAGCCAGTGGTAACAATTTGTATTGTAAGGCTTCGGGGTCCTCCGTCGCAGCTTGTATGCAAGCGCAAACCAGATCATTATTCCCATTATCTTACAAGAAGCATTTTTCTTGCCCTTCCAACCTGCCATCCGCACCAAGCAAATTCAGTGACAATTTACTCAACGGAACTCATTTTCCGATATTTTTCGAGAATTACTTCTCGGAATCGCTTCCGATTGCATCACATGTCCCCGCAGTTAAGAGATTTCACCATAAAACACAGTTTGCACAATATCAATTCAACAAGCCAATGAAGAAGAAATGGCCTATACTTTAGACAGAGATCAGGGATCGGGTATTGATAGCTTAAGATTTTTTTTTTTGTTTTATGTATTAGCTGAATAAATTATTTTTATAAATGTCATGCCGCTCTATTTTTTACCCTTTTTGACAGCGATGGGCTAAATCGACCTTTTTTATTAAAAATCATATGAGAAAATAAACCAAACAGAACAAAAAAGATCGATTTAGCACATCACTAAGCTCAAAAATTTTTTGAGCCGTTTATTTTGGAAGCGGTGGTAAGCAGAACTTTTTTTGAAATGAGATTATGAGAGAATGTAGAATCAATAAATGCAAAAGTATACGGGATTTCGAATTTTTTTCTTTTTTGCATATGTAGTAGAGATTTTTATTTTTTTATTTTAACAACAAACAGTTTACCGATAAAAATCTTACTTATAAAATATTTCTATTGTTATCATTAGCTTTCCTTTTTTGAAAAATGAACCTCCAAAATAAACGGCTCAATGTTTCTTATTTTATTTTAATTATTATCGTAAATTGGAAAGCCTCATGGAAAAATCCCCCAAGGTAGGTGAAAGTGAAAATTTGTAGATTCAATTGGGATAAAAAAAGGTATCTCAAAAACACGTGTAAAGAAAACAATAACAAAAACTTACTTGTCACTCTTGTCGCACATGGAACATCAAAAAATCTAAATCTCTTATAGAAAGCACCTTTATAAAATAGCGAAAGCATTACGGTTCATACATATAAAGAGGGCTTTGATAATAACATCTCTATGCAAGAGTATTTACGATAGATAACAAAAAAAAAATCTGTCTGTCTAGTAACAAGAAATCGAATCTAATTCGATTATATCAAACGTTGATCGTTATAAGATAAAGGCATGAAATTTATACATTTTATGTTGTGATTCTATGTCGAAGATTCCAAACATACGAGTATATTCATAATATCAGGTATGTAATGTTTGTATATACATATATATATACTACACAAGCTTTAATGATGAAGAAATATGAATATATTCCGATTTTCTCTCTGATTGTTGTGCAAACTAGGTAAATAAACTTTAATCGTCTCTTTAATGCTATGAAAGAATTCCTAGATGGTGTCGTATATAAGAAATTTATTAGATGTTGCTTTTTGGAATATAAGACAATGAATAACCAAAAACAAAATCGTTTTGTTTCCATTTAATATATTGTGTCAAGATGGATTTTATAAATGACATTATATCATCCTTTTTACGGTATAATATGTGTATGTATGTATAATATATTGGGAATTTGATGCACAGATCAAATCAATTTTAAAGCCAATTTGAATTACAATATTGAAAAGATATTCGTAAATTATTTTCACACCTTTACTGGTAAGTGCTGTGGACCATCGCTTGTTTACGATTGTAATAAATTTTAATGATTGACAAAGGTATTAAAGATTTAATTGGCAATTATATTAACTATAAATCAATATAAATTTAATATTATTCGCGTTATACAACGTAATTTATAATCTATTATATTCAATATTGCTTAATGATAGGTATCTCTTTGCCTATTCAACCTTTCAATAAATTAAACATGTTAGAAACATATATACATATTTAGTGTTTTGGTAAGAAACAAAAAACCCTACCCTCATTTACTTTTACCAAAATTTAGGGTATGTTTATATTTAAGTAAGATAACAATACAAAATAAAACCGCAAATTCATGTTTCTTGAATATAAAACAAATTATACATATTCTGTTGATTTAAAATTTCAAACTTGATGTTAGTTTACGTTTGAATTAGCATATTTCTTGTTGGTGTTATTTTTTTTTTTTTTTTTTTTTTTTCAATACATTTTATTTTATTTAAAGAATTAGTTTTACTTAATATGAACTGATATTGTACAGATAACAACCTATTATATATTTGGTCTCTACACCTAACCAGTTAGACATCTCTAGATTATTCAATCTTGCAATACTGCGAACTTGTACCTCCTTTCAAGATCAATGACAAGACTTGTACGAATATCTAAATCAAATTGAGTAAAACAAGTAAAGAGAACTGCTGCTGTCTTTTGATATGCAGTGAAACTGCCAAGGATGATCATCTCTTTAAAGGACCATTGTATTGTAAAATAACCAAAAAATGTAAATGTTATTTTCGTTTAATGTGTAACGCCACTTGGTGGGTGTCGTTCTGAGTTTGCGGAGCCTACGTCTAGGGGCAAGTACGAGACAGAAAATATTCTAAGCACTGTGTTACAGTGCCTGAAGTACGTAGATGGTTTGTCCTGGGAAAGGATTGTTTTTGAAAAAGGAATAAACGGAAATGAAAGGGAATAATTAAAATCCACATGAGTAAGAAAAGGAATTATGTAGGGAGGCTTCCAGTCTAGCACTCACCCGAAAAACAAAAGAAAAAAAACAAATCCCAAATGTAAAAAAAGTCCCTTATGATTTTTGTACGTTTCATAGGGAAATAAAAATCTTTATTCCCTTAACTAACACCACTACAAATTTTTTTGTTACGGCTTTTTATTTAGTTGCATTGTGTTGGCCCTTGAGCTAAAGTACGGGAGAAGGGGGGGGGGGGGAATTATATTTCTACTTTTTTTTTCAGTAGATACGTTAGGAGGGATTGGCTTCTTTATTTTCTGATTTAACAAATCAAAAATATTGCGAAATCATTTTTCGGTTTCTCGATAAATAGCGTAATTATTTCGAGATTTTGAAAGACACTATATTACAAAATAAATAAAGTGTAGTAATAAATAGTACATTTTGAACACAACTTTTTAAAGAACTGACATATGCATAAATTTGAAATTTAACTTAAACTGTTTATTACACAAGAAATAAAGTTTCATATCGAATTTAATTTTGTGAGCGTTTAA
This sequence comes from Tipula vernalis, assembly GCA_958295665.1. NCBI lineage: Eukaryota > Metazoa > Arthropoda > Insecta > Diptera > Tipulidae > Tipula > Tipula vernalis. Next base: position 210,400,043 of record OY282559.1, on the reverse strand, counting down.
AAGTCGTGAACAGTGTTAAGGTATTTTAAAATTTATTCTTTAATATTTATTTGTGGTAAATCATCTGATTTATCGTAGCTTGCACGACGCTAATTAAGAAAATTAATCAACGGTTTTTTTTACCAGCTGTTTTATCATCTCTTTTCGGTGACTGAATCAGAGAGTAAAATAATTTTTTTAGTTTTTTGTGCGATTTCAATAAAATTAATAAAAGTGAGGGTGAGCGAATGATCGTCAAAGAGGATAGATGTGTTTTTACTATCCTCTTCAAAGATTTAATTTAATTTTATTTTTATTTTGTTTTATTTATGTAGTTTATGTAGTATATAAAGTTTAATTATAATTATAATTTTAATTCTATTTAATTCAGTTTTTAGTGAAATAATAATTAAAGTGGAAGTGAAATAATTTAAAGTGTAATTTTGAAAATGCAATCCACCGGGATGCATTTTTCAGGCAATGTTTTATATTTATAGATAAAGAAATGAAAATTATTGATTTCTATTGGGTGCATGTTTTAAAACCTAATAATTGGATCGTATCAAAATAGTTTTTAACGTAAATTAACATACGTCGTAGTTAATTTCTTATTCGATTTGATATTTACGCATAATTGAATGCGTTCTTGCAAGCCAAACAAAGGTGTTTATACATACGTATAAACATTTTTGTGGGTTTCGGTATGGTTTTGGTTCTTGGTTTTTATGTTATATACAAAGTATAATAGACAGAAATTATTTCTTGAAAATTTATACATGATAAAACCAACGAAATGTTTGTACGGGCCGCCTCGTTCGCTCTTTACGCGGATCCTATTAGGGAAATGTACTATTTATTATTGGTTTTTGCTATGTATTAGCTAAGCAACAACAACAAAAACAGAGACTTTTTTGTGGGTGTAGTTCTTCCCAATATTTTTCTATATCTTGATATATAGATCAGGATTGTTTTGTATGTGCGCTGTAATGGTATAAGCTGTATATAAAATAATGAAAACATGATAATTCTTTTGCTACGCACATGGAAGATTGTAGAGATATTTGCTTTTAATGTGTTGGTGGTTTAGTATATAAGAATCTGTTTTTATTCTATTTTGTTATTTCCCCTCTTTTTGTTTTTGTATTCATGTTACAACTATAATGTTCTTAATAAAACATGAACTGTATAAACACAACGAAATTCTAGGATATTCGACTCAAATAGGTTTTTTATATATTTGTATAATCAAATAAGTTTTGAGTCGAATTAGAATCCGCCTTATATAATTCATATAGGATGGATTTATAAGAGATATGAGTTATTTTACTTTTTACAGGGCATTATAAAATGCATTAAATTATTAAATTTATTTAATTAATGTGAAAAGGCTATAAATTAACTAAACCATATAAATAAAATGCTAACTTGGAAGTGTTGATTTGAGTTGAGTTGTGATTTTGGTTTGCATCACATAATGACGTATTCATTTATGCATGCCAAATTTCCATTAAAAGATGGTGAACGAGGTGGACTTATGTGAAAACATTTTCGAAAGGCTTAATGTATTGAACTTAATTATTAACTTAATAGAATATGATTGAAGTTTTAGGTTGCAGTTTTTCACACGTAAACGTCAATTTTCCTTGTAAGTACACCGATTAGTTTTGTAGGAGAATAATGTTTCAATTTTATTTCATGGATTTATTATTTTACTTACTTTGCAGGGTAATATGTCCATAAACGGAGTAAAAGTTTTATAATAAATAATAAGTTTCGTAGGTTTTGATTTTTGTTTTATTTTAATTATGTCAACTAGATTAGTAAATTAAAACATCAATAATAATAATAATTTTTTGATGTCCCAATTTAGATTTATAAAATCCTGAGTTCTGGCATTTAAATTATATTATATACTTTTATAAATAAACAATTAATTTGAACATTATTAATTTCCTTTTTTTGCTAGATTTGTAGGAAATTGCCGATTAAATTAATTAATTTATTTTAAACATTCTTTTAGAATTTTAGCTTAGAGGTGGGAGAGTTTACATAGGCAATTTCATAAAATGTTAATTTTTGTAATATAATATTTGTGTGTAATAAATTGTGTTTTGCTCAATAATATATATTAATTAATTTAGTTTAAAAATATTTAAAGGTTTCTCTTCCTTAATTTGCTAATAAATAACTTAATTTTCAGAATATAACATAGTTCCAGAATCAATCTTTAATATGGGGATTAAATTAATCCTGAATTTCAGAATTAGATTTGACTTTGATATTATGGTGATTTATTAATTAAAATTCATTTTTAATTTATTTATTATAAATTTTATAAAATAATTGAATTTTTAATTATTTATTCTCTTTTTCTTGATCGGATTAGTTTTTAGTAAAAAAAATTTCTGATTAGTTTTTAGTAAAATTTAATGTTTTTTTTTTTTTTTTTTTTTTTTTTTTTTTTTAAATCTATGCAATCTTTTCTGGGGCTCAAGGCACTCCCAACTCTTTCGCAGTTAATTTTACCGTCCTACTTTACGCAGTAGTAGCCAAATCGAGGACGTACGGCTATAGACCCGCTTTGTATAAACCACCTGCACATTGCATTGCTTCATGCCAACCTATAGTGCTGACATGAAAGGTGGGTCGGCCCATGGATTCTGCACTCTCAACAGGGGGTCATAGTTGTGTTCATCGTCATCACCGATCGTAATCGGATGATGAAAAATCCCTTTTGCATCCCGCCCCTATCGGGATTCGAACCCGGTACCTCCAGATCCAAACGCCGCAGCTTTAACCACTGCGCCGTTTGCTCGGTAAATTTTATGTTTAAAATGGTTTTTAACGTTTATTCTAATTCATGTTGCAGTACGTAATAATTAATTAATTAGATAAAGAAGGACCATGAAAAATGAAATAAGCGCTGTTTTTGTAATCTTAGCTTAGTAATTTTAATTTTTCTTAAATATTTTTCTTAAATATTTTATCAGGTAAATTAATGAAAGGCGGACAGGGGGAAATTACAACATTAATAATTTTTTAAGTCCTAATTTAAATTTAGGGAGTCTTGAGTATCCGGCCCTGGATTCCAGAGAAATGATCATCTAATAATGTAGTTAGATTGTGCTTCTCGTGCTAATCTATTTATTATATATTGTACTAATAATTAACTAACTATCGATCACATTGGTGTCTGTAACCGGGTCGAGTCTGGCCCAACTAATAATCCTATCCTATCCTTCGGTTTTGTTATATGTATACGGGAGTACTGTGTGTGCCCGGGAGGCCGGGAGATCCTGGTATAATGCTTGGCCGTACACTCTCAATCAATCAATCAATAAAATGTTAATTTTTGTAATGTGTAATATATTCTGTTTTGTCCATTAATATATTTTAATTAATTTAGTTTTAAAATACTTAAAGGGATCTCTTTTTTAATTTACTAATACATGATCCAATTTTCAGAATAAACATAGTTCTAGAATCAATCATTATTATAGGGATCAAAATTAATCCCGAATTTCAAATTTAAATTTTAGTTTGAATCAACCCTCCAGGATTAACAAGAAGTGAATAAGCTGTAGTTTAGAAATTGTGTTGCCCTGTGCTAACTATTTTAACTATATAATTACTAACAATTTACTCTTATCCTTCGTCTGGGGATGGATAAATGGGTGTACGATGTGTGCTCGGGAATACTGAAGATCCGGTTATAATAATTATTCATTTAAGTAATAAAATTTGATATTATGATGTTTATTAATTAAATTTAGTTTTCAGAGTTGTCTGGGAATTTGTATGTTAATTTTATTTGTTGATTCTTAATATACTTGTAGTATCTAAATTGAATTATTGAATTATTAATAAATCTAGGTATTGTGGTGCTGTAATATTATCATTTAAATCATTTTATATAAATTTTATAAAATAATTGAATTCATAATTATATATTTTCTTTTCTGGATCGGTAGGAAATTAATGATTAGTTTTAAGTAAAATTTTATGTTTAAACGGTTTAATGTTTATGTTAATTCTTGTTGCAGTAAGTAATAATTTTTAATTGGATATAAAAGGACCATGAATAAGGAAATAAGCGCTGTTATTTTAAAATTTTATTAATTATTTTATCAGGTAAATTAATAAAAGACGGACAAGGGTGAAATTACAACATTAATAATTTTTTAAGCCCTATTATAGATTTAGGATTTAGGAAGACCTGAGTATCCGGCTCTGGATTATAGAGAAATGATCATCTAATAATGTAGTTAGATTGTACTGTCTTATGCTAACCTATTTATTATATATTGTACTAATAATTTACTAACTATCAATCGCATTGGTGTCTGTAACCGGGTCGAGTCTGGCCCAACTAATAATCCTATCCAATCCTTCGGTTTTGTTATATGTGAACGGGTGCACGGCATTTACGTTTACGTTTATAAACTACGTTTACAACGTTTACGGCAACGTTTACGTTTATAAACTACGTTTATAAACGTAAACGAATATTTGATTAAAATGAACAGCCGGCTATAGTGAGCAAAATTATGTCCCTTTAGTGTTTGCTATAAGCGAATTTTACTGTAATTATAATTATAATTTTAGGTTAGTAATTTTAGATTTCTTAAATATTTTATCAGGTAAATTTTTGAAGGGCGAACAGGGGGAAATTACAACATTAATAATTTTTAGTTTATGTTTAGGGAGACCTGAGTATCCGGCCCTGGATTCCAGAGAAATGATCATCTAAAAATGTAGTTAGATTGTGTTGCCTAAGGTGCCGTTAATTTACTAACTATCGATCGCATTGGTGTCTGTAACCGGGTCGAGTCTGTCCCAATTAATAATCCTATCCTATCCTTCGGTTTTGTTGTGTGTAAACGGGTGTACGGTGTGTGCCCGGGAGTCCGGGAGACTTGCTATAATGCTTGGCCGTACACTCACAATCAATCAATCAATCAATCAATTTCAATAAAATTAATAAAAGCAAAATTAACACAAATGGAGTCAAGAAGATTGGTTTTTGAAATCGATAGCTTCGTCGAAATTCCTCGTTATAATAAAATTTTAGAGTTTTATTGCAATCTTTGTAAACTTTGGACGTTGGTTATCGAAGTCCGACAAAGATGACTTTTCCATCCTAATTTATTTACTTTATTAAATCACAGACTATCTTTGATGGTATCAATGATTGGATTGATTGGAATTGTAAATATCAACAATCTACTGAAACATACATCAAATAAGAATGTGTTACAATAACACAAAAAGCTGCTGTAAACCAAAGGATCCAAGTTAAAGCGTTCATACATTTGGCGAAAATATTCGTACATGTAACATAAACAATTTTATAATAGATATTAACAAAAAAAAAGTTAAACATCAAAAAAAGTATTGTCATTAAAAAAACTGCTATAAAACTGCAATAAAATAATATCGTTAATACAATCGACGAAAAATAAAGTCCTCGAGTAATGATTAATCATTACTCTAGATTTTGGTTTTTTGTTTAGCGATGTTCATACAATCGGCCCTTAGTGTCAAATGAGAAACGAGTAAAGTTATTCAGTGATTATAACCTCACAAAATTGTTTATACAAATAAAACGTACATCACTTGAAGAAATTATTTCTAAATTAGCTGCGTTTGATAATTTGCCGATTAAAAAAATTGCTGATTGCCAATTTCTTCGTTTTAGCTTGAAACTTCAAAGTTACAATCTTTCCAAACCACCTACTATTATAAACCTAATATACAAGTATTATTATACAGTTAGGGACGAGATTCGAGATAAAATCACTGGAATGAAAGTCGATAATCAAAAATTTAGCCAAAGTCATGATGAATGGACAAGCTTGCGCAATCGAAGGTATTTAAATGTTCATATTTATTATGAGAACGGTAAATCTCAAAATCTCGGACTTGTTCGTATCCACGGAAGCTGCTCAGCAGAAAAAATGGTTGACTTGGTTAACCAAAAATCACTCGTTTCAAATTAATTTTGAAAAAGATGTTGTCGGTACCACAAGCGATGGCCTCAGCGTTATGATTAAATTAGGATCGTTACCTCAGTAATACTATTATGCTGCAACCACGACATACATTTAGCAGTATTGCGTGTATTTTACACTAAAACGAAAACAACTCTAGGAATTTTGTCCAGGTTGCGATGACGAAAGTGAGTCCGACGGCGAACATGTTGAATTTCCTAATAGACGATTTATCATTAATAAATCCTACAGTTACCAAAACTCGGGAAATTGTTAAAAAATTTAAAAATTCTCATGTTCGCAATTCCATTCTTCAACGTTATGTGAAAGAAACGGAACCAGTTGAGTTACAGCTACTCCTCGATAATAAGACGAAATGGAACAGCTTGATTCCATGATCGAAAGGTTTTTAAAGATGATTGGTCTAATAGAAAAGGCATTGATTGATTCATTCGAATTTGCAACGTTTGTGTGATGGTAAACACACAAGCACAGAAGAAGTTTCCTGCTAGCTCTGAAACCAGGTGAAATTGCTGTAAAGGCTCTATCGCGACACGATACTAACTTATTAATCAGCGAAGGAATTTTGAAATTCCTTTTCCACGCCCTTCGAAATAATAATTCTCCTTTATCGTCTAATATATTAAGAGGTGTTCAAATAGGAATTGGTAAGCGGCGAAACGTATTGTTGGTTTACTTTTAAAATTTTTAAATAACCCTAATACTCTTCCAACCGGAGATGCGAATAAGGGTTCGTTTAAGGAGTTTTTTAAGATGCCCCCAAAAACACAAATTAGTAAAAACTTCAAAAGCGCTTATGAAACGACTACTTGTTTTCGACGATGACTATTCAACAGAAAACACCAGCAATAATAATTATGTCGATTTGCACTTGCAAAGTACTAAATTTATTTCAACAACTTTGAAAGAAAAGCTAGAAGATGCAATCCATTCGAGTTTAGAAACTGATAAAATTCGCAGTGATGTAATTGAAAATGTACAAATCGTACCTGGGATATGCGTTTTGAATAATAACTAGGATATGCGTTTGGAATTATCGCGGTTTGTATCATACCGCGTTTTGAAATATCGCGTTTTGCACCAAATCACGTTTTATACCGTATCACGTTTTGAAATATCGCGTTTTGTCAAATCGCGTTTTAAAATATCGCGTTTCAAATGGGATCAAGATTTTATGTAAGAAAAAATAAATAAATGAACAATTGAATATGAACAAATATTTGAACTGGTTATGTGGGCTATTATTGCTATGAGGTTCCTATCAAATCTGGCTAAGAGGTTGCAATAATAAAGATCAGACCAGTACACATAAATGCCATTTTCTGAGTTTTTCTATCAATTCGAAATTCCAAATATGTACAGTACTATGCACAGAGACGTGCGTCAACATATTATCTATTACTGTTGACGTCGACACATGTCGGTACAAATCAATTTTATTGGTTTTTCTTTGTTTTTAGATTTCGCTGGTTTATTTGTAAATTTTGGAAAAATTGCACATTACTGATTTTTACAAATTAATTTATGAATGTTATTTTTAATTACTAATTATTATTATTATTGATTCTGTAGATTTAGGGTTATGATTGATTGATTTTAATGTACCAGACAAGTACTAAGCAACCCCCCGGAGGTAGCCGAGCCACCGCGCACCCATGTTAGGGAGGAAAGGACGAAATTAACCCGGTTACAGACCGCTAAGTATCCGATAGTTAGATCCACCCTCTCTTCCAAATAATCACTTCCTGTTATACAAATCAAGCAATTAAATATGTACTACAAGGGCTGAGAACTTTCCTGTATTGGCACATAGAAGGGGCTGAAATGAGTTATTATTATTAAAGTTTCAAACTAGAGTCTTTTATTCGGCACCATTTACATTTTTCGGTCGATCTGTAATTTATTGCAGTTTGCATTTCACAAGTAACAATGAATAGATAAATATCAAATTCGTGGTGGAATTCATTATCTTAATTTGAATGGTTTATCAGAAACCAACATCAAAAAGGCAATATGTATCTAACTTTAAGCGAGTATTCACCATCCTAGGAAACTGTTCGTTTTTGGGTCGGTGAATTTAAATGTGGTTGCGCAAGTGTTTATGATGATGAATGCATCGGAGGGCCAAAAGACGTGTTAACACCAGCAATGATTGGAAAAATCCATAATATTGTATTGAGTGATCGTAAATTACAGTTGCGTGAGTTTATTGACATCTTAAACATTCAAAAGAACGTATAGAAAATATCTTGCATGGGCATTTTCATAAGAACAGCTTAAAACAAGATGGATCCTGCATCCGCTCACTAGCGATCAAAAACACGAACAAGTAACCACTTTATAACAATGAGTGGATATGTTAAAACATTATAAGGAGGACTTTTGCGTAGGTTAATAACAGTTAATGAAACTTGGATTATGGTTACTATTTTTTTGGAACACAAGTGGAGTATTGCTCATCGACTATCTAGAGGGAGGATAAATAATCACTGGCAGTATTATAGTGCATTCTTGGACAAAACAAACACATTTGGCGCGGAAAAAATTCTCTTTCTTCAAGACCATGCATCATAAGTCAACAATGGCGAAGGCAAAATGGCATCATTCAATAATGTCAAGATATGGCACCTAGCGACTATTTTATATCTACTATTTCCAAAATTAAAAAAGTGATTGCAATTAAAGAAATTTGCGTCGAATGATGAAGTAATAGCGGAAAAAATGCGTATTTTGAAGTGTTTGAAAAATAGCTTTACAAGACAGGTATTGAAATGTTGGAAATCGTTGGATGAAGTGTATAAAGGAGATTATCAATACAGGAAACTAAATACGCGTTTAACTGTAATTCTGAAAATCATATGTAGCATTTTAAACAATAATCGCCATTACCTGCTTTGACATTCTATATTTCCCTATCTACCATCTCGTTAAATCGCGTTTTTTTTTGGTGAAATTGATCAACATCTTACGTATTGGATCATTGCTTCACTGAATGTTGAACCCCTCATTGATCCTCCGAATATCCGTGCACCAAGCGATCCAGCACATCCTGGATGCTATTTTGGCTACTACGCACCACTCATCACTCACTCACATACACACGCACAATTCAACACTTGCATGAAATTTAATTACAATTGCAAACTACAATAAAATAATTAGTTTAATTGAAAAATAAATTCGTAAGGAAAATTTAAAAAAAATACAACCGTTTGACTCCAAGCCATAGCCAACAAACCTTTGCTAACTTAGGGTTGCGTCAAATACAGTATATATATAATAAGGTCGTTAAAAATAATTAAATGTAGTAAGCCACCAAGGAGCATAAATTCCACCAACATTGTACATAAAATAAAATGAAATCTGGAAAACAGCATACACAAATCATTAAAATGGGGAATATCCATTTATCTCGACATCCTATAAAACGTAGAAAGGTCACATTAATGATTTTTATGTTTATAAATTTCGAAGTGTGATAAGCTTTAGGCAATAAAATATAAACATAATAACAACAGCAATAACGAAAAAAACGTGAAATTGTTCTTATTTGATAAAACGGTTAAAATATTTTGACCATTTTCATTTTGGATGAAAATTTTCGTTTATTTGATGTCATTTTAAGGATTAAATCTATGAAATAAAAAATAACATCAGTAGCTAAACAAAATACAACCACCAACAGGCTAAATTATGTTGACTTATTTATATAAACGCAGATGTTAGGGGTTTGTATTTGATTTGAATCATAATCAGATCAATAATTGTGTGTTTTCCAATAACGAAAACAATATTTTTTTAAAACAGAAAACGGAAACCCGAGAATTATTTTAATTTTTGTTTCCCAAAATATTCTGGAATTGTATTTATAATATATCAAACCTGTCTAATGAACAATGAAGGTTTCGTTTTGAAAGTTTCTAACATATTATATTTTGATTTGTTTGTCGGTTTTCTTAGTAATGCTGACTAATTTTCACTAACGTGTACCTTCAGATGATTCTACGGCCGTTCAGAAAGGATTTTCTTGAACTTGATTAACAGAAGCTGTTAATTAAAACATAACCTACAATGGAAAATCGATTCAGAATAATTGACGTGCGATTACTTATATGAAAAAGAAAGGAAAAAATGTCAAATTAAAGTACGTTAATCATAAATTTCGTATCAATACTATGTATAGAGACAAACAAAAAAAAAATTTTTGTTTTTAAAAAACTCAGTATCTTTACTTTTCTCTCTCAGTATGAAATAATGGTTTTGAGCTGGTGAGATTGGGCAGTTAATTGAAATCATTAAACAAGATCGGTCGAATTGAAAAACCTTAAAATAGAAAATTCTAAGTATTCTTAGTATAGCTAGAGGTGGTTGGCGTCTATTGGATGGGGGGATCAAAGTTGAGTAGATTAATCTACCAGCTCCGTAACCTTCCAGTAGGGTGCGCATCACGTGAGCTGTTCTGGTCTTGTCATTAGGCAGCTGCGTGATGGGTACAATTGTGGAAGGGGTAACCTGTTCACAATTCGCAAGTGTACGTACTGCCTCCTCGTGGCAACCACTGGTAACTAAGGCCATTTGGCACATTTTAGGCCATTTGGCACAGGCTAAAGTACGGCGCTAAAGGAGAAAACCTTGACAAAAAACCATAATCTAAGGTGGAACAGCATATGCCGAAAGATGAATGGCTGATAGGTTAATCAGCCCAAAATATGCGGACTCTGGATACCAGGCACCCTCCAGTTTTATTTAGCCTTCCTGTAGTAAAGCTGGGTGACCTACAGGTGATTTGCAATTCCGAGCAACTCGTAAGAGTAAAATCAAACGGAATACGGGGCAGGAGTAGGAATATACGAGAGTGGGACAACCCTCTCGAGGTCCTTGAGCTCCAATGCTACCGTCTTTCTAGCGGAACTACATGCTGTAGTAAACATCTAGGAGGGAGAGCAATAAGCCCAGATAGTATGTATCACGTACCGGGAGGCAGTATCGTCAGGTTCATTAAGAACCTGAATATTGACTGGACGGATAATTAAGCAGGGGCCAGCACAATAGATCTTTTAGGTCGCAGTGCGAAGTGGCTGATCGCCCACATGGCCCCCCCAATAATAATAATAATAGTATAGCTAGTAGTATTTATAAATTAGTTAAACAAAAACAAATAAGAAAACATTTTATTTTTACGTTAATATATGTACATATTTCCTTATGTGAGATAGACAGATCAGTGAATTAAAGAAAGCAAAAAAAAATAATATTCACGTTTAGTGTCGTTAGCGTACCGTTGAATTATTATGGGAGAAAAAAATTGTGGTAAGCGGTGCTTTTGGTTTGGTGAAATGTGCTTTTGTGTTTGGTGTAGCAAATTGAAATATAAAACATACAATAATAAATAAAGTTATAACACTACTACATAATTTTAATTTCGGTGAATAGTAAAAGGTCGGTTAGCAGAACAAACAGTTAAATTTAAAAAAAAAAGTTGAGAAATACCCGTAGAATGTACACCAATACGAACATAATATTAAAATTAAATACAAAATACAAACTTAATATTATAAATTAAAATTAATAATTAATAACATAATACACAAAACATATGGGAAATCACTTTTTTTTCTAAGACAAATTTTTAAATGAAAACGTTACAAATTCTTAATTCTGATTTCTCAGATACTTTCATAAATATTTGAATTTCAACATATATGAATGTCGTTTAAGTAAATCGTTTTCATTTTCTTGTAATAATTGAATTATTTAAACCAAAATATAAAAAAGTTGCCTAACAACAGCATTCTGGTCATATTGAAATAAAAGCTTACTACAATTCGTTTGGTCTTTAAGTCAATATACATTATATAGATGGCAGTAATGGCCGTAAAAATTTGGTAAAATCATACCAGGAAATTTTTTCTGAGGAAATTTCAAGTGAAAAAATTGTAGGAAAAGCAAAACAAATTCACAAAATATTTAGTTCGAATGATAATTTTGTGACTAAATCATTTTTTTCGTATTTTTCTGTAAATATTTGAGACATCCTACGTACACTAGTAAAACTAAAGACAAATTTAGCAAGTATTATTTTAATTCCTCAGAGCCTACTTTGATTTATTTTCCAAAATGGAAATTCAAAAAATATATTTTAGGTATAGTATAATTTAAATATTTCTGCAATTAATATTTGTTCAATAATAATATCGTCTTCTTGAATGTTGTTGTTGGTAGACAAGGTACATAGAAAACATTTATATAAACGTTTTATAATATAATTGCTTTTTTCATTGAAAAACTTGAAGCTAAAAAACACCATTTTTACTATGGATTGCTATGGAAATCAATGAAAAGTTATGCCACTAAAAAAGCTTCTAAAAAATACGTCATTTTGATTATGGCTCTATACTCTAGAAGGCTCTGGTAATATACGTTATCCATTCAGCTAAATACAAACATCCGAACAAACTTTTGGTTGAAAAAAAACAAACAACAAAAATTCATTATTAAAAAATTCAACATCACAGAATCTGCGAGGCGCATTGTTGGTACCTTTATGCTACAATTTACTAAGATAAGTTTTTGTTTATATTTTTTTTATTATTATTAAATTACATTATATTATATTTAGAAGGGGCATTAGGAATATACTTAAGTTTTTTTTTTCCTTTATATTGTAAATAATTTATAGTTATTTTAAGTTTCATCAATACAGTCGACTTTATTTTTAAAAAGCTTTCGAAAGTTAAATTTTTGCTCATGATCCTGTTAAATTGTACCTAGTAGAATAATGGAATAGACCGTTAATCCTTGACGATGAACTAGGGTAAGTATGTTAGCAGTTTGGTAGAGTGGTATTTTTTTGTTCTATGGATCGATTCTCTATTCTTACTTTGATTTTTGTGTTTATTTTTTTTTTGTCTCATGTTTTTTTTTTATAATAAGCGATCTCTAACTGATTCATCTGATTCCTCAGAATTACCCAACCCAAGCCCTGAGCTCAAGTCGGCAAACTCTGATCGCTCTGAGGTCACCAGATGAATACATTTTCATTTACAAAGGCGCCCTTAGGATTGATTGTTCTCAGCGATTTTAGTTTTGTTTATTGGGGTCAATTATTTTTTGAGCCTTTCGTTACAGACTGCTTTACACAATGTTTAAAAACAAACTGAGCAAAACATAAAACAAATTGAGGACTTGAGGTATACATGTACAATTGGGGTAGAAGGGAGAAAGAAATATATAATATATTGTAGAATTTTTTAACGGTTTGCCTCTGAGTGATTACATTAAATTTCCCAAACCGAGTAATGACCAGAATGGCATCAGTAACTTCCCTGACTTATTCTTCAATAAATTCACTTACTCACATTTTTTACATGTACAACTAAACTTGAACAGTTGAAAAGTATTCATTTGCACAAAATTCTATGTATTTTGTTAAATTGTGTGAGTTGATGCATTTTTTGTTGGTTGCGTGATGAACTTTTTCTACTAGGGCATTATCATCCGCAAGGTCTTCCAGAGATCGATGAATGAAGCTGCAAAAAAAAAAATACCACTAAGACGTACGATGCACAAAAAACAATTAAATTTTTCTAACTTAAATATGTAAATGCACAATACTTTAGTAATCAAGTAAAGAAATAATTTTAATAAAAATTATTTATCTAATTAATAAAATAATATATAAAGAACATTGAGATCATTATTTTCAATATCTCAAGGAACGAACTAATCGTGAAACACTACTACTAAATTAAAGTTAATTATATGTATGTGTATAAGTTTAAAGAAATTCAAAATAAAATATAGATTTAAAGCGTGATTGAACACAGCTCTTGGCACGACATTAATTGACCGCACAAATATTGTTTTATATTCCTTCATTCATGACTTCGCACATGAATGAAAATATTTAGGGTACTTATTTCACTTTTTGATTCCCTTTCAGGTTGTTCAATACGGTCTTTGCAGTAACCAAAACATGAAGTGGCGAATCTATCCATTCTAGTGCCCAATCTATACAGACGATTAACAAAACAACAGAAAAAAATGTATTGATTAAGATTATAAATATGGTGGATAACTAAGAAAATGTCGATTATAATAAATGATTCAGCTCACCATCCAACAAAAATTCAAATAGAACACAAAATATCAATTCGTTGGCTTTATGTTCGTTCCTCGCTAATCGATCCCACACATAACCAATCTAGAATAATTGGGAACAATTTTTATTTATTTATTTTTTTGATCACTTGGAAAAACACCAAAAATAATTACTTTTATATTTTGATAAACATTTTTTTTCCGTTATTTTATTATTTTTTGGTATTATTTTATTTATATGGTTGCGATTGAACTGCAACTGACAACCAACATAACAAAATAATATTAAATATTGGGTGGTGGGAGAAACAAACAAAATAAAATATTGTATTGAATGAATTAGGTAAATGGACAATTTTAAGTGACCACATTCAAAACCACCAGCGGTGCTGTCCATTAACATGATCAACGTAACTCTACAATATACAGAGTTTGGGAGCCTTCTCTACGAGCCACAAAACAGCCAACTACACTTTTTTATGAGGAGTGAAATTCGACATTTCAAACATTTCGTTTGGCACAAACAATTCCTCTACGTACACAAATAATATTATGGCATATACAGAGTTCGGGAGCCATTTCTACGATTGACTCTCATTGGCTACCAATCTGCCACACTTTGATGAAATCATAAATTAAAATCGTGATTTATTTATGATAACATATTCAAAAAGTACCAAGGTAATTATTTCACCTTAAAATTGTCTTCTTGTGTCGTTTGAATGGTGGAATTAATTATATTGCCAATATTTGCAAATAATTAGGATTACTCATTATTATCCCGAATTGTCCAAATACCTTTGTCACGAATATATAAGCATTTTTCTTTCCTCAATTTTTTTTGTCGTGAACTTCACACCAGTGTAAACGAAACATTTATTTTTATATTATCAGTACAGAAGACGAATATAATTCTAATGCAACGATGTTAGAATGGAGTTCAAGAAGAAGTAAATTTCTGTATTTTGTGTTCGTGATATGTAAAATTTTATTTATCTGAGTGTCTATTAAAAAATTCTGTCTCGAATATCCACATATGTCTATAAAACAATACATATAATAACCATAGAAAAACTTCTACCCCATATAATACTAGAATTTATTCATAAATTTACTTTAAACGACAAAACGAATACAGGCTAAATGATTTATTTGACATTTCACTCCAAAATAAAAAAACACATTCGGCATCATCAAAAATCAATTTTCTAACCAAAAATCTAAAAAAAAATATGAACACTAAAATCAATTTAATGGAAACAATATTTTTTGAATTTAGAACTGCGTCAAATTTAGAAAAATTTATTCTTTATCGCTATGTATGTATGTTTATGGCATCTATGTATTGTGGTAAAAAATATAATTTATTCTAATAATTTTGTTATTTTCTCGTGTTCGTTTCCAACACGGAAACCACAAGCATTTATTTTATATTTGTTTTAAACCCATATCCTCGTATGAATAAGTTTTCATTGTTTTTCGAATTTAGGCCTCTCATCTCAATTTCCAGTTTGACGTTAACAAATTTACAGATTTATTCGTCTAAAAAGACGATAGACCAGATAAATACATATGTGAAGTCATTGGAAATTATTACAAAATTACAAATTTTTAAATGAGGTTGTAGGTATGATTATGATTCGATGATGAACGTTTCATCATTTGAAAACTTGTATATGTACTATCGTTTCCATAGATTTTTTGATCGTAGTTCATTATCCCAGTTTTACTTTGACTTACTTGTGCATACAAAAACCATGAAACAGACGTACACAAATATGTTCAGTATTTCAAATGTGTGTGTATAACTATAACTGCTCAGATTAATCGCTAATGCCTGTATTCCATTACGAAAAATTTACTGACTGCTGGAAAAAATGAAAGAAGACAAAAAAAAATATTACATTAGAGTGATAAAGAAAAAAGAATTTTTTTATTTTTTATTTTCTAGAAAAATTTTATGGATAAATTTTGACAGATTTTTAACATAACCAAAAAAAATCATAATTTTTTTCTTGTTCGGCGAGTACACTACAAAAGATTCATTGTGTCTTGACTCAAAAACCGTTTGTGTTTTGAACTATTTAAAATTTTTTAAATTTAATAATTAAAATAAAATGAGTTTTATTAAAGTTCCTGATTTGAATTCGCCCGGTTTGGATCCAATGAATATTATGTTCTCCAGCAGCGAGGACGACGATGAAAATCTTTGTGCACAAAAAAGGAAATATTGGGTGCGTGCTTATCATTTGGAGCGATATCACAGTGGTGCTTTTAACTGCATTTTTACGGAGATACGTAAAAACTCACAACTTTTTTATAACTACACCGGGATGAATGAGGAGATGTTCGACGAATTGTTAAAGATGGATGGATCGTTAATTGAAAAACAAACGGTGGTGAGGGAACCTTTGAGCCCCACGGTAAAATTGGCAGTGACGTTAAGGTATTTACATATAGTATACATACATACATGTACACAAACTTCATTTTTTTTTTATTGTAGGTATAACATTTTTTTTATTGGAGGTATAATGTACATGACTCTCGAAGTAAACAGTTGAAATTCTATTTCAAGCAAATTTAGGAAAATTGTGAAAAATAATAAATCATTGATTACGACTATTTACTCCGAGGGCAGAAAATTATTAAGGTGTTATTTCATGTACAATGGCAAACCGGCATTTCAAACCGTCAAATGAAATTTTTGACAAAGTTGTTTCATTTAAAATACCACAATTATTAAAAATAGTTGAAGTTAATAAGTACAACCTTATTGTTAGAAGATTTTATTAAAATTAATTAATTTTTATTATTTTTGAAAAATTTTGATATTACAAATGAAACAATTTTGTCAAAAATTAAACTTGACTGTTTCAAATGCCGAATAGCTGTTTGTACATGACACAATCATGCTCCGAATTATTCGTGCCAAGGGACGATTTTTTATTTCGAAAATAAAATTTGCGAAATAAAAACTACCTTCATATAATTTTTTTATAAAATTTTTAATTCAGAAAGAAAAGAAAATTTACTTTTGGGTGAGCGAATGTTCGTCAAAGGGGATAGACGGGTTTTTTCTATCCTCTTCAAAAATTTAATTTAATTTAATTTTTATTTTGTTTTATTTATGTAGTTTATGTAGTATATAAAGTTTTATTATAATTATAATTTTAATTCTATTTAATTCAGTTTTTAGTGAAATAATAATTAAAGTGAAAGTGAAATAATTTAAAGTGTAATTTTGGAAAATGCCACCAGGATCCACCGGGATGCATTTATCAGGCAATGTTTTATATTTATAGATAAAGAAATGAAAATTATTGATTTCTATTGGGTGCATGTTTTTAACGTGTGTGTGATTGGATTGTACATGATTTTATTACTAAACCTAATAATTGGATCGTATCAAAATAGTTTTTAACGTAAATTAACATACGTCGTAGTTAATTTCATATTCGATTTTAAATTTACGCATACTTGAATGCGTTCTTGCAAGCCAAACAAAGGTGTTTATACATACATACGTATAAACATTTTTGTGGGTTTCGGTATGGTTTTCGTTCTTGGTTTTTATGTTATGTACAAAGTATAATAGACAGAAATACATTCTTGAAAATTGATACATGACAAAGCCAACGAAATGTTTGTGCGGGCCGCCTCGTTCGCTCTTTACGCGGATCCTATTAGGGAAATGTACTATTTATTATTGGTTTTTGCTATGTATTAGCTAAGCAGCAACAACAAAAACAGAGACTTTTTTGTGGGTGTAGTTCTTCCCAATATTTTTCTATATCTTGATATATAGATCAGGATTGTTTTGTATGTGCGCTGTAATGGTATTAGCTGTATATAAAATAATGAAAACATGATAAGTCTTTTGCTACGCACATGGAAGATTGTAGAGATATTTGCTTTTAATGTGTGTTGGTGGTTTAGTATATAAGAATCTGTTGTTTTTATTCTATTTTGTTATTTCCCCTCTTTTTGTTTTTGTATTCATGTTACAACTATAATGTTCTTAATAAAACATGAACTGTATAAACACAACGAAATTCTAGGATATTCGACTCAAATAGGTTTTTTATATTTTTGTATAATCAAATAAATTTTGAGTCGAATTAGAATCCGCCTTATATAATTCATATAGGATGGATTTATCAGAGATATGAGTTATTTTACTTTTTACAGGGCATTATAAAATGCATTAAATTATTAAATTTATTTAATTTGGTGAAAAGGCTATAAATTAACTAAACCATATAAATAAAATGCTAACTTGGAAGTGTTGATTTGAGTTGAGTTGTGATTTTGGTTTGCATCACATAATGACGTATTCATTTATGCATGCCAAATTTCGATTAAAAGATGGTGAACGAGGTGGAATTATGTGAAAACATTTTCGAAAGGCTTAATGTATTGAACTTAATTATTAACTTAATAGAATATGATTGAAGTTTTAGGTTGCAGTTTTTCACACGTAAACGTCAATTTTGCTTGTATAGTACACCGATTAGTTTTGTAGGAGAATAATGTTTCAATTTTATTTCATGGATTTATTATTTTACTTACTTTGCAGGGTAATATGTCCATAAACGGAGTAAAAGTTTTATAATAAATAATAAGTTTCGTAGTTTTTGATTTTTGTTTTATTTTAATTATGTCAACTAGATTATTAAATTAAAACATCAATAATAATAATAATTTTTTGATGTCCTAATTTAGATTTATAAAATCCTGAGTTCTGGCATTTAAATTATATTATATACTTTTATAATTAAAAAATTAATTTGAACATTATTAATTTCCTGTTTTTTTAGATTTGTAGGAAATTACCGATTAGTTTAAATTTAATAGTATAGATAATATAATAGTTAAATATATATTTTCAACTTTTTATTTTTAAATCTAGTTGCAGTAGGTAAACAATTAATTAACTATTTACAGGAGAATGGTAACTAATGGAACAAGTGCTGTGAATTTAAATTATAACTTAACAATTTAAAATTTTTAAACATTCTTTTAGAATTTTAGCTTAGAAGTGGGAGAGTTTACATAGGCAATCTCATAAAATGTTAATTTTTGTAATATTTGTATGTAATAAATATATTGTGTTTTGCTCATTAATATATATTAATTAATTTAGTTTAAAAATATTTAAAGGTTTCTCTTCCTTAATTTGCTAATAAATAATTCAATTTTCAGAATATAACATAGTTCCAGAATCAATCTTTAATATGGGGATTAAATTAATCCTGAATTTCAGAATTAGATTTGACTTTGATATTATGGTGAATTTATTAATTAAAATTAGTTTTCAGAGTTGCCTGGTGTAAAATCTTAGACTTTTGTATTTAAATTGTAAATTTAATATATTCTTGATTTACAGTTAACTAATAGATTACCACGGGTGGGGTTTATTTAGTTATTGAGAATAAACAATTTGTTGTTAATATTAGAGTTAAATTCATTCTATTTTATTTTATTTAATATTCACCTTTTATATACAATTAAATGCTACTGTCAGCAACTTAGAGAAAAAAAAAATATAGAAATAAGAAATAAAATATGACACCAAACATTCCTATCCAGTAAATTTAAATGTTGTAATGTTGATGAGCCAAGGTTGCTTCAACATCATTATTGTTGTTGTAAGTAGGTTAACTGCTAGTATCAGCAAATTAGATAAAAATATAAAAATTGGACGTTGCACTGTTGATCTCAACACCTGGAAATTTATATATTGATTTTATTTGTTGATTCTTAATATACTTATAGTAAGTACCTAACTGAATTATTGGTGATTTTAGGCTGTTGTGGTGCTGTAACATTATCATTTTTAATTTATTTATTATAAATTTTATAAAATAATTGAATTTTTTATTATTTATTCTCTTTTTCTTAATCGGAAGAGCATTTATGTTTAGTTTTAAGTAAAATTTTATGTTTAAAATGGTTTTTATTGTTTATTCTAATTCATGTTGCAGTACGTAATAATTAATTAATTAGATATAGAAGGACCATGAAAAATGAAATAAGCGCTGTTTTTGTAATCTTAGCTTAGGAATTTTAATTTTTCTTAAATATTTTATCAGGTAAATTAATGAAAGGCGGACAGGGGGAAATTACAACATTAATCATTTTTTAAGTCCTAATTTAAATTTAGGGAGTCTTGAGTATTCGGCCCTGGATTCCAGAGAAATGATCATCTAATAATGTAGTTAGATTGTGCTGTCTTGTGCTAATCTATTTATTATATATTGTACTAAAAATTTACTAACTATCGATCACATTGGTGTCTGTAACCGGGTCAAGTATGGCCCAACTAATAATCCTATCCTATCCTTCGGTTTTGTTATATGTATATGGGGGTACTGTGTGTGCCCGGGAGGCCGGGAGATCCTGCTATAATGCTTGGCCGTACACTCTCAATTAATCAATCAATAAAATGTTAATTTTTGTAATGTGTAATATATTCTGTTTTGTCCATTAATATATTTTAATTAATTTAATTTTAAAACACTTAAAGGGATCTCTTTTTTAATTTACTAATAAATGATCCAATTTTCAGAATAAACATAGTTCTAGAATTAATCATTATTATAGGGGGTGTTGGGTGCGTCTCAATAGGGTAAGGGTTGACCGTCTATAGCCATGTATCTCGTGGTCTATATTCCAACGCTGCAACTATGTAGAAACCACCAAATGTGTCTAGTATACCTCCACGTGGTAACACCCGGGCAACGATGTGAAGCATCGGCGAAATACTAGATGCGAGTGCAGTACACTATAAATGAGCAATGAGCAGAACAAATAAGAAAACTAATACCCCAGGTGGTACACCTGTTGCTCAGGTAAATCCACCCTCTTCGGAGGTCGGTCTCATGGATTCTGTGGGAGACCAGCCATTGCTATACTACAATTATTTTAACCAATCCCAAGACATGTTGGTGAATAAAGAAGCTCATTTGAGTGAAACAGAAAAGGATAATTCACATCCCTTCCACAGGAGTAACAAAGTCGCGTATTCTCCGATAAGAGGCGGTAGTCCCTCCATTGGGGCCAGCAGCCACAACACTCGTTCTACAAACGAAGAAAAGCTTCACAATGAATTGTGTAAAGCTAATAATGCATTAGTTGAAGTCAACAATATAAATAAGCAACTGAATGTTACAATTGCATGGATGCAGGAGCGTATGAAGACTCTTGAAAACGAAGTTAAAGCTCTTAAGCCAAAGGAGGACATCGGTTCCACTCCTAACCAGAATACAACTCCACAAGAGTATCATACGGATGAAGAAGAACTAGCTCGAGAAACTGAGTGGATTAGAGTTAAATATGGGAGAAAAAAAAGGAGACGGAATAATACGCCCTCTCCACCTCAATTAAAGGATAATGTTCCAAATATTATCCAGAAACAACCAAAAAAAATACCTCCACCACCACCAATAGTAATAGATGAAGTGAAAGACTACGATGTACTCTATGAAAAAATAAAAACAATAACTGCTACTGATAAGTTTAATGCAAAGGTGATGAATGGAAACACCATCAAAATAAACTTAGAAGATGCTGAAACATACAGAAAAATGACAAAAATGTTAAATGAAGAAAAACGTGCTTGACACACGTTTGAAGATAAACAAACCAGACCAATTAGGGTCATGGCTAAAAACTTACACTCTACGTGTAAACCAGATAAAATAATTGATGACCTGAAAGCAAAAGGATTTAAGGCAATTGAAGCATCGATTAAGCTAAAACGGAGAGGCAAAGTACCTCTCAACATGTTTATGTTGACCTTCGATACTGATGAAGATATCGAAAAAAAATTTATCAAATTAAGTACATCTTGGGGTGCAAAGTGGTTATTCAGATTCTAAGAAGATCTAAGCTTATACCACAATGTAAACAATGTCAAGCCTATGGACATACACAAAAATATTGCAACAGGGAACCTAGGTGTGTGAAATGTTTAGGTAAACATCATACCAAAGATTGTGTAAAAGCCCAAAATGTTCAACCTAAATGCGTTCACTGTGGAGAAAACCATCCGGCTAACTATAGAGGATGCAGTGTTGCTATTGAACTGCAAAATATCAAAATAAGAACGTGATTGCTAAAAATCCAAGTTTATTCAGGAAACAAGCGGTTAAGATGAACCGACCCGAAGTAAATCGTAGAGTGTTGGGAACTACTCAAGGACAATTTGGTAAAATGACTTATGCTCAAGTAATGATGAGCAACGGAAATCCAGGAAAAACTGCTCAAAATGACGATATAAGTCAAACACTTAAATTAATTTTAAGCAGACTAAATACATTTGATGAGCGATTACAGAAACTAGAGTACAGCACTAAGGGAGCCATCCCTAAACAGCAAAATGGCCAAAGATCTTAGAATCTTATGTTGGAATGCCAATGGACTGATGCAACATCAACAAGAACTGCAAGTGGTCCTAGACACAGAAAAAATCGATGTATGTCTCATCACGGAAACACACTTCACTAGACAATCAAACATTAAATTTAAAAATTATCAAATATATCACACTATTCACCCTGGAAACACTGCTAAAGGAGGTAGTGCTGTTATAATTAGAAATAGTATTCATCACTATGAGGAGTTAAAATATGAAACGGAAGAAATACAAGCAACTGCTGTTATTGTCAAATCCAAAAGTAGTTCTATTTGTATTGCTAGTATTTACTGCCCACCGAAGCACTCAATGAAAGAAAAAGATTATCTCGAGTTCCTCAGTAAATTAGGAAAACGATTACATGCAAAAAATGTCCACTGGGGATCCAGATTAACAACGACTAAGGGTAAAGAACTCCTAAAAGCTATCATAAAATGCAGTTGTGAAGCCCTCTCAACTGGAAAACCAACCTACTGGCCAACTGATTCAAACAAAGTACCAGATCTGATTGATTTCTTTATAATAAAGAACATATCTGTAAATTATGTACAAGTAGATGAAAGTCACGACATGAACTCTGATCATTCACCAATACTTCTAACGTTAAGTGAAAAAATCATTCAGAAAGAAAGAAACACTTTCCTAGTAAATAATCACACTAATTGGGTATGCTTTAGACTATCGCTAGAAGAAAAAATTAACTTAATGGTTCCATTAAAGACTGAAGAACAATTAGACAAAGAAGTTCAATATTTGTAAACGATATACAGCAATCAGCTTGGGAAAATACTCCTGAAATTAAAACGAAAATCAAGGGAAACAACTACCCTATAGAAATTAGGGAACTCCTCGCAGAAAAAAGAAGAGCGAGAAGAGTATGGCAACAAACAAGGGCCCCCCAAGATAAAACTCATTTGAACAATCTCACTCAACAATTAAGAAGAGAGATCAAAGAATTGAAAGATGAATCAATCAGCAACTATTTAAGAAAATTAACTAATGATAGCAATACTGATTATTCTCTTTGGAAAGCAACCAAAAGAATCAAAAGACCAATAATGCAGATTCCCCAATAAAAATAGCAGGTGAGAAATGGGCTAGAAATAATGAAGACAAAGCTCGAGAATTTGCCGAACACCTCGAAAAAATATTCCAGCCACATGAAGACCAAACGTTGGAAGCCGAGATAATAACTGAACAAGCTGTGCAAGAAAGTAAAGAAATCCTACCCACAACACCAAAAGAAGTCATGCGTGAGATAAAAGCTAATATGAATACGAAAAAAGCTCCTGGGTACGATCTTATTACTGCAGAAATTTTAAAAGAACTGCCAAGGAAAGCTCTGGTGAAACTCACCAATCTTATAAATGCAGCATTTAGAATCAAATGTGTACCAAGCTTATGGAAAATTGCAGAAGTAATTATGATCCCAAAACCTGGGAAACCACCACACATAACATCGTCTTATAGACCAATTTCGCTATTGCCAGTCATGTCTAAACTCTTTGAGAAGCTTCTGGTAAAAAGATTAAATCCGATAATCGAGAGTAAAAACTTGATCCAAAATCATCAGTTCGGTTTTCGCAACCAACATTCAACAATTGATCAAGTACACAGAATAACCAGTATAATTGAGAAAGCATTAGAGGAGAAAAAAGTCTGTTCAACAGTATTTCTAGACGTTGCACAAGCGTTTGATAGAGTGTGGCATGAAGGACTTAACCACAAGTTAAGGAATCTTCTACCAACGCAATTTGCTAAGCTACTGGAATCATACTTGAAAGATAGGTTCTTCAGGATTAAGTTAGATGATACATTTTCTGAATTGAAAGAAATCAATGCAGGAGTTCCACATGGCAGTGTATTAGGGCCGGTTTTATACCTACTATACACTTATGATCTTCCTACATTAGAAAACAACACAGTGGTAACTTTTGCAGATGATACGGCGATCTTAGCTGTTGGAAAAGGCAACGAAGAATCAACACAGAAGTATTCAGAATATGGTTTTAAGGAACATCGTTTATGCACCTTGGTATGTCAGGAACAATGACCTTCATAGGGACCTTAAAATGAACCTCATCTTAAATGAAATCCAGGAAAAAGCACGGAAACACGAAGAAAGGCTCCGCCAACATGTGAACATTGAGGCAACTCAGCTCCTAAGCATCACGAACTTAGTTCGCAGACTTAAAAGAACCAAACCTTTTGAGCTGGTATGATTGTTAGTTTAAGCAGCATTATGCTGATCTAAAATCCACAAAAAAGATGTGGTTTACTTCAATTTACCAAACACTATGGAACGCCAATGGGAAGAATCCATAGATTAATTTAAGTTAGTAAATTAAGTCAGAAACAAATTGCTCATTAGTCCAGGAGACTAGATTGTAATTACATAAAATAAATAAATACAATTTATTTTAAATAAAAAAAAAAAAAAAAAATTATTATAGGGATCAAAATTAATCCCGAATTTCAAATTTAAATTTTAGTTTGAATCAACCCTTCAGGATTAACAAGTAGTGAATAAGCTGTAGTTTAGAAATTGTCTTGTGCTAACTATTTTTACTATATAATTACTAACGATTTACTCTTATCCTTCGTCTGGGGGTGGATAAATGGGTGTACGATGTATGCTCGAGAATACTGAAGATCCGGTTATAATAATTATTCATTTAAGTAATAAAATTTGATATTATGGTGATTTATTAATTAAAATTAGTTTTCAGAGTTGCCTGGGAAATTATATATTGATTTTATTTGTTGATTCTTAATATACTTATAGTACCTAATTGAATTATTCAATTATTAATAAATCTAGGTATTGTGGTGCTGTAATATTATCATTTAAATCATTTTATATAAATTTTATAAAATAATTTAATTCATAATTATATATTTTCTTTTCTGGATCGGTAGGAAATTGATGATTAGTTTTAATTAAAATTTTATGCTTAACGGTTTAATGTTTATGTTAATTCTTGTTGCAGTAAGTAATAATTTTTAATTGGATATAAAAGGACCATTAATAAGGAAATAAGCGCTGTTATTTTAAATTTTTATTAATTATTTTATCAGGTAAATTAATAAAGACGGACAAGGGTGAAATTACAACATTAATAATTTTTAAGCCCTGTTTTAGATTTAGGATTTAGGAAGTCCTGAGTATCCGGCCCTGGATTCCAGAGAAATGATCATCTAATAATTTAGTTAGATTGTGCTGTCTTATGCTAACCTATTTATTATATATTGTACTAATAATTTACTAACTATCAATCGCATTGGTGTCTGTAACCGGGTCGAGTCTCGCCCAACTAATAATCCTAGCCAATCCTTCGGTTTTGTTATATGTGAATGGGTGTACGGCATGGGCCCGGGAGTCCGGGAGATCCTGCTATTATGCTTGGTCATACACTCATAATCAATCATAAAAGTTTAATTTCAACTTTATTTTATTTAATTTTATCTTTATTTTGTTTTAATGATGTTTTTTATAATACAGTAGAATCCGTTTATACCAAACCATGTATATAACGAACAAACGCTTATAATGATCATATGGTTTTGTCATAAAGTTTTGTGCCTTGAATTTGCACGAACACTTATTTTTTCTTATACACTACAAACAAAGAACTACGTTTATAAACGTAAACGAATATTTGATTAATATGAACAGCCGGCTATAGTGAACAAAATTATGTCCCTTGAGTGTTTGCTATAAGCGAATTCTACTGTAATTATAATTATAATTTTAGCTGAGTAATTTTAGATTTTCTTAAATATTTTATCAGGTAAATTATTGAAAGGCGAACAGGGGGAAATTACAACATTAATAATTTTTAATTTAGGTTTAGGGAGACCTGAGTATCCGGCCCTGGATTCCAGAGAAATGATCATCTAAAAATATAGTTAGATTGTGTTGTCTTTTGTGCCGTTAATTTACTAACTATCGATCGCATTGGTGTCTGTAACCGGGTCGAGTCTGTCCCAACTAATAATCCTATCATATCCTTCGGTTTTGTTGTGTGTAAACGGGTGTACGGTGTGTGCCCGGGAGTCCGGGAGACTTGCTATAATGCTTGGCCGTACACTCACAATCAATCAATCAGAAAGAAAAGAAAATTTACTTTTGTTTATTTGTGGTCTCATAAAGGTCTTATACAATACATCATTTCTTCATTTAATTATCCAACAATTATTTTAAATTTCATTTTTTTTTTTTTATAGTGTACGAAACATTAGACTACAAATAATAGTTTAGAACAAAAGTATTTTTTTTTTGATTTCTTAACTTAAAAAAAAATTATGTGTATTTTGCTCCATCTAACTAATACAATTTATTTCAATCGTATCAATTAATTCGCTTTGCACAAATAATTTTGACAAAAAGTGTCATATTTATTTTAATATATTGTTTAGATATCTTGCAACGGGTGAAACTCAGACCTGCTTAAGTCTACTTAAGATAGACCTACCTAAGATCTGCTTATAAATGCTCCCAAACAAGTGTCCATAGAATTTTGGTCGAAACGACTAAAAGCATAACCGAGGTTCTCAAAAATAAAGTGTTTCCCGAACTATCCGAGGAATATTTTAAGATGGTCGCATCTGGTTTTCAGGACCAATGGAATTTTCCTAATTGCATGGGAGCAATTGACGGAAAACACGTCACAATCCAAGAAAGTTATTGAAATTTTGTAAGGTTTCATTTATCATTTAATATTATATTTTAGGCATCATTTAAATCCGGCTCAGAGTTTTTTAATTATAAAAAAACTCGTCCGTTGTGTTAATGGCAATTTGCGACCACGATTATAATTTTATAACGTGCGATATTGATGTTGCAGATCGCCAGAGTGACGGAGGCATATTTAGGGAAAGCAGTTTTAGAAAGCGATTTTATGCAAAAACACTTTCGTGAGCAGCGCTAGGTACTTTTGTTCACCGCTTATAATGTGTAATTTTTGAATTTGTAGCATTTCTCAACTAAGAAAGGTCAGCGAAGGTTTCATCGATGTCCTGTATGTTTTCGTTGCTGATGATGCGTTTGCATCATCAGAAAACATGATGAAACCATACACAACAATACGGACCACAAAATTTTTAATTATCGGCTAAGCAGAGTCCGTCAAATGGTTGAAAATTGTTTTGGCATCCTTTCATCTAAATGGAGGATATTTCGCATTGTATTGGATAAGGAAAAATAACATCAATTATATAACTCCAGATCTTTTGAACCGTGAAGTAAGAGAAAACAATGTCCTAGTTAAAATTCTTAATTCCATATAAACATTGTAAAATTTATTTAAAACTATATTACTTTGTTTTTTAAGGTTCTTTGAACGGCCAATCAAGTTCGTTGTTACCTCTTCGACCAATGAGGAAGAACTCAACCAATGCGGCAAAACAGGTTCGAGACAAATTTGCCGATTACTTTTCTGATGAGGGACAGATCGAATGGCAACTCAACAAAATTTAACTGATACAAGTATTGTTCCTGAAGTTTATTGATTTGTTTTAGTTGTTTTATTTTTTTTATTTTTTATTTTTTAGTTTCACTTGTGGGACTACATAGCGTTATCTGTAATATTGTAATATTTTTCTATGATTTAAAAGGTTTTTATGCCTAATGGAAGCGTTTTCGATTGTTTTTGATCCATTTTTATTATTTTTTCAATATTTTTATTTTTAATAATTTTTTCCATTGCTTTCATATGACTTTTTCCTGCGAAACACAAAATTTTGTGTAGTAATTTTTTTTTAAATTAAAATTATTTCGTTTGATTTATTTAAATAGTTTAACTTAAGATTTTTATTTATTGTAAATAAATTTTTTTAAACGTACAAACTACAAATATCGTTTTATTTAACTTAAACATTTTAATTTAAGAGTTTTATTTATTGAAATAATTTTTTTTAAATGTACAAATTATAAATTTCGACTTTATACTCGTATATGGGATTCTTTTTTAACAAACAATCAACTTCTTTTGAATTGCATGCAGGAAGAAAATGTTGTCAAAATCATCACTTTTCAAATGAAGATTTTGAATATTGACTTGGTGTGATGATTCGACTAAGGGAACTGAGATAAAAATGAATATCTGAAATAAAAGAATTGTAAATTTCAAAAACTTTATTTAGGTACACAAAATTTTGTGTTTCGACGAAAAAAGCCGTATGGAAGCAATCGAAAAAAATTATTACATATAAAATTTATTGAAAGATGCAAAAATACAAAAATTGGAAACTTCCATTAGGCATAAAAACCTCTTAAATAATTATATTACATAAAACAACTAGTAATAATTTAAAATAAATAAATTCAGAATATAAAACGAAATACTATATTAATAACTAATCATCATCATGATTCAGCCTTCGGATTCAGTCTTCTTCGAATATTGCACAACTAGAAAGAAACAAACGAAAGCTAAAGTAACTAAAATACAAAAATAAACTACCTGAACAATACTTATCGAATATACCTAATTCAATATTCGTCCGCTTCCAGGCCCATTCTGGAAGCGGACGAATATTGAATTATATTAGATAAGTATTGTTCCGGTAGTTTATTTTTGTATTTCAGTTACTTTAGCTTTTTTTTTGTTTGTTTTTAGTTGTGCAATATTCCAAGAAGACTGAATCCGAAGGCTGAATCATGATGATTAGTTATTAATAGAGTGTTTGTTTTTTTATTCTTCTATGGTAATAGAAGTTAATTATCTGGCTGAAAAAAAAAATTAATAACACATTTAAACTAAAATAAAAATTAACTTTTACTCGTCCCGACAGGGGCGAGATGCAAAAGGGAGTTTTCATCATCTGATTACGATCGGTGATGAAGATGAACACACCTTTAACTTCACCTACTATTCACATGCGATGCTATCATCCATAATAATACTACTATTCACATGCGATGCTATCTCATCCATAATAATACTACTATTCACATGCGATGCTATCACCACATAATCCAGTGGCCTAACGCCGACCCACTGGATATGCATCAGGTAGCGACGTTTATCAGGGATATAGACCTATATCTCACGTAAGGAAATCTCTAGGGATGCACAATAGGCCTCAATGGCCGCAGTGCTCTTGGCAACGAACACCCACCCTAAAAAAAAACAAAAAAAATTTAATTAATTGAGTTAGTAAGGCATCACTGAGAATTTTTAGCATAATCTGCTGCACTTCAAGCCGTTTCGCCAAAAGTAATCTTCTTTGGTAGGAATTTGCCGTTATGCAGCTAGCATCAACCTCCACATTGGCAGCAGGTGGAGGTATAGGACGACCGACTTTGCCTGTATCATACTTAAGTACTCCTGTTTCGGCCTTAAATTTGTTTCCATATAAGACTGGTAGCTTCCTTAATTTTTTGAAATATGTAAGTACATATATTCAATATGGATTAGAATTTTACTCATAGCTTGATAGCAGCTAAGCCAAAATTACTCAAATAACGTTTAACTTATTATTAGTCAATTATTTTTTAAATGGAACAATCATGAGCAGTTTTAGTTTGGCTAGTATTAAGTTATGAGTAAAATTCAAAACAATAGATAGCGTTTTCAAGCCAAATACAACCAATTTTAACAAAAATTCATTAAATTTCAAACTAGATTCAATATATGTATTTCAAAATTAAATAAACTTTTTTCAAACAAATTAAATTAGAAATTAATAAATAAAATAAATCGGGTAATAATGGGCCCGATTCTGGAACGATAAAATTCTTGTTATGTTATTTAATTTCCCCGCTTCCTATATGAATTTGTATTGAAAAAACAAAAATAACATAACATAAAATTTTGGAAGGCAGAATCGGTCCTAATATTCGGTAATTTGTATGAAAAAGGGTGATCTAACGTTGAAACTGTTCTAAAATTGGTTAAATTTTACTTGAAAATGCTATAATGATAATATATTTATATTAAAATATTATTAAAAAACTATATTTAAATATCGGTGGAGTATATGCTATATAAATACGGATGGATATACCTATAAACGTATTTATACATTTTATGTAATGCTTATAAATACATCCTCGTATTTATAAAGCAATCCCTTACAAATTTTACGTTTTTAATTTCCCGGGATTGCTTCCTTCTCCTCCATTCCGTTGGTGGTACAATTAGTGGTTTCCGCAGATCGCTTGATAGATCTCAAATATCAAATAAAAGGAAATTAGAAAATTAAAAAGAATAAAAGAAAATTATTAATTGTACATACTTTCTTGGCTCTGCGGTGTTATCCAAAAATGACAGAAGCTTCCTGGAACGCCACTACTTGGTTTTTTTAGCCCTGATGTAGCTTGCCTTCAAACAGTCCCAGGGTTTGGGCACCCTTAAAGTTGGTGCTATACTGCTATCTAACCCTGAATTAATTTAAATTTTACTAATCATTTATTATCCAGAAAAAATTAAAGGCTTTCCTAAAAACCTAATATTTACTCGATTGCTTCGCCACTTCTTCCCACAAGGTGTTTCGAATTATACGATTTTTGTAATTCACGTCTCTAAAATCCCAAAGGGCTGGTTTGGAGCGAACAGCTTTCACGATTGATTCTGAAATAATTAATATTTCTAAAAAACATTTTCAAATTTCAAAATATTTATACCGGTATAATTTTCTAAACTTTGGTCGGGTGTCGGTGATTCTCTTTGTGTTTCGACAACTAATCGTGATGGTGGTGTTAGCGGCTCGAATGAGGAGTTAGGCTGTTCACGTATTTCACTTGCTATTTGAAATAAATTTTTATTAATTAATATGTCTTTAAATAAATATTATATTTGTATATTTTTGATTGATTGATCAGGGTGTACGTTTAAGCTTTAGCAGAACTCTCAGATGACTCCGGGCCCTCGCCTTTAAACATAACAAAACCGAAGGAAAGGTAAGGTATGTTAGCAACAAAGAATCAACCTAATTCCAATCACCTAAGTAGTTGATATTTAGTAAATTTGTTAGTAATATATTTTTAGTAAATTATTTAGCACAAGACAATACAATTTAAAGTTCATCTACTGCTCAAATTCCTGTAAAGATATTTCGGGTTCTTCAAGAATTTCGTAAATTTAAAATATGCATTAATCCTTTATAATAACTATTCTAAAATTAATTAAGTATAAATTTAATGCTCTAAAATAAATATTAGATTAGTCTTTACGACTACAAATAAATTAACATTAATAGTTAGACCAATGCCACTACATAAAAATCTATGACACAAAAATGTGTGGTAGTATGTGTTAAGGGTATAAAGATTTTTATTTTTCTATGAAACGTAAAAAAATCATATGGGATTTTCAAACACATTTTTTTATATCGTCCCTATTTTCAATTTAAATCAATATTTTTATTTACAAATATAAATAATTTGATATCAAATATATCAAAATGTAAATTGTGAACAAATTTGATTGAAATTATTAGTCATTTGTAATTTTGCATTTTTGTAAAAATATTTTTTTCTCAAACATCGTCGGGCTTCGTGTTCCTCTAAACATTTCATTTTCATAATAAATTTATTATGATTAGAGGAACACGAAGCATGCCGATGTTTTGAGAAACAAATATTTTTATAATAATGCAAAATTACTTAATAAATGATTATTAATTTCAATCAAAATTGTTCACATGGGATGTTTCAATCAGCTCCTTTACTTCTGACGTTTTATGAATCTGGGCATTATCCATTATAAAATAATAATTGGTACCATCCAATTTTGAAATTAACTTTGAGAGGAAGCCACAAAACTTACTTCCATTGCATGTCGAATTTGATATTATTTTATGATGGATAATATTTTTACTTTTTTATTAATTTTTTGTTGAATATTAATTAATTCATGTAATAGCTATCTAAAATGCTACTGGTGATTAGACCATTTTAAGTGTGTTTCGATTAACACGAGAAGTATATTAGTATTTACAAACAGTAATTCAACGAAACCGACTAATAGACATAATTCTATTTATTTAATTATATGATTTTAATATGTTCCGAAGATTGTAAAAGAATTCTATCCAGTTTCGAACTGATGATTATGAAAAATCAATCTTCTCATCAGGCCGCGGCGACTGGACTGATTATACCACAATTTACATTCTATATATACAGAATGTGCTGTGCGTTAAGTACTAGCGAAACGTACAAATACAGATGAATTCTCTTACAATTTTTCTTCTTCACGATATTCAACACAGCTCTATTTCTGTGTACGCTAATTTTTACTTTTTTATTAATTTTTTGTTGAATATTAATTAATTTATGTAATATCTAATATGCTACCGGTGATTAGACCATTTTAATTGTGTTTCGATTAACACGAGAAGTATATTAGTATTTACGAACAGTAATTCAACGAAACCGACTAATAGACAGAATTCTATTTATTTAATTATATGATTTTAATATGTTCCGAAGATTGTAAGAGATTGTTATAATTCAATCCAGTTTCGAACGTGTACCATAAAATATATATACCATGTGCTATATATACCATGTGGTGTATGGTGAATATGATGAAAAATACGTCAAATCACAAATTTTTGGAAGTCATGTTTTAATTTTATGATTTTTGTTTTGAATTTGTAGTCTTGATTAAAAAAAAAATTTTGTAGGACGTGATTTTTTGTTGTTGTTGTTGTTTAAAATACAGGGTGTCAAATTTTGAGAGAAATTATGAACATGATGTTGTGTTTATGGCTATAAAAGGAAAAATAAATATCCGATATTTATGATATAGGGCTCGTTTTAAAGGTAAGTTAATACGGATTAATAAAAAACATATAAAAATGGTAAGTTCTTTAATTTCTTCCCAAATTTCCCGCCAAAATTTTATTTTTATTTTTTTTTAAATTTTACGTCCTTTAATTCTATTGAACATACTAAAAACTTGCGCTAGCAAAATTTTTCGTTTTCGTGCAAAATACGTTTAAGTATGACTCAACCTATTTTAAAAATTTCAAAAATCGAATGGTAGATTTTTGGTCCCCTTACAAAAACTCGATTTTATTTAATTTTTCCAGGTTAATTTGTTCACTCGTTTTTGTGATTCAAAATTAAATTTAAAACAAAAAATATTGACAGTAAAAAAATTTATTACAAAATAAGTATAGACATTTAAAGGTATTTATACGGTTAAAATTTACATGTTATATAATCTTCACTATTTGAATATTTTTTACATTTTAAGTAGCCTTCTGTTGAAGGTATAACTGCATGAAAATCGCGAGTCCCTTTTATTGTTTTCAAGTTCTCTAATCTACTGCCTAGTTCGATTTGTTTCAATATATATTCAGTATCTGAGCAAAATTCAAAAACCATATCAGTTTTTAACGTTTTAGTCCATTTGAAAAGTTCCTCCGCATTGGTTATGTCACCATCATATTCTTTGGTGAGACTGGCTCTGAATGCCATTCTCTTAACAGTACCTCCTACTACATCGCATGTTCCCTTTCCGTGAGCAGTTGCGTGAAAATGCCACTCACAATCAACTCCAAAATCCTCTTTGTGTTTAGTTATATTCATAAATTTATTTTTATTTTTATAATGTGTTACTGCACCATCTGTGACGTAATAAATGTTAGATAAATCATGAATTTTTGTTTTCAAAAACTGCCATAATTTTTCTATGAACAAGTGAACTGCTACAACGTCATGACGAAGACAATCTGAAGTAGTGATTACGTAAAAAAATGATGTCGGTTTATTTGAAAATATCTTAGCATCAGTTTCATTTTGAAATAATCGTTTTGTGATTAATAAATAATTATGCGTCTTTTGTAGATACATTTACTACATATTAATGGTTTTCCAATCAACCACCGCAAGTACTTATAAGCACTTATGGTTTATGTCTTTGCTAAATCATCTACTCGCAACTTACTTATTTTTTCAGGAACAGGTATAAGCAGTTACGTCAACATTCTCCACTAGGTGATATTTGATAATAATTTACCACAATAAAGCTAACATTTATTTTTTAAATATTTATTTTAGTATCTATGGTAATTTACCATAGATTTAAAAAATTAAACCACAATCACATTATTTATTGATATTATGCGAATTAAAAATTTAGAGGTTATGTTTACTTTTTACTCATGTCATAAATATTTGTGTGTTCCAATCGACATTTAGCCAAGACATATTTTTCTCACTTATAAGTACTTGCGCTGGTCGATTGGAAAACCATTATTCATGCTAAATTTAATATCTATTTTGAACATACATGCATACATATTAAAAATCTAAGATTTATAAATAAAAATGGTGTTCCCCGGATTATATTTTTTATAGATAATAAATTTGTGGGAAAATCATTAAATTTATTTCAAACAATGTTAATCTATTAATTTTTAAATAAATCCGGTTTTCTATAAATCTGTTTTTAATATCTGTAATAATCGCTGTAGGTAGACCTAACAAGTAAATAATATAGATTTTCATACATGGTCAGCAGAAATCATGTGTATATGTTGTTTAAATTGATGATGCGTTGCATTTTGTATTTTTTTATTATCTAATGAATGTTTTATATAAAATGTTGTGATGCCTCACTAAAAACAGAGACAATCTCAGTGCGCTAGATACGCCTATTGACAATTAAAGTGACATTCTAGGGGCAAATATCGAAAATTGTTTCAATGAATTCTTGTTCAGTGCATTTATTGTTTTGTTGATTGGCACAAACCTGCGCTTTAAAATCGCTGAAATTTAAAGTCAGTTAGTGTAACTTAATTCACCTAAGTTGTAAAATTTCAGTGTTTTAGTTAACCTGATCTAAAATAAATTACAAATTGTTTTAATATAGTGTTGAAATATATTTAATAGTTACTAATTTAATTTGTGGTTAAATATTTGTTTCGAATTTGTATTTAGTTGTTGGTTTTCTTTTCGCATTAAATCTATTTAGCCACAAAAAAATTATCTACTTCAATGCTTTGGGCTCTGGACCCGTTCTAATTTTTGCATTGCTTAGCTGTTTTATAGTTCTGTAAAATTAGTTGTTGGATTAATAATTATTTTGTGTGATTAAATGTAATAGAATAATTGTTCTATCTTTTACCTTATTTGCTTATTTAATTTATATTAGTTTAAAAGTACATACATATGTGCAGTTTTAGACTCTTCAGAACATGCAATAGATAACGAGATTGAGCTGAATATAGAAGAGGATTCCAGTTCTCGTCATTGGTTTGATGACAAAGATATTAATGATGAATTTTTAGTTTCAGATGAGCAAAACATTAGTGAAAATCTTTCGGAAAATACAGTGTGGTAAACAACACGACAAAATTTTTAATCATTTTCTTTTATTGCATTGTTCATATCGATTGATTTCACAAAATGAGACAATCTTTTTGTGCTTTTTTTGTGAAACATTCACAAAATTAATTTGAATTTTAAATAATTAAATAAAATAAAATAAAGCAATTTGAGAATACTTTCTTTTTGTGGTATTATTTATTAAAACTTATTTAAAGTAAGAACATGTTTCGGGTATTCTCCCTTCGTCAACTTTTTAAAATATTCTAATTAAAAACTTAAATTTCGCGCAATATATGTATGTCGTATATAATGTCGTTGTGTGGGATTTGGCCATTTAGCAACATTGGGGTTGTTTTTGTGTTTATATATCTCCATCTCCTCCATTCTGTCTAATTTTTCCCCTTTTGGGATTTTGTGAAGAATGGTTAAGTTATGGTGATAGCCGGTGTGTGTGTGTTTGTGTTGAGTTAAATGTTGAGCGAAGTTAGATTTTATATTACGTTTACCAATTTCTTGTGTGTGTTCTTTGTATCTTATTTTGAAATTTCTCCCAGTTTGGCCAATATAAAATGCACTGCAGTCGTTGCAATTTAATCTGTATACTCCTGATTCACAATCCAGTTATTGTATTTTTAGTTTTTGTGAGGTGTTCTATTGTGTGTTTTGTGCGGTTCAACATTATACCATCCAATGGAACATGTTGCTAAATGGCCAAATCCCACACAGCGACATATACCATTATATATTGCGCGAATTGTTTAATGAAAAGTCCCTTTTCGGTATTTTCATTATCAAGGACTCAACTAAAATTGATTGTTAACCTTGCAAAAAATTATTAAAGTTTGTGCGTACACATTGACTCAACTTTTGCTATTGTAAGGAAACTTCAATTATGTAATAATCCTATTTGCTACACAGTTGGAGTGATAAATTTAAAAAATGGAGATAAAAGAACAGGCTGGCAATAACTTCCCATTTATGGAAATGCTCAGTACCATACAAAATTCATTCCATTTAAGATTTTTTTTACAATTTTATAGGAATGAATTAGAAAAACATTTTAATATTAACTGGCCTATTTTTAAGCATATAGTTTCTGATTTTAATCGAGCTAATTTAAACGCTATTTCATTAGGATGGAATAATGTTGAATTTTTCGAATATATCAATGATATGTTTGAATTAATGAAAAATAAAAAACCAAGCAAATTTAAAAAATATGTAGAAATCCATATAAGCTATTTGCATTTAAAGAAAAACCTGCCGCGTGTTATTAAAAAGCATTTTAATACAACAGTTGACCACACAAATCTAAGAAACAAAATTTTGGGTTACTTTGATGTATGAAACATATTATGATAATATTAAAAATGTTTTAGTATTAATGAACAAATTATTTAATGAAAAGTTAACTATTTTGGCAGAAATAATACTTATCGATTTGGATATTTTACTTTCAAATACTAATTACATTAACCAAATTACGAAGACGAAACTAACATATCTTTATTTAATGAAATTATTGACGAAGCTTTAAAAAGTCTGTTTTATCTAGATATTTATAACGAGATAATTATTCAAGATTCCAACAGCTTCTTAACTGTTACCGAAATAGTACATAGATGAAACACTAAAAATTTCTTTTACACCACAATTTATTAAAGAAATTTTGAAAGTTTTAAACCACCGACGAATTTCATTTCAATAACGCACCCGTTGAAAGTTCTTTTGGGAGTGTAAAACACAACCTTCATTTTAAAACTGCGGGGTGAAACTCGGAAGACCACCGATTCAAATAGGAAGATTTTTAAAACATTCCCATGAAAATATAGAAAAAAAATTATTGAATTAGAACAACAATTTCTAAAAAAATGTTTTACAACTAAAAAATTCAATCAATACAGTTCACTTGATCAAGGTATTTCAGATACAGTGGATGTTGATAAAAAGCATTGATAAATTATGCATATGAGACATTTTTCCAAAGCTAGAGTTTACCAATTACCGGGATCAACTTTAAAAAAAAAACGGAATACTAGAAGCCAGTGGATACAATATTGACCGAAAACCTTTTAAATCTGGAAGTATTAACGCAAGGGTCGGATGATACTGAAATTGGTGATGATAATGATATCCAAAATAGTAAATTTAGTAATAATTTGTTAAAAAATCCAAAATATTATCAAAAAGAAATAAAGTTCCAGAAAATTATGTTGTTCCAATCATTGATAATATGAAAATAAAGCATGAAAGCTTTAGTAGCTTAAATCCATGCGTAGAAAATACAATGATTGATATATTACCATTGAGGAAGGACTTATTAGTAGTTATACTATGGTATTACTCCAAATAGAACTTAGCAAGAAAGAAAACAATTATTGTGATCTAATATCAATTGATTTTGGAACAATTATTCGTTATACATTAGATCAGGATTATGTTAGTTTCGCGAAGGATTTTAGAATATCCAAACCGATATTATTATTTCTTATATTTAATCAAAGAACAAGACATTTCTTTTTAGTGGTAATCAAAATAATAGAAAAATGATGATAAAAATGATACTGTGCACCAATATGAAAAATATTACGAACAATTTCAACGATTTTTCAATGCATATAATAACACCCATGCGACAAATTTAATTCCTTTAAAATTAAAAATAAAATTTTTCCCATAAAAATGTCACAAACGGATCGGTAATTCTGAATGTGGTATATTTACTATATGTATGTACTACACGTTAAGTCGTTTTTAAATAATACCAAAATTAATGTAAAATTTAAAATAGATTTAAAAGCCACAAGGCTACAGTTACAGTGAGAAATTTAAAAAAAACAGATCCAATATGAGACATATTATGTATGTATATGTTTACCATGTGGTGAAAATATAAATTTATTTGGAAATTCAATAAGATGTTCAATTTGCCATAAATATTTCCATAAAAATGATATAAATATAATAGTAAAGGAGTTATGTACGACAGATGGATGGATGCCGCTTCTGCGATCTGGAAGCCGAATCAGCGGAACATGTTCTGGGCCAATGCCCAGCCATTTTCCAGCAAAGACTGCAACATCTAGGAGGGAGAACAATGAGCCCGGATAGTATGTATCTTGTACCTGCCAGTAGGATTATCATATTCATTACGAGCCTGAATAATGACTGGACGGATAATTAAGTAGGGTCCAGCACAATAGATCTTTTAGGTCGCAGTGCGAGGTGGCTTATCGCCCACATGGCTCTCCAATCAATAACAATAATAATAATAGTAAAGGAGTTCGACCTGAAAGCAAAATTTTTTTGTGAACTATGCAAAAATTTATTCAAAAGCTTTTTAAATTAATTGAACATCAAACCATTTAAATGTTGTATATAATATAAATTTAACTTTAAATGTTGTATATCATTTGGAAGATGCGATTTTACTTTATAAAATTTATTTTATAAGTTTAGATTAGAAATAGATTTTGCTGTTAAATAATAATTTAAAAAAAATTTGTACTA
The DNA here is from genome assembly GCA_958295665.1 of Tipula vernalis. Classification (NCBI taxonomy): domain Eukaryota; kingdom Metazoa; phylum Arthropoda; class Insecta; order Diptera; family Tipulidae; genus Tipula; species Tipula vernalis. The sequence goes on along the minus strand of OY282559.1, from coordinate 210,360,736 downwards.
AATCATTTTTATCCACTTTTGATAAATAATAGCTCGATAACTATGCTGATTTCAAAGAAAGAAAATGTAAAATAACCCATTGTTATTGTATAATCCACGTTGCTAGGGGCCACGTGAGTTATATTTTATATTACAAAATGTTGAGTAGTCATTGGAAAATTATTCGTAGCCAAATTGAATGAAGAACTATATTCCGAAAAGTAGTTAAATTAAAGTATACTATGCCAATTTAAAGAACGGTCACTATGATAAAATGTATTTCAAAATTCAATGCTCCAGTGTGAAAACACTAAATGGAACTATTTCTTATTAATTTACGAAATTTATTTCAACAAAAGTGGATAAAACGTTGTATGTCACTCGTGAGAAAAGAGATATTATCCACTCGGGATAATGTCCCACTCGGCTATCGCCTCGTGGGACAAACTTATCCCTCATGGATAATATCTCGTTTTGCTCACTAGTACCATAAATAACTATAAAAATTAGATGAATTAAAAAATTTATTGGTTTTAAACTTTAAACTGAAATGTTTTTGAATTAATCGTTCCCTTCCCTGGATTGTAGTGAAAAGCGAGAAATACCTACATACATTCAACTGTGAAATGGCCGCAAAAATCAATGTTATCCAAAAATCAGGATCCCATATTAGTTACAAGGGTCCATAAAATACAGTAAAAAAACTGAAAAATTCAGTTTGGCCAAATATTTTTGAAAAATTCTATAGCTCTTTAGACTCGATCGATTTTTTTAAGATTAGAAAGAGAAGAAAAATCAGGGGCAGTGGCTACCAATAGTGCGAACATTCAAGACGTGTTTTCTCTATCCTCTTCAAAAATTTAATTTTATTTTATTTTTGTCTTTATTTTTGTTTTATTTATGTAGTGCAGTGTTATGTATATACTTTATATACATATCTATATACATTTTAATCCTAATTGAATTTAATTTTAGTCTAATAATAATTAAAGTGTAAGTGTAATAATAATTGAAGTGAATTTTTGGAAAATGCAATCCACCGGGATGCATTTATCAGGCAATGTTTTATATTTATAGATAAAGAAATCAAAATTATTGATTTCTTGTTTAAGTGCATGATTTTAACTTTAGTGAGATTGAATGTAATTCAATTTCAATTTTAATTACTAAAATCTAATAATCGAATAGAATTAAAATAAATTTTAACTTAAATAGACATATGTACGTCGTAGTTAATTTCATATTTGAGTTTATTTTTACGCATCCTTATATGCGTTCTTGTGTATGTAGTTTATATACAATCGACAAAAATATATACTTGAAACATGATATATAACGAAACCAACAACAGGTTTGTGCAGCCGTCTCGTTCGCTCTTTGTATAGATTCTCTCGAGAAATGTACTATGTTTATATTGTTGTTGGTTTTTGTCTTGTAATATGCGAACAACAATAGAATAAAGAAATTTTTTGTTGGTTTTGGTATAGTCGTCACAAATATTTTCCTGTTTAGTAGTATTTGAATATTAGGAATAATATTAGGAAAACACTGAAAATATGATAAGTATCCTGCTACGCACATGAAAGATGGTAAAAATATTTACCTTCAATGTGTGAGTCCTTCAAGATTATATTATTTGTACAGGGCCAGCACTGATGTAATACTATGGGCCTGATTCAGTGATGAAGCACACAGAATGTAAGAGACATTTAATCGCTTGTGGTTGAAAGTGTTGGTGCGAAAATAGAATAAAAATACTCTGATCTAACCAATCCCAAATTCCCAATTAGTTTTTTCATTATTAACATATCCAATTTTCCTTCCACGATTCGTTTGTTTTGTTTTATCTACAATTTGTATGTTTTTCTCACTCATTTATATAATCTGTCGATCACCGATACTTTCATGTATAAGCGCAAAATAAATTTATAATATTGCTGATAATCGGGCTTGTGGTGCATTGGTGTTGGTTTTGTATTTGTATGCTGGTGTTATTTTTTTGCTCTGTGCGTTTTAGTATTCATGGAACAAATATGGCGGGCTTGATAAAACAAGACTATACAGGTTCAATGAAGTTTAAGTGTATTCGACTCAAATAGGATTCTTATACTTCGTATAATCGAATGGGTTTGAGTCGAATTGGAATCCGTCTTATATAATTCATTGAAAATAGTTTATTTATTTATGATTAATAATTTTTTTTTACAGGGTATTACAAACTGCATCAAATTGATTTTAAATTAATTTAATTTAATATTATAAAATTATAAATTAACTAAATATATAAATAAAATGCTAATTTGGAAATGATGATTTGAGTTGAGTTAAGATTTGGTTTTCAACACATAATGACGTATTCATTTATGTGTTCATAATTTAGTGGCAGGGTAATATGTACGAGAAATGAGATAAAGTTTTATGAATATATTTCGATTTATTTAAGAGATTGTGGAAAAAGAATGTGGTATGAAAAAGAAAACTAAAAATCGTTCTTAGTGTGCGACAGAGAAAGTAAAAATGTATCTTCCTTGTCTAGAATTTCGAATTTTCGGAAATCAAATTCAAATTTATTTAAAAACGTGGGTGATGAAAAACACTTATACCATCCAATGGAACATGAGCAAAATGTGTGATAGCCAACTAAGTCATCACAACAAAGTCATCAACTTACAAAGTAACCATATTAATTATTAATATATGTAATTTAATCTGTTTGGTACGATTGATTGTTTATTCGAAAGGGAAATAGTGAGATAAACAAAAAATAGCTCTAATCTTAAAATCAATTAATATAAATGTTTATATCATATTAGCTTGCTTAACAAATAATAAGTAATCAGCACAAATTATTAGAATTTAATCTTGCTTTTATTGTACATGCATAAATAAATCTTGCTTTGTTTTATGTACATAAATGTTATTATTTTAATCCGTACTAGGGTAGTCTTATGTAAAGCATTCGCTCGCTAGTAGGAAGATCCATTGTTTTATTAAAAATTGTACGTTAAAATAAAATAGTGTCTAAAATAAATTTCGTTAATTATTTACGATACCACGAGTATCGGAGAAATAAAGGTCCGCCTGCGCAGAGATCCATATATGCAGGTAATGCTAATTACAACAGGAGGCCGCCAGGTATCTAGAGGGCTCCGTTAGCGACTGGGCTTTGTTAAATGGGCCCCCAGCCTAGTTGATTATCAGCACGGGTCGCTTAACACCTTAATCTAGCCCATTCGGCTCGCTAGCACCCCGGCCTCCCAGCACCCTTTCCCTCCGCCCACATTCTCTCCCCCATTCACCTATTCACATGGAGAGCCCAATTCAATGGGATCCATTCCATTCCCCGGGTCACCCGTTTATAGGGTACCCCCACTCATCACCCGCGGAGACTCCGGAGGTGCAGAGAGGACGTGACGGCGAGTCCGCCATGGTTATTGGTCGATGGTTTTGTGGCGCCATCTGTTCGCCATTCCATGATGGGCATCATAGGCACTCAGAATTTAATGAGCTGAGGTTAACCACTCCCCAGTTCCCTGAGACTCTCCCACCAGCTGGACTGCGGTTGGGGGCAGCTTATTTAATTCACCGCTAACCTACCTATCGATAGGCCCCCCGATAGCTGCAGTACGCCACGGGTTCAAAAAGCAAACTACTCATAAAATTTAGCAGGAGTAGCTGCGTGCAGTCAGAAGTATTTGGGTGTACTTTGCCACGTTAAATGAAACCCAGCAATTATAACTAGCTATGTTGCGAAATTTAAAAGAAAATGTGAAATCAAAAAAAGTATTGCTAAGTGTGCTTTAAATAAAATATGGTGCGATAATTTAGGAGTAACAAACCATTGGATTCAAGCCAAGTACGACAAATTACGAGTTTGTTCCTTGCATCCTTGCATTTCCTATCACATTCTTTGACTTGGACTTCAAACAGGTACATCTTAAATTAAAGGTGTGCAGTGCCTAACAAAATTGCTGAAAAAGTAATAAAATTTAAAGTTCAATGTAATTTAATCAATTTATTAATACAAAATTGATATAATTTTTTAGTCGGAGCAGGAAATATCTAATGTAGAAAATACGACGGAAATGCAACTTTCAGCACAAGAAACGCAGGAGCACATCAAGATGAACGATTACTAATTATTTTAAATGATTTAAATATATCTGGATTATTTCCAGCAATACACGATCATAAGTTTGATACCGAAATTAATAACAATCATATTTACAAATTGGCTAAAACAATAATTAAATGTTTTATCAAGATAAAATGATCACAAATATCCAAAGAAATCATTGAATCAAACACCACAAATATCCGTCAGCAGCTAAGTTAGGTTAATTATTTTCCGACACGAGTGAATTGAATTAATTTATATTTGTATTATATAGTATATTAAGCAGAATAAATATTTTTATTAAACACTTTTCATAAAACAATAAATCTTGAGATACTCAACTTTGTTTATTTACGTTTGTCTGACATTGTTACTCGAATTTTTCATTTGTTATGGTTTTTAAAGTTCATAGTTCATAAAAATATGAAAAAATAATTTAAATATTTTCTGAAAATAGGCAGCAAAGTCTTTTATTTATTAAATTATAATTTAAAAAATAAAAGATTTTGAATATCTTTCTCTTTATGTAAGTTTACTCGGAAAAAAAAAGATTTTGAATAATTTTCGCAAATATAATTATTCCAGTGCGGCTCTTACTTAACATTTTCGGAAATACGATTTTAGAGTAAGAGGTACATATATACCATTCAAGTGAGTGGAATATATAAAAACGTTGTACCATCGTTTGTTGTTGTTTTCTATAGTAATTTAGTTTTGTGTCGTATCCATGGGATAGAAATCAGTGGTATAAATGAATGTTACTGCTCTTTAAAAGAGAAATCAATTGATCGCTGTCTCACGCTTCTCTTTGTATTTTGTACGTTTAAGTTTTTTCTTTCTATTTCAAGGGAACGAGCGAATTAATCGAAAAATTGTTTTGTGACCCCTGGATCAATCAAATAAAAACAAAACCATTCGCTCCCAAAAAATGGATTTGTATTTAAACTAATGACAGACAGGAAGATTATCGAGATATTCTCACACCGCCATTTCAATTTCATTTAAAAATATTCAATTTCATAACCCAAATAAGGATTGCGTATACAAATACAATTTACTGTATTTTGTGTTACTTTTTTAGATCACATTTATCAATTTAGATTCCAAAACACAAAAATTATTTTTCGGTAAAATTTTCGATCTTTTAAATTTGGCCGAAAAATACATTTTGGATTTTTGAATCTAAATTGATAAATGTGGTCTATAAAATGTTACAAAAAATACAGAAAATTATAAAAAAAGACCATAAAAACTTAAAATTAAAATTATAAATATAATTTAATCATTTACATTTGTTTAAAGTTCGAGAAGTAAATAATTAAATGTACTGTCTGTACTACTATAACAATTTATAAATTTGATTTTATTATCCTATTTGAATTTTTAGTTGCTAAAAATCATATGTATTGATAGTGCGCCTGAAGAGTGTTTCGCTGTAAATAAGTTAGACGATCTTTGCGAACGAGAAATACGAATAACAACAATTTTAAAAACAAAAATAAACTATTAAAAAAACCACAAGAGCAAACGGCGCAGTAGTTAAAGCTGCGGCGGTTGGATGGAGAGGTACCGGGTTCAAATCCCTATAGGAGCGGGATGCAAAAGACATTTTTCATCATCAAATTACGATCGGTGATGAAGATGAACACATCTATGACCCCCTGTTGAGAGTGCAGAATCCATGGGCCGACTCACCTTTCATGTCAGCACCATAGGTTGGCATAAACAATGCAATGTGCAGGTGCTTTATACAAAATGGGTCTATAGCCGTACGTCCTCGATTTGGCTACTACTGCGTAAAGTAGGACGGTAAAAGTAAACTGCGAAAGAGTTGGGAGTGCCTCATTCCTCAGAACATATTGCATAGATTAAAATCAAAAAAAAAAAAAAAAAAAAAAAAAACAACAACAAAAAATGAACAATATTCATAATTTTTCTGCTGCCTAATAAATATTCACCAGAAACAGTTCTCTTTTGTTTTAGCGCTGCTTCTGGTGGTGAGTAGAAAAACTCATTTTTTCTGTTGAAAATGTTCTGCTTTCTTATTGACGATTGAAAAAGTAGGAAAATCACCTCTTACGGAAGATAGAAAAATTGGAGCGGATACATACAAATTGCGACACAACCATAGTAAACGTGCTATCAGCGCTCCTGCGGAAAACAGAAAAAATGAAGTAGATACATAAAAATCGAGACCCTCCAATCGTCAATACAGCATCAATACTAGCTATTTGCAAAGGGAACTAACTTAGCTAAACAATTTTACCTTTTAACCAGCTGAAAAATCATATAAGCGATTTAAATTAAATATTGACGGTATCGGTGGTACCCATAAACAACGGTACTTCACAACAAAGAGAACCAGAATTGTCAAATTCAAGTGTTTGGCAGTTTTGATCCCCTTTGATGTATGACTAAATTGTGTTCAAATTCTAACCACGAGATTTCAGATATATGGTAAATATTAGTAGGCAAGATGGTTTCCTTCTTCTACCTACGCCTATTATTTAGGACGACAACTGTCTTAGCTTCAGGGAATAAGCGTGTCTAAGCAGTGACATTTTCGACATCAGCAATACTAGTAGATCTAGAGAAGATTTTCTGCACTAAAATTAAATTAACCGAAAATCAAAATAGATTTTCAAGCAATAATCTGAAAACTCAAGAGTAATTTATGATTTTGATTGATTTTCAAACTTTCTATTTTTGTTTATAGGTTTACTTTTAATCTTGAGTTGATTAATATTGTCTAATTGTCAGAGCGTATAGTATAAAATCCAACAATTCTATTGTGAAGGAACGTATTAGTTTCTTGCAAATTATTATTTCATTACGCCTCAGTGATTGAGTTTTGAATCAGGAATATAGTATAACCTTACGATGGTTAATGTATAATCCAACTTGCGGTTGACATACTAAGTATGCGCAGATAAATTAATACTTCGCCAGCATTTAGCATTAATAAGCTTTAGATAAAATTGGAAAACTGTGCCCTTAACACTTTTTATCGAAATTGATTCATCATTGTGTATGATCTTAGCAAATCCAACCTTACTTATAAATGTACCATTTTCCGAATGGATTGAAATCTTTTACGGCCAACCAACTTCTGCGACGTTCTTGTCTTGACGGATTCCCGGATAGTACTAGTTTGTCTATCGGATCATCTTAAAAAATGGAAATAGTTTGTGGCTAACCGAGTTTCTGAATCTGAAATAATGGAGACAATTCCCAGGAAAAACTGGATGTATGTGCCATCGAGAAAGTATCCAGTCGACCTAGGATCCCGTGGGGTAGTTTCTTCTAATTTAATCCAAAATGAACTGCGGTGGAATATTTATGGTCCAAATTGGTTAGGAAAAAATAATAAACAATGACCAAATGATCCTGGTCAATCGGAGAAACTACACATTGAAGAGCTTAAGATGAATTACGGCCACTTTCATATTCATGTTTAAATTGAGTTTGTGCTGCTTTATTTGAAAATGTTTCATCTTCGCAGAAAATTTATCGTATATTTAGTTATGTATGTACGAGTATATAATGTATATATACATTTATTTCTTTAAAGTATTAAGCGCTTTACCCACTGAAAAACGAAAAGAAAAATCGGATTTAGTTTTTTCGATATATTCCCAAATTTAAATTTATTTAAGTTAAAATCTCCTGGTTCTTGGCCAAATGTACCATACACTATACAGTACTATTTTCAATTTAAAAAAATTCAAAAAAACTTTTAATAGGTTGAGCAAAACGAGGACGGTGGTAACCCTGGTTTGTATGTATTTTTTTGTGTATAACTGTGAAGTTTTTTTTATGGAAATAGGATTTGGCAGAATTTGAGATAACGAAGCACTGATAAAGGGATGCTAGACTCTTATCGTATTTAACACCAACTTTTGTAACCTTCGTCATAACTCTTTTAAAGCTGCATTAGTGACTCGTGGAGTTATTAATTTACAGTTTATCGATTATAAAAATAAAAATAAAGATTATGTACATTGATAATTGTTTGGTGGCCGGCAAGAAAAATTGTTTCTCAAAATTAATGTGAAACGACCCAAAACATACCGAACCCCGTACGTTTACGTACCACTGTGATCAAAAAGTAGTACGACTTTTCTGTGTTAATCGCGCCTGCTTATCCAAACGAGTAGGTTTTTTTCCTTAGGCTGGTAGCACCCTAAAAGATATCTATGTCAAATTTTGTCTTAATATCTTTAGTAGTTAATGAGCTACGCTTGTTTACTTTCATCTAAAAAAGTACATTTTTCGATTTTTAAAAAAAATTCAGCAAAGAAGTCTAGAGCAAGTGTTTTTGATTGGTAGGCGTTGTTGAAAAAAAAAGGCAGAGAACGCGTTGAAGACGATGAATGTGTTTCGATGTCTACCGGTGAACACTACGTCAAGGAAGTCAAGGATTTGGTGCTGAAAAATCTTTGATGAACAATTATAGATCTTGTTGAAATCAAGCAAATATCGTTTGGGTCAGAATTTGGGGCAGACAACTCCTAGTCCTTATATCACGATAATGCGCCGTTTCACACTGAATTGGTTATACGTGACTATTTGGTAAAAAATTCGGCCCTTATCATTCCGCAACCGCCCTTCTCACCTGACTTAGCTACACCAAATTTGAAAGAATAATAAGCCGTTTGTGTTTTATTTAAAACGTCTTACTATTTTTTGATCACAATGTTATATACAGTCTTCTAGGAATATATGTACAACGATAAAAAATATGTTGTTTAAGTTTAAACTGTTGGTGGCTTTGTACAATCAAAATTCAAATCGACTAACACTCCGCACATATCCGCCTCAATCACCATGTTGCTCTTCCGTGCTTCTGTTTTATATTTATTTTGCTAAGAAAATTTGTATTAAAAATTTCAATATATTTGCATACATACGAGTATGTAGCATATGCAAAATTCATCAACAGATGTTTATTTGACGGAACAAATACAAAAATTATTTTTTACAATCGAATTCCGATTCATTTCTTTTTACTGATACAATCAATGGTCAACGACTATTACAAAAATTAATTGGTGAATGTTGACTGTTGGGATGCTGAGAAATTTATTCACACGTTGATAAGAATTTTTTATATGTTGGATACAAATTACTAAAATTAAACAAAACCAAACCTAAAACTTTAAGTTCACATCAAACTTATCCATTTCATCACCAAAAAAAGCTAATTTAATTTATAAAAACAGTAAACAAAAAAAAACTACGTTTTACACTTTTTAATTATAAACTAAATTCTAAGTCATCCTTTTGATTTTGAGTTTCCATTTTCTTAATTACACTTGTGCATTTTATATACATAAATAATCTAAGCTCTGCTAAGTTAAAAGACAAAAAAAAAAAAAAAAAAAAAAATTTAATAATTTTCCTAATTAGTTTTATGTTGTTGTTTTTGGTTTTCTTTGAAATTTTTAATTAATTTAATTTAGTTTTGCGTTTCACAAAATAAAGTTATCAAACTAGTTCTGTTTTTTTTGTATTTTTATAACATTTTTAAGTTTCTTCCCTGAATATATACATATAGTATACACCCATGTACATTCATACAATCAGTTTTCAGAGTATAACAAACAAAAAGAAGTTTGTTGTTTGTTCTATGCTGTTAAGCTACAGCAAATCTAACCAATCATGTGAGTTTACGTATGTTTTTCTAAAGAAAAATGAAATCCCAAAAGATAAGATGGTTATGTTGTTTAAAAACCAAAAATAGGTGTTTTATTTGTAGTTATTTATATATGTAGGTGTTTTATGTGTAGTTGTTTATAGTTAAATTAATTAAATTAATAAAGAATTCTCGTAAAAGCACTCAAGCATTAAAATAAAATTATGATAAAGTTATATTATTCATATTTTTGAGTTGGATTCATTTAAAAGTGTGTGATTGGCTATTGGATATTCCAATTGGACTTTGATTTTGGATTGGAATTTCTTTAATATGCAGAAAAACATTGAACATTGCGTCAAATCACTATAATAACATATACGATACATATTATTGGGTGTACAAGTAAGTTTTGAGGGATTTACAGAAGATAGCGTAACTAGTATTAAATCGCATCGGACCATCTTGTAACTATATTCATGTTAAACCGTCATCATATCCCTCTAAACATCAGTGTGTGTCATTTCGCTGAAGTGTAAACAACATATAATTATGAGTTAGGGACTTATATGAACATTTTTTTTTTTTTTTTTTTTTTTATATTTAAAATAAATTTTATTTATTTATTTTATGTAATTACAATCTAGTCTCCTGGACTAATGAGCAATTTGTTTCTCACTTAATTTACTAACTTAAATTAATCTATGGATTCTTCCCATTGGCGTTCCATAGTGTTTGGTAAATTGAAGTAAACCACATCTTTGTTGTGGATTTTAGATCAGCATAATGCTGCTTAAACTGACAATCACACCAGCTCAAAAGGTTTGGTTCTTTTAAGTCTGCGAACTAAATTCGTGATGCTTAGGAGCTGGGTTGCCTCAATGTTCACATGTTGGCGGAGCCTTTCTTCGTGTCTCCGTGCTTTTTCCTGGATTTCATTTAAGATGAGGTTCATTTTAAGGTCCCTATGAAGGTCATTGTTCCTGACATACCAAGGTGCATCAACGATGTTCCTTAATACCATATTCTGAAATCTTTGGATGATATTTACGTTGCTCTGTTTGGTACAACCCCAAAGCTCAATACCATAAGTCCAAATCGGTTTCAATATTTGCTTATAAAGTAGAAGCTTGTTGTATGTTGATAAAGAAGAGTTCCTTCCCATCAGCCAATACATTTTTCTGTATTTAAGTCTTAATTCTTCACTTTTCTTCTTGACGTGTGCTTTCCATCGTAGTTTAGCATCCAGGGTCATGCCGAGATACTTAGCTGTGTTCGCATGTGGTATTATTTCCCGATTTATGGTAATCGGAATATGTTCGATTCGTCTGTTTGTAAAGTTGATGTGAACTGATTTAGCTTCATTTAGTTTTATTCTCCATCTTTTTGTCCATTTATATATTTGAGTTATAGCTGATTGTAACTTCTGTGTTGATTCTTCGTTGCTTTTTCCAACAGCTAAGATCGCCGTATCATCTGCAAAAGTTGCCACCGTGTTGTTTTCTAATGTAGGAAGATCATAAGTGTATAGTAGGTATAAAACCGGCCCTAATACACTGCCCTGTGGAACTCCTGCATTGATTTCTTTCAATTCAAAAATGTATCATCTTACTTAATCCTGAAGAACCTATCTTTCAAGTATGATTCCAGTATCTTAGCAAATTGCATTGGTAGAAGATTCCTTAACTTGTGGTTAAGTCCTTCATGCCACACTCTATCAAACGCTTGTGCAACGTCTAGAAATACTGTTGAACAGACTTTTTTCTCCTCTAATGCTTTCTCAATTATACTGGTTATTCTGTGTACTTGATCAATTGTTGAGTGTTGGTTGCGAAAACCGAACTGATGATTTGGGATCAAGTTTTTACTCTCGATTATCGGATTTAATCTTTTTACCAGAAGCTTCTCAAAGAGTTTGGACATGACTGGCAATAGCGAAATTGGCCTATAAGACGATATTATGTGTGGTGGTTTCCCAGGTTTTGGGATCATAATTACTTCTGCAATTTTCCATAAACTTGGTACACATTTGATTCTAAATGCTGCATTTATAAGATTGGTGAGTTTCACCAGAGCTTTCCTTGGCAGTTCTTTTAAGATTTCTGCAGTAATAAGATCGTACCCAGGAGCTTTTTTCGTATTCATATTAGCTTTTATCTCACGCATGACTTCTTTTGGTGTTGTGGGTAGGAGTTCTTTACTTTCTTGCACAGCTTGTTCAGTTATTATCTCGGCTTCCAACGTTTGATCTTCATGTGGCTGGAATATTTTTTCGATGTGTTCGGCAAATTCTCGAGCTTTGTCTTCATTATTTCTAGCCCATTTCTCACCTGCTATTTTTATTGGGGGAATCTGCATTATTGGTCTTTTGATTCTTTTGGTTGCTTTCCAAAGAGAATAATCAGTACTGTTATCATTAGTTAATTTTCTTAAATAGTTGCTGATTGATTCATCTTTCAATTCTTTGATCTCTCTTCTTAATTGTTGAGTGAGATTGTTCAAATGAGTTTTATCTTGGGGGCCCTTGTTTGTTGCCATACTCTTCTCGCTCTTCTTTTTTCTGCGAGGAGTTCCCTAATTTCTATAGGGTAGTTGTTTCCCTTGATTTTCGTTTTAATTTCAGGAGTATTTTCCCAAGCTGATTGCTGTATATCTTTTACAAATTTGTGAACTTCTTTGTCTAATTGTTCTTCAGTCTTTAACGGAACCATTAAGTTAATTTTTTTTTCTAGCGATAGTCTAAAGCATGCCCAATTAGTGTGATTATTTACTAGGAATAGGTTTTTTCTTTCTGAATGATTTTTTCACTTAACGTTAGAAGTATTGGTGAATGATCAGAGTTTAAGTCGTGGCTTTCATCTACTTGTACATAATTTACAGATATGTTCTTTATTATAAAGAAATCAATCAGATCTGGTACTTTATTTGGATCAGTTGGCCAGTAGGTTGGTTTTCCAGTTGAGAGGGCTTCACAACTGCATTTTCTGATAGCTTTTAGGAGTTCTTTACCCTTAGTCGTTGTTAATCTGGATCCCCAGTGGACAGTTTTTGCATTAAAGTCTCCTCCAAGTACAAATCGTTTTCCTAATTTACTGAGGAACTCGTGATAATCTTTTTCTTTCATTGAGTGCTTCGGTGGGCAGTAAATACTAGCAATACAAATAGAACTACTTTTGGATTTGACAATAACAGCAGTTGCTTGTATTTTTTCCGTTTCATATTCTAACTCCTCATTGTGATGTATACTATTTCTAATTATAACAGCACTACCTCCTTTAGCAGTGTTTCCAGGGTGAATAGTGTGATATATTTGATAATTTTTAAATTTAATGTTTGATTGTCTAGTGAAGTGTGTTTCCGTGATGAGACATACATCGATTTTTTCTGTGTCCAGGACCACTTGCAGTTCTTGTTGATGTTGCATCAGTCCATTGGCATTCCAACATAAGATTCTAAGATCTTTGGCCATTTTTCTGTTTAGGGGTGGCTCCCTTAGTGCTGTACTCTAGTTTCTGTAATCACTCATCAAATGTATTTAGTCTGCTTAAAATTAATTTAAGTGTTTGACTTATATCGTCATTTTGAGCAGTTTTTCCTGGATTTCCGTTGCTCATCATTACTTGAGCATAAGTAATTTTACCAAATTGTCCTTGAGTAGTTCCCGACACTCTACGATTTACTTCGGGTCGGTTCATCTTAACCGCTTGTTTCCTGAATAAACTTGGATTTTTAGCAATCGCGTTCTTATTTTTGAAATTTTGCAGTTCAATAGCAACGCTGCATCCTCTGTAGTTAGCCGGATGGTTTTCTCCACAGTGAACGCATTTAGGTTGAACATTTTGGGCTTTTACACAATCTTTGGTATGATGTTTACCTAAACATTTGACACACCTAGGTTCCCTGTTGCAATATTTTTGTGTATGTCCATAGGCTTGACATTGTTTACATTGTGGTATAAGCTTAGATCTTCTTAGAGGCTGAATAACCACTTTGCACCCCAAGATGTACTGTTGAGAGGTACTTTGCCTCTCCGTTTTAGCTTAATCGATGCTTCAGTTGCCTTAAATCCTTTTGCTTTCAGGTCATCAATTATTTTATCTGGTTTACACGTAGAGTGTAAGTTTTTAGCCATGACCCTAATTGGTCTGGTTTGTTTATCTTCAAACGTGTGTCAAGCACGTTTTTCTTCATTTAACATTTTTGTCATTTTTCTGTATGTTTCAGCATCTTCTAAGTTTATTTTGATGGTGTTTCCATTCATCACCTTTGCATTAAACTTATCAGTAACAGTTATTGTTTTTATTTTTTCATAGAGTACATCGTAGTCTTTGACTTCATCTATTACTATTGGTGGTGGAGGTATTTTTTTTGGTTGTTTCTGGATAATATTTGGAACATTATCCTTTAATTGAGGTGGGGAGGGCGTATTATTCCGTCTCTTTTTTTTCCTCCCATCTTTAACTCTAATCCACTCAGTTTCTCGAGCTAGTTCTTCTTCATCCGTATGATACTCTTGTGGAGTTGTATTCTGGTTAGGAGTAGAACCGATGTCCTCCTTTGACTTAAGAGCTTTAACTTCGTTTTCAAGCGTCTTTATACGCTCCTGCATCCATGCAATTGTAATATTCAGTTGCTTATTTATATTGTTGGCTTCAACTAATGCATTATTAGCTTTACACAATTCATTGTGAAGCTTTTCTTCGTTTGTAGAACGAGTGATGTGGCTGCTGGCCCCAATGGAGGGACTACCGCCTCTTATCGGAGAATACGCGACTTTGTTACTCCTCTGGAAGGGATGTGAATTATCCTTTTCTATTTCACTCAAATGAGCTTGTTTATTCACCAACATGTCTTGGGATTGGTTAAAATAATTGTAGTATAGCAATGGCTGGTCTCCCCCAGAATCCATGAGACCGACCTCCGAAGATGGTGGATTTACCTGAGCAACAGGTGTACCACCTGGGGTATTAGTTTCATTATTTGTTCTGCTCATTGCTCATTTATAGTGTATTGCACTCGCCTCTAGTATTTCGCCGATGCTTCACATCGTTGCCCGGGTGTTACCACGTGGAGGTATACTAGACACATTTGGTGGTTTCTACATAGTTGCAGCGTTGGAATATAGACCACGAGATACATGGCTATAGACGGTCAACCCCTACCCTATTGAGACGCACCAAACACACTTATATGAACATAAAAAAAATATTATTTTTATCACTTTTAATATTTTACACTTTTATGTTGTTACATTCTTAATTTTAAAATCTTAACTAACAAAAAAATTAATTTTGAATTATAATTTATAATTTAAAAAATGCTTATCTAAGCTTTATAATTATTTTCCCACTAAAACTAAGAATTGCAAAAAGAATGGTTTTCAATTATTGCGCGTTGTTGAAACAGAACTCCGTTGTATTACAATGTTGTTAGGCCTGCAACTTAATATCTTTCATATTCTTCACCTTTATGTGTTATACTTGGTGTTATTTGCGGTTGCAGCATTTATGATAATAGATATAACTATATTTTTTTTGTGCTCTAACCATGTCAACCTTTGTGCCAACAAAACACAATTTGCGAGAAGCGCTGCTTTCTTGTTTTAATTTGAAGAAAAGTGCAACTGATGGACACCGATTACTGTATTAAGCATATGGGGAACACGCTCCATCAGTAAAAATATGTGAGTACTGGTTTCAGCGTTTTAAAAGTGACGATTTTGACACCAGTGACAAAGAATGCTAAGGGAGGCCAGTGCTCGTGCTCACTCTGTCTAATTTATATATACAAATTTTGTTATTGTTCGTTGATCCCGTTTTTGTTTCTTTATCATCTATAATTGTATTTTATTTTATCTTTGTATTTGTGTAAGTTCGGTATTTTTATATTATATAATTTTTATTGTGCTTCTCGCATTTTACCGGCATAAAATAACATTTTGTCATTTGTTCAAAAAACACAAATTGTGTTGTGATTTTTTATTGTTTTGTTACAAAATGTAAGGCCAATGGGTCGACCAGACGGTCTGGTACGTATTGTATGTGTGAAAACACGAACCGCTTTTATAAAGCGAGCTATCGTCAAATTAGTTCCTTTACCTTTTACCTTGCTTCTCGCATTTTACCGACATAAAATCATATTTTGTCATCCAAAAACGTAATCGTGTTGAATAAATAAAACGCTTAAATAAAATTGGTAATCAAAATAAATTGTGTTGTGATTTTTTTATTGTTTTGCTGTAAGAAAAATACCTGTCGCTGAGTCGCAGTATCATCCAGTAAAGTAACATCCAGTAAAGTTTGAAGCCGCTGAGGTGGAGGCACTATTGGATCAAGATTCATGCCAAACTCAAGAGGAGCTCGCTGAAACTTTGGGAGTGACTCATCAAGTGATTCAAAACCGTCTCAAGGCCATGGGCATGGTGAAAAAACAAAGAAATTGAGAAAGCATAGAAAATCGTGGGGTAGGCCCGGCCATTCATCAACTTCAACTATGAGCTACTCCAGCCTAACGAAACCATCACTGGAGAACGTTATCAACAACAATTGATGCAATTAAGCCGAGAATTGAAGCTTAAACAAACGCCCACAATATGCCGAAAGACATGACAAAGTGATCTTTCAGCACCACAACGCTCTGCCACATGTTGCAAAAGTCGTCAAGGAAACTTTGGAGGCGCTTCAATGGGATGTACTACCTCACTCGCCGTATTCACCGGACATTGCTCCTTCCGACTACCACTTGTTCCGGTCGATGACTCATAGCCTGGCCGAGCAGTACTTCACTATTTACGAAGAAGCCAAAAATTGGGCCGATTCTTAGATCGCCTCAAAACACTAGGAATTTTTTCGAGGTGGAATCTGTCTGTGCCTGGAAGATGGGAAATAGTGGTAACTAACAATGGACAATACTTTGAATAAAATACAATTTACCAATTTCTCTGGAAATTGATTAAACTTATCTGTGCCCCAATATATATACAGTCGATTCCGCTTAATTGGGATACCGGTTAATGGGGACAGCCGCTTAATTGGGACAAATCCTAAAGAACGGAAACAAAACCAAGCAAATAACACAAATTTACTTCGCTTTTTCGGGACAATATTTCGTTTAATCGGGACAGATCATACAAAAAAAATTTACTAATCACAGTAAACATAGAAAAAAAATTTAAAAAATAAAACAAAAATAATAAAAAATAAAAAAGAAGAGAAGAAAAAAAATGATTTTTTTCGGTTCGCTTATATTATTAGTTATAGTTTCAGGTTATTCCCAAACAGACGTAAAGTTCTTTATTTTTTTATTCTAATTTTGACATAAATTCAGTAAAACATAAATTCACTAATTAACGTAAGTAAAATTAACTAAAAAAAGTCTATTAGAGACTAAAATTGCTATCCTTGACAAAATTAAAAGCCAGCCAAGTAACACTAGCTTACGTCAGCTTGCTGAGATAATAAATATGCCGAAAACAACAATATCACGACTATTAAAAAACGAAAAACTACTACGCGACGAATGGATGTTACAGAAAGAAAAACCAGGAACGTCTAAAAGAAAACGGGAGAGCAAGGATCCAGATGTAGAGGAGGCTCTCGACCAATGGTTTTCTGTAGTTACTCAGCGAGGTGTGAGTATCAGCGGTCCAATGTTAAAAGCGAAGGCAGAAGAATTAGCCAAAAAGTTGAATCATACTGATTTTTTGGCAACTGAAGGTTGGTTGTCTCGTTGGAAAACGAGACACAATATCAAATTCAAAAAAATGCATGGTGAAAAGAGCAGTGCCGCATACATACATATGTCTGGAGCAAATTTTTTTTCAATTTTGTGCAATTTATGAAATAAAATACCTTAAAAATTACTAATCCTATAATTTTTGTGAAACTTCGGATAATTGGGCCAGCCGCTTAATCGGGACAAATTGTACTAGTACCGATGTGTCCCGATTAAGCGGAATAGACTGTATATACCAACTTCTCTTAATTTATGCCAGAAATCTCCTTTTTATGGGAGTTGGGTTGCTTGTTAAATGAGGTTAATTTTCTCCTCGTTCATTTGAAGGTTATCGATACGTTATGATCCATACATTGCTCGAGTGTTCTATTTTCATTATCGGTGCTCCATAAATTGGTCAAATAAATATCCAATAAATTGTCCACATCAAGAATCACTAAAACATACAATTTTTCCAAAAATTTGACCTTTTTCCTCATCTGCCAAATAGAGTCACGTTTCAAATGCCAAATGTACGCTAGGACAAACAATAGTATCAAATTGAAGGAAAAAGTGTTAGTGTTTATAATTAGTTTTGAAGTTTCTTAATTTGTTAGTTAACCAAAAGCCATTATAATTTTACTATTTTGTGACATAATAAACAGAATATTTACATAGTTATTTGTTAAATTTTGTGAGGATTTCCAGTTATTCAAAAAAGGTACACAAAGTATAAAACTCTAGCTGAGGAAAGGCAGCGGGCTTAATTGAAGTCAATTTATCAGAGAGATTCAAACTTGTTTTTCGATTATATGGTGACAATATCTTGTACAGTTTTCAATTTGAACCCATCGATTTTAGAAGACAATGAATAAAACAATGAGACGTAAATAAGATTATTTAACAGGAAACAAATTATCACATAATAAATTCATTTAACCCTAAACCTATTTCTGAAAAACAGTTTTATTTAAACACGCCACTTTTTTTAATCTCAATTTGCCGTTACCTTTAAGAGAAAAAGGGTAAAAGCAATATTTTTCCAAATAATCCCGTTATACTTTTGTATTTTTTGTTATTTTAAAAATGACTGACAATTTCTATGCTAATTTTCAGATATAATATGAAGAGACCTTGTTCTTCGAATGAACCGGCCAAGTGTCACCAGCCAAGTCCAAATCTGCAAAAGAGTGTGTGCATTCAATTGAAGGATAAATATTATTCTTATGTGGTACACGAGATGGATCAATCTGATATTTCTGATTTTAAAAAAATGTCAAACTCAAATATTTTTTTGCAAAAAACAGCAAAAATTTTTGTTTTTGTTCAGTTAAGTAAAATTCGGGAAATTTTTGTGTCAAAAGACGAGCCAAACAAATTACTGTACGAATATGAATTTGAAGAAAATTTTGAAGAAATGTTTTTATATTTTGATGAGGCATCTGCTTCTAAACGTCCCGGGAGGAAAAGAAAGCCAATCGACCATGATATTGTTGATAAGTTATATAGAGAAAAGATTTTCATTTCTAAGGGAAAATATATGGATTTAAAATACCACAATGAAAACAATTATATTCCTGGAATATACAAATCATTTTATGAAGCTTTGCCTTACAATAACAATATACATACATGAAGATTCAGATGATTAATATTTTGTATTTAATAAATAGTTTAAATTATGATGCAATATTTCATTATTAACCTTTACCAGTTATTATTGTGTCTTATTTTTATTCCAGGCTTTATTGAATTTCTGCTCTAATGCGACATTGCGATAAGTGAAGTTACAATAGTAAAAAATAATTCTGCTTTTTGTTATAAAAACTATAACTCTATTTACAATATAAGAATTTAAAATTTCTTCAATCAAAAGTACTATAACTAGCGCTAAATCTCTTAACATATTATGTACTAGTATGTGTATGTATATCAACATAAGATGCAAATATGTACGAGTACGACCTACACCTACACAATGAGAACCATACATTCACGGATATCAACACAAATTTACATATAATGCATCGTATGGGAAAAGGCGACATGCTGGACAGATTGGAAGAATTTCAAATATACAGACAAAGGCATAATAATCTACTACTGAATGACAAAACAAACACTGTAACGAACAAGGTATATGATATGATTTTACACTATAGATAAAATAAAACTCCAACGGTAACGATCGCATATAAAAACGCGTGAACATTTAGACATTAAGTTAATAGTCAATTAGGAACTGAAGAAGGACGAACGTCCGAAACCGGTATTCCAAGAAATTAAATAAATCATTGTCACATTAATGAAAGTTAAAACTATAACAATTTTGTGTGTATTTTCATAATGTAAAAAAAATTTTTTAATGTGTTATTTATTTATTATTTTAAATACATCGACAAATTAAAGAATACAATACGTAAATTATAAAAATAAAATAAAAAATTGTGTTGCAATAAAATTTCAAGTATTTAATCAATTCAAAAAAAAAAAAACGGAGTCTCACACTAAAATCATTTTATTATCATTTTATTTTTTTTTGGAACTTTTATATGAATTTTTCGGTGAATTATTTTTCGATGAATTGTTATTGCGATGAATTGTGATTTCGTAAAATTGTTTTCTCTGAAATGTAGGTCGCAGAATTGTGCTTCGATGAATTTTCGGGGAATCCCACTTCTATACTCTGGAATCAAATTAGAAGTCAGCTGAGCGGAGAGCAGCCGGTGAAAACCGTTCGAAGAAACCAAGGATACAAGAGTTTGGCCGGAAAGGTTATGGCTCCGTGCATGGTATAATATTCATCGACTACCTTAAAAAGGAAAACTATTAATAGCGAATATTACATAGCGTTAGTGGAGCTGTAACTTTCGATATTACGTCGATCGTTCCAAAAAGGTATGATTCATTGAATTTTATTGCGTTATATTAGTTTGACTTCTTCCTTCCTTCATTCATCTTGTCGATTGATAACTGAAAATTTGAAATAATATAAAATTATATCAAAATTGTGAAAAAAAAAATAAAATAAAAATTAAATAAATTATAATTATAAATAAATAAATTACGAGGGCGAATCAAAATGTCTTGCAATATCATATGAAAAAAAAGAGTGAATGAGACAACTATATATTTTTTTAAAAAAAATTTTGTCGCGGTGAAACTTATAGAAACAAAATTCGATGTAAATTTTACAGTTCGTTTGTTTTCTTCAATTTAGTAGCCCGTGTTTTGAAAAAAATTCTAAAATGAATGAAATTGAATATCGTACCGTTATTAAATTTTTCTGTAAAGATGGACGCAATGCAATTTATATATTCAATTACATATCAAAAGTTTACGGTGAATTTGCATAGTAACAAGGTGGTAAAATTGTTCAAAAGTGGTCGGGAGTCATTAGAAGACGACAACCACCCGGGTCATCCCGCAGATGCTATTAGCCATGAAAACATACTTTTGGCAGAATCAATTGTATTAGAGGACCGCCGTATTTCTGTTTCGCGGTTAGCGTGGAGACTTTCCCTTTCATATGGTACCACTTATACCATATTACATGCCCACCTTCACATGTCAGAAGGAAGTGCGCGATTGGTTCCCCGTTTGTTGACTGTACAACAAAAGAAAATTCATGTTCAAACTTCAAAGGCGATTTTAGAAATGTATGAAGAAGATCCAGAAAATTTCTTGGATAACATATAACAGGCGATGAAACATGGATTCATCATTGGGATCTGGAATCCAAACAAGAATCGATGCAATGGATTAAACGTGGTGAACCACTACCAAAGAAATTCAAAACTCAACCGTCTGCTGGTAAGGTTTTGGTAACAATTTTTTGGGATGCTGAAGGGACATTGATGATTGATTATATGCCACAGAAAACCACAATCATAGGCATCTATTACGCAGAGGTTTTGCGAAAATTGGAAAAAGCGATCCGAGAAAAACGGCCAAAGAAAGTTAGAAAAAAAAATTAAGGGGCCGGAAATTTTCCAGTGATTCTGAAGTACAGTCTGTTGTAAATAAATATTTTATGGAGCAAAAGAAAATTTTTTTTAGAGGCTTAGACAAGTTAATTGATCGATGTAACAAATGTATAAACCTTAAAGGTGATTACGTCGAAAAATAAAAATATTGCTGTCTCACTCACTCTTTTTTTTCATATGATATTGCAAGACATTTTGATTCGCCCTCGTGTATATCTAAAGAAATCAATTAAAGTGAATTTATACATATATGAAAAATAAAGTAGTGATAATTTCTGTATATATTTTGTGCTGATTTTTTTTTCTCGTTCGTTCTCTCGGTGAAGAAAATTGTATGAACTAAACGGGAAAACAAATTTCTCATCAGATCAGTGCTGGGCCCATATTTTCTTTGTGTGTGCCATATTGTGGTGTGATATCAAAACTACATGGATATCGGTACATTGCTATACCAAAAGCTATTTACTGGATATTGCTGATGCAATAACAGAATCACGCTAATTGCAGTATTTTGTATGCAATAAGCTGTTTGCTGCATTTCAGTGGTGTGAAATACAATTTTTACGGTGCATTATATTTACATGTGATAAATTACTTGCGGGATAATTGTGTAACGACATTCATATTACACTATTTGCGGTATATTGTTTGCGTTGTCAACAATTAGTGAGCTGTTTACCAAATCTATCAACGAAATATCAATGGGTTATCAGTAGCATCCGAGTGTAAAGCAAAAACAAACCGTTCGTTTTTTTTATTATTATTATTTTGTTTAAATCTGTTGGTCAGATGTTTTCATTTTTGCTTTAAATTTTATTTTGTTTAATTTTCCATTAACCATTAATATTTCTGATTTGCTTTCATTTTATCTATAGCGTCAAAGTTTTCTTTTATTAATTGTTAAATTTCTGGTAAATTCATTTCATTATTAAATATATATTTTTTTTTTTGGTTTTTGGCTTTCTGACTCGCAGTATAATGATTTAATTTGCATTTTAACTTTTGGTTTCAGCTTCCTCTCTTTGTTCATTTCGCCGGTGTTCTCGTGGCACTTTATATCATGCATTTTTTTTTTGTTGTCCAGTTTGAGTTTGTTACCAAGGAGATGATAGAGCTCATGAGGGGCTACAATTTTTCCTATAAGGATGGGATTAGTAGTTCGAGGTCCATAAGTAGGACAAAGTGAGTTGATCCTCATGAGTTATTGACTATAACTGTTTCTGCGGTCTAGCAAGATCCATTCCTACTCGGGAAAACCCGACGCCCAATCCTACGCTTTATCCGGTTAAAATGACCGCTCCGGATTCCCTGAATGAATACATTTTCTCTTAACAGATTAGTCAAGTGATCATTCACTTGAACTAATTTCGTTACAGTGGCGCCCAAACAATAGAATGGCTTACCTTTTCCATATTTTTTTTTAAATTCATTTTTTTCCTTTCCGAAGTAATTTTCTGTTCTAAATTAATTTTATTCATATGCTCACAGTTTATTGTTCCAGTTTACTGTTGATTTTGAGATTAGTTTGCATACGATGTTTCTTTATTTTCTTTTCAATTTTATCAAATTTCTATTCAATCGTTTATTACTAATTCTTATTATTGGGACTGATCTTAGTTATTCAAGTACCCTTTCCGGTTGTACGTTGATTTGGGTATCGAACATGGATAGCTGAACCATCGCTGGATTTATATTTTATGCTGCCTCGCGTAAATTTCCATTCAGGTGAATGTTGATTTTTATGTGTGTTTGTAAGTAGCATGAATTATATTTTTTTTTTGTTAAATCTTCAATAGATATAAATTATCAAGCGCAAATATTTCTAGTAAATAAAACAATTAATGACACGGTGGAATTATTTGTTCGTACCTTGATAATTTTTCCGTTACAATCTTTCACAGAAATTATTCCTGGGCAGGATCAACTTACTTGTTTTCTCGTTGTGACCACGTTACTAATCTCATCCTCATTAACATACAATTAATTTCAAAGAGCTAATATTTCAAAATTATCGAATTATTTTTGTATTATGTATATCAACATTTAAAAATGAATTTTTAATCAAAGAAAATATTAGACAATATCTGAAATTTTGTATAGTGTGCATATCGTGACAATATTTACTTCAAACATTTGTAGAGCCAAAGAAAAGCTTCAATTTTGCGACCATAATCTTTGAAATATTAAATCATATTAAATAAATAAATAAATAAAATAAAATGTCTTCAAATACAATGACTTCGGACAATTTGGAAAACGACGAATTCCAAATAGAATGTGAGATAAGGTACATATCTGGCTCACTAAAATCTCAATTTAAAGTTTTGGATCAGCGATTACGAACAGAACAGACATACAACTGATACCAGTAATACCTCATCAGCAATCATTGAAGTATACTAATAATGAGATTTCGATTTGCATCCTTAAGCTTCAAGATCTTCACAAACTATTGTTGCATCATATTCAGGCTGCCTCGATTTATGCGAATCAACGGGAATTGATCACAACAAGGCTTTATTATTTAAAGGGATATCTAACCAGAATTTCTTCTGTACTAGATGTTAAAGAAATTGCCTTAAAGTAGTTAGGATCATACGAGAAGTTAATCGAAATGTTGTTGCGCACCGTTTGTGTCGCGCATCAGTGATGTCTGTTTCATTACTGATCATGAATGGTTGGGTGCGTCACATCTTTGGTATTTTGTATTAACAGTTCTGATTCTTTATTGATTTGGATTACCCCGCATTATTATTGATTTTTTTGTTTCTCCTCATCGGCTAACACCGATTGTGAATTAGTTTTGGCCTTTAGGTTGTATGAGTTGAGAAAGTCAAGTTTATTGTTATCAACTGAGCGGATGATGATTAAATGATAAATGCTGATTGGTACAATCTATCGAAATACATAATCATTGGTGCAGGAAAATATGAGGTGATTTTGACCATCTGTTTTGAAGAGATTATTCTCTTGTTTTAATTTGAGGGCCATGTCTTGGTGCTGTTGGATTGCGTGATTGCATCATGGTGAGGGTGAATAAGATTCGAAGGGGGAATAATAATAATGATTTCGGGTGATTGAAGAGAAGCGTAAAAGAAAAATAGATTGACAACGAAAATAAAGGCAGTCAAGTTTTGATCTCGTTCTAAGATAGGTCGAGTTTTGCTGTTTTTTTTGCTCCATGGTGAGCTCTTTAGTTTTGATTTTTTTTTTCTTTTTTTTTGGCAATAAATAAACAAAATACAATATATGGTGTCTCTATAATCACGCCATGTTTTTTTCTATAATTTTTTGTGTTAATTCAAAAATTTTTTTTTTTTGTATTGAGCCATTTTTTTTTTGTGATTATATAATAAATATCTGGGAATCCGCTTATATCTGGCGTGACCCTATTTAAAACAAAAACATTGTATAGTGTTAAGTTTTAAAATCAAATAAATAAAATAAATAAAAACAATTTTTGCCTTGATTATAATAAATAAATAAAATTTTTTTAAATAAATGTGTTCCATATTTATTGCCTTTGAAACTCGGTTCAAGGTCGTATTCATTAAATGGGAGTGAATATTCTGCTGCTATATCTCGTTTATAAAGACATACTCATATATATTATATAGTCCCAGGAGCACCGAGCTATGCTCGTTCCGAATTACATTAGCGTTTGTTACACGTTCATGTCACTGAGTTTCACCTCATTCAATTGAGCAATATGTTAGTTCCATTTAGACTGTCGATTTTCCAGAAAAATTTCCGACACTCATGTTTGAATCCCATTCTATACTAAACAAATCCCATTCTATACAATTCATCCCAATTGAAAGGAAATGGTTTAATTCTATTGAAACTAGAATAATATTCATATTCCCATTTTACAATCCCATTTTCATGGTACATACCGAGTTCTATCGAAATCGGTTGAGAAATGGCTTTCGTCCATTGGAATTGGCCATTTTAAAGAACCTATACGATCCATATTTGGAACTAATTTATGATCTCTATATAATTCTCAAAAATCACGGGACGAGAGTGCGAACATTCAAAGAGGATAGACGTGTTTTTTCTATCCTCTTCAAAAATTTAATTTAATTTAATTTTCTTTTCTTTTTATTTTTTGTTTCTTATGTACTGATATGTATATACTTTATATACATATGTATATACATTTTAATTTTAAATTTTAAATTTAATTCTAATTAAATTCAAGTTTAGTGTAATGTGCAGTGAAAATAATTAAACTAAAGTGTAATTTTGGAAAATGCAATCCACCGGGATGCATTTGTCAGGCAATGTTTTTTTTTATTTTTGTAGATAGAAAAATTAAAAGTGCATGATTTGATATTTTGTGGATTGTAAATACAATCAAATTTCAATTTTTATTTACTAAAGTTTAATATTTAGATAGTATTGAAATAAATTTTAAATTATGGTATATAAAATAAGTCGCAATAAATTTGGTATTAGATTTTATTTTTAAGACACTAATACATACTTATAATTTAGTATATAAAAGGGCCATAAATATGTTTGTGTACTATGTAGCTGTGTCGTTTTCTCTTTGCACGATTTCTGTGAAGGAAGTGTGCGTGGTTTTGTTGGTTTTTGTATTATAAAGTACAAACAACAACGAGAAAGAGAATCTTTACGTTGGTTTTGATACAGCAGTCACAAGTAATTTACTGTTGTGTGAAATGGGCACTAATACATCCATACAACTTGATTCATATATGGTAGGATCAACAATATGGTTGTACAGCTGCTTGTTCGCTCTTTACACGGATTCTGTTAAGGAAATGTAATATATTTTGTTGGTTTGTGTATTATAACGCACAAACAACAACAAAAAGAGAATTTTTTGTGTTACATAGTTTAAGTGTGTTTATATATACTATAAGGCCTACTAATACGCACATGAAAGATGGTAGAAAATATTTATCGTCAATGTGTGTTGGTGGTTTTAGTATGTTTTTGGTTTTAGTATATAGGATTTTGTTACTTGAATGCAGGTGTATTAATCTCTTTGTGTTTTTGTGTACTCACGAAACAACTATGATATTAGCTGTATTTTTTTAGAAATTTACAACAACAATTGCACGAGACAGGAATTAAATGATTCGAACAAAAATTTGAATTATTTAATTCGAGCTCGAACAAATAAAATACGTAACTGCTTGAATGAAAAACCGAAGAAATACCAACATAGAATATAAAAATTAAATCGAAAAAATATTTCGCGGCTTGTTCTGTTGAGAAGGAGATAACTCCAAAATAATTCGAATTAATTTTTTCTCAACAAAATGCAGCTATTATTGAAATCATGTATTGTGTAAGCGCAGTGGAATTTGTATATTCGACTCAAATAGGATTTTTATACTTTGTATAATCGAATTGGTTTGAGTCGAATTGGAATTGGGAGCTGTCTTAAAAAATTCATTTGAACGGTTTATTTAGGTAGGATTAATAAATTTTTTACAGGGTATTACATACTGAATCAAATTGTTTTCTAATTAATTTAATTAATATTATAAATTATAAATTGTCTAAATAAATAAAAGAATAGATAAATGAAATGAGAATTTAAAAATGTTGGTTTAAATTAAGTTAAGATTTCATTTTTGAGTTTAATGGTTGTCTTAATGGATTTATTGAAATTTAGATGGTGGGATGTACACATAATCGTCATAATTACGTATATGACACATCGATACATTTTTAAGAAAGTAAGGGTTAATTTTCATTGCATTTATTTATTTATTTATTATTTATTGTTTTATTTACTTTGCATGCTTGATTTGGCAGGGAATGAGGTCCGTGAACTGAGTTAAAATTTTGGATATACATATTTGTATTTATTTATTAATAAAGAGATAAATTTCTGAATTATTGATTAGGTTCAGGTTTTTGGTGGCGGTGATCTCTTCAATTGGTAAATGATGCTAATTGGATTTTTATTTAGGTAGTCTAATATTTTATAAGTTTTATTTTTGGGTTGCGAAAATGACGAAGCAAATCAATTGAATATGTACACTATCAGACATAAATATTTGGATGACATCCGGGATTAATCATTGGAGTTGATTTTGGGGTAGCTGATTTTGCTACTCGTGCAAATTACCGCTCAGTCGACTTAGTTAAAGTCGTGGGCGTTTTCAACGTTGCTTATTTGTGCTGATTTGGTTTCAATAAATTTCTTTTTTTGAAACTGATGCTACCGTTTGATATTACATATTGTAGGGATTTATTTTGATAAGTTTCTTGTCGTTGCAATTATCAAAAATTATCTTCTGCTAAAATCAATCACTTTATTGGTATTTAATTGTAATTTATATTAATGTTGCTATTTCTTTAAATATTTATGTATATAGATTAAAATATTATACTAATTAAATGAATAGCATCATACGTTATCTAGGATAAGGGAAATTCCCTTTTATATTATATTTTAAACTGCATTGCATTGCAAAATTATTTGAGGTATTGATGAAAATATTTCAATACTTCTTGTCAGTTTAATTTAATTAAATTATATCAATGTATCATAGTTTGTTCGGGTATTTTTGTCTGATGGTCCAGTTGATATTAAGTATGTATAATTATATATAATTGTTAGATCGTCTCCAAGCTACAAAAATATTGGTGAATTCTCGCTAAACATCCAGAAACTTCAAGCAGCAGTTATGTAGTGTAGAAAATGTATTGTTCTTGTCAATGCCACTACATAAATAGCCGTGACATCAGTCTAAAAAGTCAAACCACTAATATAAAGAGGGGAATAAAGATTTTTATTTTCCTATGAAACGTAAACAAAATACTATGGGATTTTCAAACACATTTTTTTATATCGTCTCTATTTTCAATTTAAATAAATATTTTTATTTACAAATATAAATAATTTGATATCAAATATATTGAAATGTAAATTGTGAACAATTTTGATTGAAATTAAAAATCATTTATTAAGTAATTTTGCATTTTTATAAAAATATTTGTTTCGGCATGCTTCGTGTTCCTCTAATCTTAATAAATTTATTAAGATTAGAGGAACACGAAGCATGCCGAAACAAATATTTTTATAAAAATGCAAAATTACTTAATAAATGATTATTAATTTCAATCAAAATTGTTCACAATTTACATTTCGATATATTTGATATCAAATTATTTATATTTGTAAATAAAAATATTTATTTAAATTGAAAATAGAGACGATATAAAAAAATGTGTTTGAAAATCCCATAGTATTTTGTTTACGTTTCATAGGAAAATAAAAATCTTTATCCCCTTAACACATACTACCACACATTTTTGTGTCATGGCTTTTTATGTAGTGGCGTTGGTTCTTGTGTTATCTATTTTATTTTATTTATCACTAACTAATTTATATAAGTTAATTTCTATTAATTATGTAGTAAAGCAATTTAATTTTCAGGGATACCTGGGAAACTCTAATTGTGTTTTATTAGTAAATATCATATATAGGTACATGTAGTACTTAACTAAATTATTGATATTCTAGACTTTTTTGCGTAGTATTATGATCAATGTTTAAATTATATTATATACTTTTATAAATAAATAATTAATTTCTACATTATTAATTTCCTTTTTCTAGATTTGTAGGAAATTGCCGATTAATTTAAATTTAATAGTATGGTTAAATATAAATTTTCAACTTTTATTTTTAAATCTAGTTGCAGTAGGTAAACAATTAATTAACTATTTACAGGAGAATGGTAACTAATGGAACAAGTGCTGTGAATTTAAATTATAACTTAACAATTTAAAATTTTTAAACATTCTTTTGGAATTTTAGCTTAGAAGTGGGAGAGTTTACATAGGCAATTTCATAAAATGTTAATTTTTGTAATTCTTCTATGTAATATATTGTGTTTTGCTCATTAATATATAATAATTAATTTAGATTAAAAATATTTAAAGGTTTCTCTTCCTTAATTTGCTAATAAATAATTCAATTTTCAGAATATAACATAGTTCCAGAATCAATCTTTCATATGGAGATTAAATTAATCCTGAAATTCAGAATTAGCTTTAATATTATGGTGATTTATTAATTAAAATTAGTTTTCAGAATTGCCTGGGAAATTATATATTGATTTTATTTGTTCATTCTTGATATACTACTTATAGTACTAACTGAATTATTGATGATTTTAGGCTGTTGTGGTGCTGTAACATTTTCATTTTTAAATTATTTATTATAAATTTTATAAAATAATTGAATTTTTAATTATTTATTCTCTTTTTCTTGATCGGTAGGAAATTTCTGATTAGTTTTAAGTAAAATTTTATGTTTAAAATAATTGTTAACGTTCATTTTAATATATGTTGCAGTACGTAATAATTAATTAATTAGATATAGAAGGACCATGAAAAATGAAATAAGCGCGGTTTTTGTAATCTTAGCTTAATAATTTTAAATTTTTCTTAAATATTTTATCAGGTAAATTAATGAACGGCGGACAGGGGAAATTACAATATTAATAATTTAAAGTCCCGATTTAAACTTAGGGAGTCTTGAGTATCCGGCCCTGGATTTCAGAGAAATGATAATCTAATAATATAGTTAGATTGTGCTGTCTTGTGCTAATCTATTTATTATATATTGTACTAATAATTTACTAACTATCGATCACTTTGGTCTCTGTAACCGGGTCGTGTCTGGCCCAACTAATAATCCTATCCTATCCTTCGGTTTTGTTATATGTACATGGGTGTACTGTGTGTGCCCGGGAGTCCGGGAGATCCTGCTATAATGCTTGGCCGTACACTCTCAATCAATAAAATGTTAATTTTTTGTAATGTGTAATATATTCTGTTTTGTCCATTAATATATTTTAATTAATTTAGTTTTAAAATACTTAAAGGGATCTCTTTTTAATTTACTAATAAATAATCCAATTTTCAGAATAAACATAGTTCTAAATTAATCATTATTATAGGGATCAAAATTAATCCCGAATTTCAAATTTAAATTTTAGTTTGAATCAACCCTCCAGGATTAATAAGTAGTGAATAAGCTGTAGTTTAGAAATTGTGTTGTCCTGTGCTAACTATTTTTACTATATAATTACTAACAATTTATTCTTATCCTTCGGCTGGGGATGGATAAATGGGTGTACGAGGTGTGCTCGGGAATACTGAAGATCCTGTTATAATAATTATTTATTTAAGTAATAAAATTTGTTATTATGATGTTTATTAATTAAATTTAGTTTTCAGAGTCGTCTGAGAATTTGTATGTTAATTTTATTTGTTGATTCTTAATATACTTATAGTACCTAATTGATTTATTGAGTTATTAATAAATCTATATATTGTGGTGCTGTAATATTATCATGTTAATCATTTTATATAAATTTTATAAAATAATTGAATTCATAATTATATATTTTCTTTTCTTAATCGGTAGGAAATTTCTGATTAGTTTTAAGTAAAATTTTATGTTTAAACGGTTTAATGTTTATGTTAATTCTTATTCCAGTAAGTAATAATTTTTAATTGGATATAAAGGACCATTAATAAGGAAATAAGCGCTGTTGTTTTAAAGTTTTATTAAATATTTTATCAGGTAAATTAATGAAAGATGGACAAGGATGAAATTACAACATTAATAATTAATACTTTTTAAGCCCTGTTTTAGATTTAGGATTTAGGGAGTCCTGAGTATCCGGCCCTGGATTCCAGAGAAATAATCATCTAATAATGTAGTTAGATTGTGCTGTCTTGTGCTAACCTATTTATTATATATTGTACTAATAATTTACTAACTATCTATCGCATTGGTGTCTGTAACCGGGTCGAGTCTGTCCCAACTAATAATCCTATCCAATCCTTCGGTTTTGTTATATGTGTACGGATATACGGCATGGGCCCGGGAGTTTGGGAGATCCTGCTATGATGCTTGGTCGTACACTCATAATAAATCATGAAAGTTTAATTTCAACTTTATTTTATTTAAATGTATCTTTATTTAGTTATAATGATGTTTTTTTTAATACAGTAGAATCCGTTTATACCAAACCATGTATATAACGAACAAAAGCTTATAATGATCATATAGTTTTGTCATATAGTTGTGTGCCTTGAATTTGCACGAACACTTATTTTTTCTTATACACTACAAACAAAGAACTACGTTTATAAACGTAAACGAATATTTGATTAAAATGAACACCCGGCTATAGTGAACAAAATTGTGTCCCTTGAGTGTTCGCTATAAGCGAGTTCTACTGTAATTGTAATTATAATTATAATTTTAACTTAGTAATTTTAGATTTTCTTAATTATTTTATCAGGTAAATTAATGAAAGGCGAACAGGGGGAAATTACAACATTAATAATTTTTAATTTAGGTTTAGGGAGTCCTGAGTATCCGGCCCTGGATTCCAGAGAAGTGATCATCTAAAAATGTAGTTAGATTATGTTGTCTTTTGTGCCGTCTATTTACTAACTATCGATCGCATTGTTGTCTGTAACCGGGTCGAGTCTGTCCCAACTAATAATCCTATCCTATCCTTCGGTTTTGTTATGTGTAAACGGGTGTACGGTGTGTGCCCGGGAGTCCGGGAGACTTGCTATAATGCTTGGCCGTACACTCACAATCAATCAATCAATCTATATAATTCTCAAAAATCACAATTGAACAAATAAAAAAAACAAAACACAATGCAATATCAATAGCAATAACAACAATTAGATTTCCTTTGTTAGAAAATAAAATAAAAATGAAACCCGAACCTCTCCAGAAAGCCTACTAAAATATTTTTCCAAGAAATCAAAACCCATTACAATTGCTTCCTTTCACTAGAAAATTTCCATATAACCAATTACTATTAACAAAAGAAAATAATAAAAATATGAATTCCCATAGGAGGATCCTCTTAAACGAATTTTACTGAAATAAAACCACCCCAACCAACATTAATAAAAATCAAATAACCGTTTCAGAAACCGGTAGTAAGTTAAAAAGTAAGATAAAACCAAGCAAACAGGGGCTCACCGGACGAGAACTTCCTTAACGTTTTTTTAAGAATCAATACCCGGTGTTATCGCGTTTTGCCACTCGAAAACTCTCTTTCACCAATTATGATCAATAAAAAAATATTCAAAAAAACGAACCCCAGGCCTATTAGAGGACCCACTAAACGACATTTCCCGAAATCAAAGTCCACTGCAAATGTTTCCTAACACTAGAAAATCCCTGCTCACCAATTATTACAAAAATCGTTGAACTTAAAAAATGGACCTCCACCATCCGGAGGACCCTCTAAACATATATTTCCCGAAATCAACACCCATTGCAGACCTTTCAAAACCCTATTTGACTTCAATCAATACCCATGGCGATCGCTTCCTGCCGCTCGAATATCTCTCATTACCAAATGTTTACCAAAATTGTTAAAATGAAAAAAGGAACCCAGATACCACTGAAAGACCCTAAGCTAATTTTTATAAACCAAGCCCATTGCAATCTCTGTCTGGCACCCACCCGCTCACAAATTTTTACCAAAAATGTAAAAATTAAAAAAATAGAAGCCCGGGCTCAACTGGAGAACCCCCTAAACGAATTTTCCAAAAATTTATACCCATCACAATCGCTTCGTGGCACTCGAAAACCCTCTTTACCAACTTTTAACAAAATAGTTAAAATTTAAAAAACCCAAGTTACAATGGATGACACTCTGGACTGGTAAACATACTTACCAATTTTCAACAAAATCATTAAAACTATAAAAATGGAGTCTGAATTTTCCTGAAATCAAGACCAATGGGGATCACCTTATACCACTTAAAAACACTTCTTACCAATATTTACCAACATCGTGAAAATTACAAAGGAGTTCGAGTTCCACTGAAGAACCCCCTAAACTATTTTTTTCGAAATCAAGACCGGTCACAATTGATTCTTGGCACACGAAAACCCCAGCTTACCAATTTTTACCAAAATCGTAAAAATTAAAAAAAGGCTTGGGCACAAATGGAGAACACCTTCTAAATTATCAAGACCCGTCGCAATCGCTTCCTGGCACGAAAAGACGACGTTCTTCGAAGTTCGACGAAGAAATGACGTTCCAAGCATCTGATTTTGTATTAAAATAAAAAACTAGTGTTTTTTAAATAAACAACAGTAGTTGTATGAATAAATTTTTTATTTGTATTATTTTTCACAAATGATTTTGTACTATTATCATGACCGCTAGCCCGCTACAGATATTTTCGAGTCGAGGTGCATTATCTCTATTAGCACATTTCCTTCCGATAGTATATACCGAGAGTGCTAAGATAATTATTGGTGATTCAGAATAGGAAAAATCAAAAGGAAAGTTCAATAATCGGGGAATTGGTTAAAGTTGAACCAAATTATGATTTATACGAGGACGTTGATGGTACCTTGATGGAAATATCGGATAAAATATCAAATATTGTTTCAGTACCACCGCATTCTTTAGCCACAATTGGATAATTCTTGAAACTGCCTGCATATTCAGATGTGCTATTGCGCGCTAAAATAAAAGCACAATGCTTACTACTCTTACCTTGTTTACCGGAGATGGTGGAGGAATAAAATTTATAGTCTGTCGCTAGCTTCATCACTCCTAACGCTACCACCATTTGAAGTATTACGACAATTATTTTATTTGCTCTACTAAACCACCGATGACGCTTGAAACCAAAAAGCATCCACCAGTCAACGGTGTTTTAATAAAACTTCTTTTTATAGTTGCGTGAAAAACGCTTTAGTAAAAAAGTGAAAGTACCACCCAACGTATCCTATGGTTTAGTCATTGATCCAAACATTTATACTGTTGACAATGGGCACTTGAAAAGAAAAAACTAAAATAATTTTCAAAACTTAAACTATTTTTATTAATCAATTTATTGTATCATCATGTCGTGTTGCTGTTTCAGCCAACGCTAACATGGCTAAAGCGGTAATACTTCGTACATTTCGGTGTTCATCAATTAAACCATTTATTATCACTTCGATCAATAGCTTGATAATACAAGATGAAATCGCGTTTATTCGAACAGCGATTTGTTGTACGATTTTTATGCCAGTATAACGATCTTGCCATTTGGTACTCTGGCAGACCACCTTGAGGAACGATAATAATGTTGGAATGCCAAAAACAATTGCGACCACCACAAAAGCATGTGCAATGGTATTTCGTATATACGCCTCTATATTATCGATATCGGGACGCATTGCAGAAATCATTGCTGTTATACCGGTCGAATTTACTATTTTTGAGATTATCTCGTAATCTTTATATTCCTTAAGTTCAGGGTCATAAATAGTTTCTATAATTTTCAATAACACAATATCTAACAGATATTTATCATAATTTTGTGCATCCACAAGCGAAGGATTAGTATCGCATTTTATTTGAGGAGTTACATCCCATCGATTATGCCGCGTTGGTTTTGATACTCGTACCTTATTTTGATTTAAGAACGATTTTTTATGTGATATTTTATTTTTATATATTTATTCTATTCCACTCCGTGATTTTTTGGTCAAGAAAATCACTGGAATAATTAAATACTACAATTGAAAATTGAATCCAATATTTCCAGAAAATTATTTCAATATCGATTTCATATAAATTTTCAAGATTCTCGCTCGAATTAATGATCCTTCACCTAAATACATATATATATATGTAGTTTCCCAAATTATACCTACGTTTACTGATATACATACATTTACCGTAACTTAAATGTAAATGTAGTTTTTGTAGTTAATTCTTGATTTTTGTGAACGTAAATGTCATAATTGTGCCTTTGCAACACAAATAATTTACTATAATAGCCTAAATGTAGCTTACAACTTTTACATTCATCTTTTATTATTATTCAATCATACATGCCATATAAATTTGAAAAAAAAACGAAAAAAAAATTTATCTCAAGAATGTAATTTTCGAGGTTCGAACTACGATCTAAAATTTTAAAATCCACAACGCTAACACCTAGACTACTGCGGCATGGGAATTTGCCGAAAAATTACTTGGTTTTATAAAAAGTTTTGAGCATTCTACTAAATTATATAATATGTAGATAGATTTACACAATGTGACGTATCAACATAGAGAAAGATAAAATTTGTCAGATCTTTCTGTAATTTGGTATACAGATGAAGAAAAATATTCTAAGAATAATTTCCTTTTACATCATATCGGAAAAATCACGGAAAATGCGAGAAAATCGCGAATTTCAACTCGGAAAATTCGTCGGGAAAAGACTAAAAAAAATATGCTGATCATCCAACATTAATTTAAATTTTTTTTTTTTTGTCGTGATTTTTGAAAAATGGATGAAAAAAAATCATAAAAAAAAAATTAAATACATCCCAACTCCGTATGCTGCTAACTACGCAGCTGTACTATTTAAAAAAATCATCAAACATTCTTTTCTATAAAAAAAAATACACAATACATATCGCTCATTTGCTGCAACAATGACACAATTTAAAAATAACAAATGTTATAATTTGAGAGACATTTCCGTTTGTCTTGTAGTGAGCTTTATAGCTTTAGGTGTGTCATTATATCAGTTTTAACTATATTAAAAAGCCGATGTTTCTCTATAAATAAGTCAAACACGACCGATTTTGAGTTATGCCATTGTGGTAGCAAATGAGCGATATACAATTGACCATTTTAGAGATGGCGCTGTAAAATTTGGATAATTTTTCCAGATTTGAAGGCTTTACAGAGTTTTCCCAGACTTGAGACCAGACTCAATCGCATTTTCATGCAAAAAGACATCATATAGCCATTTTACGTCAACGAAATCGGTCTCGAAGTAGTTTTTCGTGCGGACATATATACATACCCGCAATTATTGCTCGTTTAATAATATAGAAGATATATATATATCTATAAATAGGTGCTAGTGCCAAGTGTAAAGTGATATCGCTATTAAAATATCACGTATTTATTTTAATACGAAAAGCCCTTATTAGGGATGTATTATTGACGGTGCTTCGGAAAACGAGTTAAGAGAACCGCAATCCCGTCAGTCAAACGGGGTCGAAATTGTGATATCGTGTCAGTGTTCCCGCCCGTGGGGGCCGGACAGCCAGTTCTTTTGAGGGGGTACCTGCGTCGTGGGAGCAACTCACCAACCAACAAAAGGAGAGGGTCGTCCCGGTGACTCTAAAGGTATTGTGTTTATTTCTCTTTGAAAAAAAAAGAAGTAAAAGTAAAAAAAAACCTAAACACGTTAATTTTTCCATTAATTTTTTTTTTGCGGATCGGCCTTGGCTGATTAACGCGTGTTTTTCTTTGGTTTTTTTTTTCTTTATATATTTTTTCTCTTTTTTTCTCGTGTTATTATATTGTTCCCATATATAACGTTTTTTTTCAGCCTTACTAATTCTGCGATCACGTTGTCCAGCGGTGTCCGTTAATGACTTATAATTATTTTAGACAGTGCAATCGTGTCGGAACATTTTTTTTTTCTCTTGCTCATGTCGTCAGCCTCAATTGACATTCTTTCCTTTGTCGAGTTTTTTTTCCTTTGTTATTACTTACGAATGGACATTAATATGAGTGAGGCGAGTGGGTCTTGATGGATTTTCGGAGTAGGGTTTTCTTGTGCTGAGTCGGTTCTTCAATAATCTTCAGGTCGTGCCGTTCGTTCTCCCATAACAGGCTGTTATGGGAGGCGGCACGACACATGTGTTAGGCGTTTCTTAGGAGTGACGGCGTTCGCCGCGTGGACTCGTCGCGTTGTCTGTCACGAAGGCGTCCTTTTGTATTACCCAAGGCATCGGTGACCGCCGTGACCGGAAAGGCAATTCCGGTAGGCGGGCCGATGATAAGGGAGCCTTCGGGGCAGAACGTGCGGGGATTCGGCGCGGCGGAGCTGTCATTCCGAACGCCTGCACCCGGCTTATAATTTTCTTAGCTCCTGGAGATGTGGCAGTCGTCGTTCAGGTTTTCTAGTTTCTTTTGAGTTTTTTTTTATATATGCGGTTATTCAAGCATAGTGTACATGTCTGGACACCCCCACGCCAACCCTGAGTTTTAGCCGGCTAAGGATACTGCACCAGACCCCTGTCACTATGATCTGATAACGAAATTTCGCGGTTTCGTTACAATGTGTCAAAAACTTAAATCCGAATCGAAACCAAATCTTGAGGAATCCGTTACATTTTATAGCAATTTACATACCGAACAGCTCGAACCAATACAAAATGAAAACAAAGCAACAGAAATCCTCAACGATAATATGCAAGGCCAAGATGCTAATGAAGTTTATCCTAAAATAAAACTAGAATTAACAACAACAACAAATTTACATGTGTATGCGCTAAAAAAGTATACATTCGGGCGAAAAATATAAAATATTTTTTATAATAATATCCGAATGCAATATATTTATTCCATACATAAGAAAATCGATATTTCAAGATTATCAACGATCGGCACACATGTCGTCGGTAAACTTGTGTGTATACAATAACCATGCCAACCCGTTTAAAAAGTTATTGGGGTTTACCTAGTTAATCCTAGATTATTCAAGCACGTGAAAAGTTTTGTCTTAACCTTGTCTAATAAAATCAATATCTTGAGATTTTCACCGATCGGCAAACATCTCACTATGATATATCGGTAGGCCTATGTGTGTGCTATGATCATGCCAACCCGTTTGAAAAGTTATTGGGGTTTACCTAGTTAATCCTAGATTTTTCGAAAATGTGACCAATTTTTATCTTAACTAAATGTCTAAGAAAATCAATACCTTGAGATTTTCACCGATCGGCAAACATCTGACTATGATATTTCGGTAGGCCTATGTGTGTGCTATGATCATGCCAACCCGTTTGAAAAGTTATTGGGGTTTACCTAGTTAATCCTAGATTTTTCGAAAATGTGACCAATTTTTATCTTAACAGAATGTCTAAGAAAATCAATATCTTGAGATTTTAACCGATCGGCAAACATCTCACTATGATATTTCGGTAGGCCTATGTGTGTGCTATGATCATGCCAACCCGTTTAAAAAGTTATTGAGGTTTACCTAGTTAATCCTAGATTTTTCGAAAATGTGACCAATTTTTATCTTAACAGAATGTCTAAGAAAATCAATATCTTGAGATTTTAACCGATCGGCAAACATCTCACTATGATATATCGGTAGGCCTATGTGTATGCTATGATCATGCCAACCCGTTTGAAAAGTTATTGGGGTTTACTTAGTTAATCCTAGATTTTTCAAAAACGTGAAAAGTTTTATCTTAAGCATGTCTAAGAAAATCAATATCTTGAGATTTTCACCGATCGGCAAACATCTCACTATGATATATCGGTAGGCCTATATGTATGCTTTGATCATGCCAACCCGTTTGAAAAGTTATTGGGATTTACCTAGTTAATCCTAGATTTTTCGAAAATGTGACCAATTTTTATCTTAACAGAATGTCTAAGAAAATCAATATCTTGAGATTTGAACCGATCGGCAAACATCTCACTATGATATTTCGGTAGGCCTATGTGTGTGCTATGATCATGCCAACCCGTTTGAAAAGTTATTGGGGTTTACCTAGTTAATCCTAGATTTTTCGAAAATGTGACCAATTTTTATCTTAACAGAATGTCTAAGAAAATCAATACCTTGAGATTTTCACCGATCGGCAAACATCTGACTATGATATTTCGGTAGGCCTATGTGTGTGCTATTGTCATGCCAACCCGTTTGAAAAGTTATTGGGGTTTACCTAGTTAATCCTAGATTTTTCGAAAATGTGACCAATTTTTATCTTAACAGAATGTCTAAGAAAATCAATATCTTGAGATTTTAACCGATCGGCAAACATCTGACTATAATATTTCGGTAGGCCTATGTGTGTGCTATGATCTTGCTAACCCGTTTGAAAAGTTATTGGGGTTTACCTAGTTAATCCTAGATTATTCAAAAACGTGGAAAGTTTTGTCTTAAGCATGTCTAAGAAAATCAATATCTTGAGATTTTCACCGATCGGCAAACATCTCACTATGATATATCGGTAGGCCTATGTGTATGCTATGACCATGCCAACCCGTTTGAAAAGTTATTGGGGTTTACCTAGTTAATCCTAGATTATTCAAAAACGTGAAAAGTTTGATCTTAAGCATGTCTAAGAAAATCAATATCTTGAGATTTTCACCGATCGGCAAACATCTCACTATAATATTTCGGTAGGCCTATATGTATGCTATGATCATGCCAACCCGTTTGAAAAGTTATTGGGGTTTACCTAGTTAATCCTAGATTTTTCGAAAATGTGACCAATTTTTATCTTAACAGAATGTCTAAGAAAATCAATATCTTGAGATTTTCACCGATCGGCAAACATCTGACTATGATATTTCGGTAGGCCTATGTGTGTGCTATGATCATGCCAACGCGTTTGAAAAGTTATTGGGGTTTACCTAGTTAATCCTAGATTTTTCGAAAATGTGACCAATTTTTATCTTAACAGAATGTCTAAGAAAATCAATATCTTGAGATTTTCACCGATCGGCAAACATCTCACTATGATATTTCGGTAGGCCTATGTGTGTGCTATGATCTTGCCAACACGTTTGAAAAGTTATTGGGGTTTACCTAGTTAATCCTAGATTATTCAAAAACGTGAAAAGTTTTGTCTTAAGCATGTCTAAGAAAATCAATATCTTGATATTTTCACCGATCGGCAAACATCTCACTATGATATATCGGTAGGCCTATGTGTATGCTTTGATCATGCCAACCCGTTTGAAAAGTTATTGGGGTTTACCTAGTTAATCCTAGATTATTCAAAAACGTGAAAAGTTTTGTCTTAAGCATGTCTTTGAAAATCAATATCTTGAGATTTTCACCGATCGGCAAACATGTGACTATGATATTTCGGTAGGCCTATGTGTGTGCTATGATCATGCCAACCCGTTTGAAAAGTTATTGGGGTTTACCTAGTTAATCCTAGATTTTTCGAAAATGTGACCAATTTTTATCTTAACAGAATGTCTAAGAAAATCAATATCTTGAGATTTTAACCGATCGGCAAACATCTCACTATGATATTTCGGTAGGCCTATGTGTGTGCTATGATCATGCCAACCCGTTTGAAAAGTTATTGGGGTTTACCTAGTTAATCTTAGATTTTTCGAAAATGTGACCAATTTTTA
Source organism: Tipula vernalis (assembly GCA_958295665.1). Lineage (NCBI taxonomy): Eukaryota > Metazoa > Arthropoda > Insecta > Diptera > Tipulidae > Tipula > Tipula vernalis. The sequence goes on along the minus strand of OY282559.1, from coordinate 210,320,131 downwards.
TCTTAACAGAATGTCTAAGAAAATCAATATCTTGAGATTTTCACCGATCGGCAAACATCTGACTATGATATTTCGGTAGGCCTATGTGTGTGCTATGATCATGCCAACCCGTTTGAAAGGTTATTGGGGTTTACCTAGTTAATCCTAGATTTTTCGAAAATGTGACCAATTTTTATTTTAACAGAATGTCTAAGAAAATCAATATCTTGAGATTTTCACCGATCGGCAAACATCTCACTATGATATATCGGTAGGCCTATGTGTATGCTATGATCATGCCAACCCGTTTGAAAAGTTATTGGGGTTTACCTAGTTAATCCTAGATTATTCAAAAACGTGAAAAGTTTTGTCTTAAGCATGTCTAAGAAAATCAATATCTTGAGATTTTCACCGATTGGCAAACATCTTACTATGATATTTCGGTAGGCCTATGTGTGTGCCATGATCATGCCAACCCGTTTGAAAAGTTATTGGGGTTTACCTAGTTAATCCTAGATTATTCAAAAACGTGAAAAGTTTTGTCTTAAGCATGTCTAAGAAAATCAATATCTTGAGATTTTCACCGATCGGCAAACATCTGACTATGATATTTCGGTAGGCCTATGTGTGTGCTATGATCATGCCAACCCGTTTGAAAAGTTAATGTGGTTTACCTAGTTAATCCTAGATTTTTCGAAAATGTGACCAATTTTTATCTTAACAGAATGTCTAAGAAAATCAATATCTTGAGATTTTCACCGATCGGCAAACATCTGACTATGATATTTCGGTAGGCCTATGTGTGAGCTATGATCATGCCAACCCGTTTGAAAAGTTATTGGGGTTTACCTAGTTAAACCTAGATTTTTCGAAAATGTGACCAATTTTTATCTTAACAGAATGTCTAAGAAAATCAATATCTTGAGATTTTCACCGATCGGCAAACATCTGACTATAATATTTCGGTAGGCCTATGTGTGTGCTATGATCATGCCAACCCGTTTGAAAAGTTATTGGGGTTTACCTAGTTAATCCTAGATTATTCAAAAGCGTGAAAAGTTTTGTCTTAAGCATGTCTAAGAAAATCAATATCTTGAGATTTTCACCGATCGGCAAACATCTGACTATGATATTTCGGTAGGCCTATGTGTGTGCTATGATCATGCCAACCCGTTTGAAAAGTTATTGGGGTTGACCTAGTTAATCCTAGATTTTTCGAAAATGTGACCAATTTTTATCTTAACAGAATGTCTAAGAAAATCAATAACTTGAGATTTTAACCGATCGGCAAACATCTGACTATGATATTTCGGTAGGCCTATGTGTGTGCTATGATCGTGCCAACCCGTTTGAAAAGTTATTGGGGTTTACCTAGTTAATCCTAAATTTTTCGAAAATGTGAAAAGTTTTGTCTTAAGCATGTCTAAGAAAATCAATATCTTGAGATTTTAACCGATCGGCAAACATCTCACTATGATATATCGGTAGGCCTATGTGTATGCTATGATCTTGCCAACCCGTTTGAAAAGTTATTGGGGTTTACCTAGTTAATCCTAAATTTTTGGAAAATGTGAAAAGTTTTGTCTTAAGCATATCTAAGAAAATCAATATCTTGAGATTTTCACCGATCGGCAAATATCTTACTATGATATTTCGGTAGGCCTATGTGTATGCTTTGATCATGCCAACCCGTTTGAAAAGTTATTGGAGTTAATCCTACATTTTTCGAAAATGTGACCAATTTTTATCTTAACAGAATGTCTAAGAAAATCAATATCTTGAGATTTTCACCGATCGGCAAACATCTCACTATGATATTTCGGTAGGCCTATGTGTGTGCTATGATCTTGCCAACCCGTTTGAAAAGTTATTGGGGTTTACCTAGTTAATCCTAGATTATTCAAAAACGTGAAAAGTTTTGTCTTAAGCATGTCTAAGAAAATCAATATCTTGAGATTTTCACCGATCGGCAAACATCTCACTATGACATATCGGTAGGCCTATGTGTATGCTATGATCATGCCAACCCGTTTGAAAAGTTATTGGGGTTTACCTAGTTAATCCTAAATTTTTCGAAAATGTGAAAAGTTTTGTCTTAAGCATGTCTAAGAAAATCAATATCTTGAGATTTTAACCGATCGGCAAACATCTCACTATGACATATCGGTAGGCCTATGTGTATGCTATGATCTTGCCAACCCGTTTGAAAAGTTATTGGGGTTTACCTAGTTAATCCTAAATTTTTCGAAAATGTGAAAAGTTTTGTCTTAAGCATATCTAAGAAAATCAATATCTTGAGATTTTCACCGATCGGCAAATATCTTACTATGATATTTCGGTAGGCCTATGTGTATGCTTTGATCATGCCAACCCGTTTGAAAAGTTATTGGAGTTTACCTAGTTAATCCTAGATTTTTCGAAAATGTGACCAATTTTTATCTTAACAGAATGTCTAAGAAAATCAATATCTTGAGATTTTCACCGATCGGCAAACATCTCACTATGATATTTCGGTAGGCCTATGTGTGTGCTATGATCTTGCCAACCCGTTTGAAAAGTTATTGGGGTTTACCTAGTTAATCCTAGATTATTCAAAAACGTGAAAAGTTTTGTCTTAAGCATGTCTAAGAAAATCAATATCTTGAGATTTTCACCGATCGGCAAACATCTCACTATGACATATCGGTAGGCCTATGTGTATGCTATGATCATGCCAACCCGTTTGAAAAGTTATTGGGGTTTACCTAGTTAATCCTAAATTTTTCGAAAATGTGAAAAGTTTTGTCTTAAGCATGTCTAAGAAAATCAATATCTTGAGATTTTAACCGATCGGCAAACATCTCACTATGATATATCGGTAGGCCTATGTGTATGCTATGATCTTGCCAACCCGTTTGAAAAGTTATTGGGGTTTACCTAGTTAATCCTAAATTTTTCGAAAATGTGAAAAGTTTTGTCTTAAGCATATCTAAGAAAATCAATATCTTGAGATTTTCACCGATCGGCAAATATCTTACTATGATATTTCGGTAGGCCTATGTGTATGCTTTGATCATGCCAACCCGTTTGAAAAGTTATTGGAGTTTACCTAGTTAATCCTAGATTTTTCGAAAATGTGACCAATTTTTATCTTAACAGAATGTCTAAGAAAATCAATATCTTGAGATTTTCACCGATCGGCAAACATCTGACTATAATATTTCGGTAGGCCTATGTGTGTGCTATGATCATGCCAACCCGTTTGAAAAGTTATTGGGGTTTACCTAGTTAATCCTAGATTATTCAAAAGCGTGAAAAGTTTTGTCTGAAGCATGTCTAAGAAAATCAATATCTTGAGATTTTCACCGATCGGCAAACATCTGACTATGATATTTCGGTAGGCCTATGTGTGTGCTATGATCATGCCAACCCGTTTGAAAAGTTATTGGGGTTGACCTAGTTAATCCTAGATTTTTCGAAAATGTGACCAATTTTTATCTTAACAGAATGTCTAAGAAAATCAATATCTTGAGATTTTAACCGATCGGCAAACATCTGACTATGATATTTCGGTAGGCCTATGTGTGTGCTATGATCGTGCCAACCCGTTTGAAAAGTTATTGGGGTTTACCTAGTTAATCCTAGATTTTTCGAAAATGTGACCAATTTTTATCTTAACAGAATGTCTAAGAAAATCAATATCTTGAGATTTTCACCGATCGGCAAACATCTCACTATGATATTTCGGTAGGCCTATGTGTGTGCTATGATCTTGCCAACCCGTTTGAAAAGTTATTGGGGTTTACCTAGTTAATCCTAGATTATTCAAAAACGTGAAAAGTTTTGTCTTAAGCATGTCTAAGAAAATCAATATCTTGAGATTTTAACCGATCGGCAAACATCTCACTATGATATATCGGTAGGCCTATGTGTATGCTATGATCTTGCCAACCCGTTTGAAAAGTTATTGGGGTTTACCTAGTTAATCCTAAATTTTTCGAAAATGTGAAAAGTTTTGTCTTAAGCATATCTAAGAAAATCAATATCTTGAGATTTTCACCGATCGGCAAATATCTTACTATGATATTTCGGTAGGCCTATGTGTATGCTTTGATCATGCCAACCCGTTTGAAAAGTTATTGGAGTTTACCTAGTTAATCCTAGATTTTTCGAAAATGTGACCAATTTTTATCTTAACAGAATGTCTAAGAAAATCAATATCTTGAGATTTTCACCGATCGGCAAACATCTCACTATGATATTTCGGTAGGCCTATGTGTGTGCTATGATCTTGCCAACCCGTTTGAAAAGTTATTGGGGTTTACCTAGTTAATCCTAGATTATTCAAAAACGTGAAAAGTTTTGTCTTAAGCATGTCTAAGAAAATCAATATCTTGAGATTTTCACCGATCGGCAAACATCTCACTATGATATTTCGGTAGGCCTATGTGTATGCTTTGATCATGCCAACCCGTTTGAAAAGTTATTGGGGTTTACCTAGTTAATCCTAGATTTTTCGAAAATGTGACCAATTTTTATTTTAACAGAATGTCTAAGAAAATCACTATCTTGAGATTTTCACCGATCGGCAAACATCTCACTATGATATTTCGGTAGGCCTATGTGTGTGCTATGATCATGCCAACCCGTTTGAAAAGTTATTGGGGTTTACCTAGTTAATCCTAGATTATTCAAAAACGTGAAAAGTTTTGTCTTAAGCATGTCTAAGAAAATCAATATCTTGAGATTTTCACCGATCGGCAAACATCTCACTATGATATTTCGGTAGGCCTATGTGTATGCTTTGATCATGCCAACCCGTTTGAAAAGTTATTGGGGTTTACCTAGTTAATCCTAGATTTTTCGAAAATGTGACCAATTTTTATCTTAACAGAATGTCTAAGAAAATCAATATCTTGAGATTTTAACCGATCGGCAAACATCTCACTATGATATATCGGTAGGCCTATGTGTATGCTATGATCTTGCCAACCCGTTTGAAAAGTTATTGGGGTTTACCTAGTTAATCCTAGATTATTCAAAAACGTGAAAAGTTTTGTCTTAAGCATGTCTAAGAAAATCAATATCTTGAGATTTTCACCGATTGGCAAACATCTTACTATGATATTTCGGTAGGCCTATGTGTGTGCCATGATCATGCCAACCCGTTTGAAAAGTTATTGGGGTTTACCTAGTTAATCCTAGATTATTCAAAAACGTGAAAAGTTTTGTCTTAAGCATGTCTAAGAAAATCAATATCTTGAGATTTTCACCGATCGGCAAACATCTGACTATGATATTTCGGTAGGACTATGTGTGTGCTATGATCATGCCAACCCGTTTGAAAAGTTAATGTGGTTTACCTAGTTAATCCTAGATTTTTCGAAAATGTGACCAATTTTTATCTTAACAGAATGTCTAAGAAAATCAATATCTTGAGATTTTCACCGATCGGCAAACATCTGACTATGATATTTCGGTAGGCCTATGTGTGAGCTATGATCATGCCAACCCGTTTGAAAAGTTATTGGGGTTTACCTAGTTAAACCTAGATTTTTCGAAAATGTGACCAATTTTTATCTTAACAGAATGTCTAAGAAAATCAATATCTTGAGATTTTCACCGATCGGCAAACATCTGACTATAATATTTCGGTAGGCCTATGTGTGTGCTATGATCATGCCAACCCGTTTGAAAAGTTATTGGGGTTTACCTAGTTAATCCTAGATTATTCAAAAGCGTGAAAAGTTTTGTCTTAAGCATGTCTAAGAAAATCAATATCTTGAGATTTTCACCGATCGGCAAACATCTGACTATAATATTTCGGTAGGCCTATGTGTGTGCTATGATCATGCCAACCCGTTTGAAAAGTTATTGGGGTTGACCTAGTTAATCCTAGATTTTTCGAAAATGTGACCAATTTTTATCTTAACAGAATGTCTAAGAAAATCAATAACTTGAGATTTTAACCGATCGGCAAACATCTGACTATGATATTTCGGTAGGCCTATGTGTGTGCTATGATCGTGCCAACCCGTTTGAAAAGTTATTGGGGTTTACCTAGTTAATCCTAAATTTTTCGAAAATGTGAAAAGTTTTGTCTTAAGCATGTCTAAGAAAATCAATATCTTGAGATTTTAACCGATCGGCAAACATCTCACTATGATATATCGGTAGGCCTATGTGTATGCTATGATCTTGCCAACCCGTTTGAAAAGTTATTGGGGTTTACCTAGTTAATCCTAAATTTTTGGAAAATGTGAAAAGTTTTGTCTTAAGCATATCTAAGAAAATCAATATCTTGAGATTTTCACCGATCGGCAAATATCTTACTATGATATTTCGGTAGGCCTATGTGTATGCTTTGATCATGCCAACCCGTTTGAAAAGTTATTGGAGTTAATCCTACATTTTTCGAAAATGTGACCAATTTTTATCTTAACAGAATGTCTAAGAAAATCAATATCTTGAGATTTTCACCGATCGGCAAACATCTCACTATGATATTTCGGTAGGCCTATGTGTGTGCTATGATCTTGCCAACCCGTTTGAAAAGTTATTGGGGTTTACCTAGTTAATCCTAGATTATTCAAAAACGTGAAAAGTTTTGTCTTAAGCATGTCTAAGAAAATCAATATCTTGAGATTTTCACCGATCGGCAAACATCTCACTATGACATATCGGTAGGCCTATGTGTATGCTATGATCATGCCAACCCGTTTGAAAAGTTATTGGGGTTTACCTAGTTAATCCTAAATTTTTCGAAAATGTGAAAAGTTTTGTCTTAAGCATGTCTAAGAAAATCAATATCTTGAGATTTTAACCGATCGGCAAACATCTCACTATGACATATCGGTAGGCCTATGTGTATGCTATGATCTTGCCAACCCGTTTGAAAAGTTATTGGGGTTTACCTAGTTAATCCTAAATTTTTCGAAAATGTGAAAAGTTTTGTCTTAAGCATATCTAAGAAAATCAATATCTTGAGATTTTCACCGATCGGCAAATATCTTACTATGATATTTCGGTAGGCCTATGTGTATGCTTTGATCATGCCAACCCGTTTGAAAAGTTATTGGAGTTTACCTAGTTAATCCTAGATTTTTCGAAAATGTGACCAATTTTTATCTTAACAGAATGTCTAAGAAAATCAATATCTTGAGATTTTCACCGATCGGCAAACATCTCACTATGATATTTCGGTAGGCCTATGTGTGTGCTATGATCTTGCCAACCCGTTTGAAAAGTTATTGGGGTTTACCTAGTTAATCCTAGATTATTCAAAAACGTGAAAAGTTTTGTCTTAAGCATGTCTAAGAAAATCAATATCTTGAGATTTTCACCGATCGGCAAACATCTCACTATGACATATCGGTAGGCCTATGTGTATGCTATGATCATGCCAACCCGTTTGAAAAGTTATTGGGGTTTACCTAGTTAATCCTAAATTTTTCGAAAATGTGAAAAGTTTTGTCTTAAGCATGTCTAAGAAAATCAATATCTTGAGATTTTAACCGATCGGCAAACATCTCACTATGATATATCGGTAGGCCTATGTGTATGCTATGATCTTGCCAACCCGTTTGAAAAGTTATTGGGGTTTACCTAGTTAATCCTAAATTTTTCGAAAATGTGAAAAGTTTTGTCTTAAGCATATCTAAGAAAATCAATATCTTGAGATTTTCACCGATCGGCAAATATCTTACTATGATATTTCGGTAGGCCTATGTGTATGCTTTGATCATGCCAACCCGTTTGAAAAGTTATTGGAGTTTACCTAGTTAATCCTAGATTTTTCGAAAATGTGACCAATTTTTATCTTAACAGAATGTCTAAGAAAATCAATATCTTGAGATTTTCACCGATCGGCAAACATCTGACTATAATATTTCGGTAGGCCTATGTGTGTGCTATGATCATGCCAACCCGTTTGAAAAGTTATTGGGGTTTACCTAGTTAATCCTAGATTATTCAAAAGCGTGAAAAGTTTTGTCTGAAGCATGTCTAAGAAAATCAATATCTTGAGATTTTCACCGATCGGCAAACATCTGACTATGATATTTCGGTAGGCCTATGTGTGTGCTATGATCATGCCAACCCGTTTGAAAAGTTATTGGGGTTGACCTAGTTAATCCTAGATTTTTCGAAAATGTGACCAATTTTTATCTTAACAGAATGTCTAAGAAAATCAATATCTTGAGATTTTAACCGATCGGCAAACATCTGACTATGATATTTCGGTAGGCCTATGTGTGTGCTATGATCGTGCCAACCCGTTTGAAAAGTTATTGGGGTTTACCTAGTTAATCCTAGATTTTTCGAAAATGTGACCAATTTTTATCTTAACAGAATGTCTAAGAAAATCAATATCTTGAGATTTTCACCGATCGGCAAACATCTCACTATGATATTTCGGTAGGCCTATGTGTGTGCTATGATCTTGCCAACCCGTTTGAAAAGTTATTGGGGTTTACCTAGTTAATCCTAGATTATTCAAAAACGTGAAAAGTTTTGTCTGAAGCATGTCTAAGAAAATCAATATCTTGAGATTTTCACCGATCGGCAAACATCTGACTATGATATTTCGGTAGGCCTATGTGTGTGCTATGATCATGCCAACCCGTTTGAAAAGTTATTGGGGTTGACCTAGTTAATCCTAGATTTTTCGAAAATGTGACCAATTTTTATCTTAACAGAATGTCTAAGAAAATCAATATCTTGAGATTTTAACCGATCGGCAAACATCTGACTATGATATTTCGGTAGGCCTATGTGTGTGCTATGATCGTGCCAACCCGTTTGAAAAGTTATTGGGGTTTACCTAGTTAATCCTAGATTTTTCGAAAATGTGACCAATTTTTATCTTAACAGAATGTCTAAGAAAATCAATATCTTGAGATTTTCACCGATCGGCAAACATCTCACTATGATATTTCGGTAGGCCTATGTGTGTGCTATGATCTTGCCAACCCGTTTGAAAAGTTATTGGGGTTTACCTAGTTAATCCTAGATTATTCAAAAACGTGAAAAGTTTTGTCTTAAGCATGTCTAAGAAAATCAATATCTTGAGATTTTAACCGATCGGCAAACATCTCACTATGATATATCGGTAGGCCTATGTGTATGCTATGATCTTGCCAACCCGTTTGAAAAGTTATTGGGGTTTACCTAGTTAATCCTAAATTTTTCGAAAATGTGAAAAGTTTTGTCTTAAGCATATCTAAGAAAATCAATATCTTGAGATTTTCACCGATCGGCAAATATCTTACTATGATATTTCGGTAGGCCTATGTGTATGCTTTGATCATGCCAACCCGTTTGAAAAGTTATTGGAGTTTACCTAGTTAATCCTAGATTTTTCGAAAATGTGACCAATTTTTATCTTAACAGAATGTCTAAGAAAATCAATATCTTGAGATTTTCACCGATCGGCAAACATCTCACTATGATATTTCGGTAGGCCTATGTGTGTGCTATGATCTTGCCAACCCGTTTGAAAAGTTATTGGGGTTTACCTAGTTAATCCTAGATTATTCAAAAACGTGAAAAGTTTTGTCTTAAGCATGTCTAAGAAAATCAATATCTTGAGATTTTCACCGATCGGCAAACATCTCACTATGATATTTCGGTAGGCCTATGTGTATGCTTTGATCATGCCAACCCGTTTGAAAAGTTATTGGGGTTTACCTAGTTAATCCTAGATTTTTCGAAAATGTGACCAATTTTTATTTTAACAGAATGTCTAAGAAAATCACTATCTTGAGATTTTCACCGATCGGCAAACATCTCACTATGATATTTCGGTAGGCCTATGTGTGTGCTATGATCATGCCAACCCGTTTGAAAAGTTATTGGGGTTTACCTAGTTAATCCTAGATTATTCAAAAACGTGAAAAGTTTTGTCTTAAGCATGTCTAAGAAAATCAATATCTTGAGATTTTCACCGATCGGCAAACATCTCACTATGATATTTCGGTAGGCCTATGTGTATGCTTTGATCATGCCAACCCGTTTGAAAAGTTATTGGGGTTTACCTAGTTAATCCTAGATTTTTCGAAAATGTGACCAATTTTTATCTTAACAGAATGTCTAAGAAAATCAATATCTTGAGATTTTAACCGATCGGCAAACATCTCACTATGATATATCGGTAGGCCTATGTGTATGCTATGATCTTGCCAACCCGTTTGAAAAGTTATTGGGGTTTACCTAGTTAATCCTAGATTATTCAAAAACGTGAAAAGTTTTGTCTTAAGGCATGTCTAAGAAAATCAATATCTTGAGATTTTCACCGATCGGCAAACATCGCACTATGATATATCGGTAGGCCTATGTGTGTGCTATGATCTTGCCAACCCGTTTGAAAAGTTATTGGGGTTTACCTAGTTAATCCTAGATTATTCAAAAACGTGAAAAGTTTTGTCTTAAGCATGTCTAAGAAAATCAATATCTTGAGATTTTCACCGATCGGCAAACATCTGACTATGATATTTCGCTAGGCCTATGTTTGTGCTATGATCATGCCAACCCGTTTGAAAAGTTATTGGGGTTTACCTAGTTAATCCTAGATTATTCAAAAACGTGAAAAGTTTTGTCTAAGCATGTCTAAGAAAATCAATATTTTGAGATTTTAACCGATCGGCAAACATCTCACTATGACATATCGGTAGGCCTATGTGTATGCTATGATCATGCCAACCCGTTTGAAAAGTTATTGGGGTTTACCTAGTTAATCCTAAATTTTTCGAAAATGTGAAAAGTTTTGTCTTAAGCATGTCTAAGAAAATCAATATCTTGAGATTTTAACCGATCGGCAAACATCTCACTATGATATATCGGTAGGCCTATGTGTATGCTATGATCATGCCAACCCGTTTGAAAAGTTATTGGGGTTTACCTAGTTAATCCTAAATTTTTCGAAAATGTGAAAAGTTTTGTCTTAAGCATGTCTAAGAAAATCAATATCTTGAGATTTTAACCGATCGGCAAACATCTCTTTATGACATATCGGTAGGCCTATGTGTATGCTATGATCTTGCCAACCCGTTTGAAAAGTTATTGGGGTTTACCTAGTTAATCCTAGATTTTTCGAAAATGTGACCAATTTTTATCTTAACAGAATGTCTAAGAAAATCAATATCTTGAGATTTTAACCGATCGGCAAACATCTCACTATGATATATCGGTAGGCCTATGTGTATGCTATGATCTTGCCAACCCGTTTGAAAAGTTATTGGGGTTTACCTAGTTAATCCTAGATTATTCAAAAACGTGAAAAGTTTTGTCTTAAGGCATGTCTAAGAAAATCAATATCTTGAGATTTTCACCGATCGGCAAACATCGCACTATGATATATCGGTAGGCCTATGTGTGTGCTATGATCTTGCCAACCCGTTTGAAAAGTTATTGGGGTTTACCTAGTTAATCCTAGATTATTCAAAAACGTGAAAAGTTTTGTCTTAAGCATGTCTAAGAAAATCAATATCTTGAGATTTTCACCGATCGGCAAACATCTGACTATGATATTTCGCTAGGCCTATGTTTGTGCTATGATCATGCCAACCCGTTTGAAAAGTTATTGGGGTTTACCTAGTTAATCCTAGATTATTCAAAAACGTGAAAAGTTTTGTCTAAGCATGTCTAAGAAAATCAATATTTTGAGATTTTAACCGATCGGCAAACATCTTACTATGACATATCGGTAGGCCTATGTGTATGCTATGATCATGCCAACCCGTTTGAAAAGTTATTGGGGTTTACCTAGTTAATCCTAAATTTTTCGAAAATGTGAAAAGTTTTGTCTTAAGCATGTCTAAGAAAATCAATATCTTGAGATTTTAACCGATCGGCAAACATCTCACTATGATATATCGGTAGGCCTATGTGTATGCTATGATCTTGCCAACCCGTTTGAAAAGTTATTGGGGTTTACCTAGTTAATCCTAAATTTTTCGAAAATGTGAAAAGTTTTGTCTTAAGCATATCTAAGAAAATCAATATCTTGAGATTTTCACCGATCGGCAAATATCTTACTATGATATTTCGGTAGGCCTATGTGTATGCTTTGATCATGCCAACCCGTTTGAAAAGTTATTGGAGTTTACCTAGTTAATCCTAGATTTTTCGAAAATGTGACCAATTTTTATCTTAACAGAATGTCTAAGAAAATCAATATCTTGAGATTTTCACCGATCGGCAAACATCTCACTATGATATTTCGGTAGGCCTATGTGTGTGCTATGATCTTGCCAACCCGTTTGAAAAGTTATTGGGGTTTACCTAGTTAATCCTAGATTATTCAAAAACGTGAAAAGTTTTGTCTTAAGCATGTCTAAGAAAATCAATATCTTGAGATTTTCACCGATCGGCAAACATCTCACTATGACATATCGGTAGGCCTATGTGTATGCTATGATCATGCCAACCCGTTTGAAAAGTTATTGGGGTTTACCTAGTTAATCCTAGATTTTTCGAAAATGTGAAAAGTTTTGTCTTAAGCATGTCTAAGAAAATCAATATCTTGAGATTTTAACCGATCGGCAAACATCTCACTATGATATATCGGTAGGCCTATGTGTATGCTATGATCTTGCCAACCCGTTTGAAAAGTTATTGGGGTTTACCTAGTTAATCCTAAATTTTTCGAAAATGTGAAAAGTTTTGTCTTAAGCATATCTAAGAAAATCAATATCTTGAGATTTTCACCGATCGGCAAATATCTTACTATGATATTTCGGTAGGCCTATGTGTATGCTTTGATCATGCCAACCCGTTTGAAAAGTTATTGGAGTTTACCTAGTTAATCCTAGATTTTTCGAAAATGTGACCAATTTTTATCTTAACAGAATGTCTAAGAAAATCAATATCTTGAGATTTTCACCGATCGGCAAACATCTCACTATGATATTTCGGTAGGCCTATGTGTGTGCTATGATCTTGCCAACCCGTTTGAAAAGTTATTGGGGTTTACCTAGTTAATCCTAGATTATTCAAAAACGTGAAAAGTTTTGTCTTAAGCATGTCTAAGAAAATCAATATCTTGAGATTTTCACCGATCGGCAAACATCTCACTATGACATATCGGTAGGCCTATGTGTATGCTATGATCATGCCAACCCGTTTGAAAAGTTATTGGGGTTTACCTAGTTAATCCTAAATTTTTCGAAAATGTGAAAAGTTTTGTCTTAAGCATGTCTAAGAAAATCAATATCTTGAGATTTTAACCGATCGGCAAACATCTCACTATGATATATCGGTAGGCCTATGTGTATGCTATGATCTTGCCAACCCGTTTGAAAAGTTATTGGGGTTTACCTAGTTAATCCTAAATTTTTCGAAAATGTGAAAAGTTTTGTCTTAAGCATATCTAAGAAAATCAATATCTTGAGATTTTCACCGATCGGCAAATATCTTACTATGATATTTCGGTAGGCCTATGTGTATGCTTTGATCATGCCAACCCGTTTGAAAAGTTATTGGAGTTTACCTAGTTAATCCTAGATTTTTCGAAAATGTGACCAATTTTTATCTTAACAGAATGTCTAAGAAAATCAATATCTTGAGATTTTCACCGATCGGCAAACATCTGACTATAATATTTCGGTAGGCCTATGTGTGTGCTATGATCATGCCAACCCGTTTGAAAAGTTATTGGGGTTTACCTAGTTAATCCTAGATTATTCAAAAGCGTGAAAAGTTTTGTCTGAAGCATGTCTAAGAAAATCAATATCTTGAGATTTTAACCGATCGGCAAACATCTGACTATGATATTTCGGTAGGCCTATGTGTGTGCTATGATCATGCCAACCCGTTTGAAAAGTTATTGGGGTTGACCTAGTTAATCCTAGATTTTTCGAAAATGTGACCAATTTTTATCTTAACAGAATGTCTAAGAAAATCAATATCTTGAGATTTTAACCGATCGGCAAACATCTGACTATGATATTTCGGTAGGCCTATGTGTGTGCTATGATCGTGCCAACCCGTTTGAAAAGTTATTGGGGTTTACCTAGTTAATCCTAGATTTTTCGAAAATGTGACCAATTTTTATCTTAACAGAATGTCTAAGAAAATCAATATCTTGAGATTTTCACCGATCGGCAAACATCTCACTATGATATTTCGGTAGGCCTATGTGTGTGCTATGATCTTGCCAACCCGTTTGAAAAGTTATTGGGGTTTACCTAGTTAATCCTAGATTATTCAAAAACGTGAAAAGTTTTGTCTAAGCATGTCTAGGAAAATCAATATTTTGAGATTTTAACCGATCGGCAAACATCTCACTATGACATATCGGTAGGCCTATGTGTATGCTATGATCATGCCAACCCGTTTGAAAAGTTATTGGGGTTTACCTAGTTAATCCTAAATTTTTCGAAAATGTGAAAAGTTTTGTCTTAAGCATGTCTAAGAAAATCAATATCTTGAGATTTTAACCGATCGGCAAACATCTCACTATGATATATCGGTAGGCCTATGTGTATGCTATGATCTTGCCAACCCGTTTGAAAAGTTATTGGGGTTTACCTAGTTAATCCTAAATTTTTCGAAAATGTGAAAAGTTTTGTCTTAAGCATATCTAAGAAAATCAATATCTTGAGATTTTCACCGATCGGCAAATATCTTACTATGATATTTCGGTAGGCCTATGTGTATGCTTTGATCATGCCAACCCGTTTGAAAAGTTATTGGAGTTTACCTAGTTAATCCTAGATTTTTCGAAAATGTGACCAATTTTTATCTTAACAGAATGTCTAAGAAAATCAATATCTTGAGATTTTCACCGATCGGCAAACATCTCACTATGATATTTCGGTAGGCCTATGTGTGTGCTATGATCTTGCCAACCCGTTTGAAAAGTTATTGGGGTTTACCTAGTTAATCCTAGATTATTCAAAAACGTGAAAAGTTTTGTCTTAAGCATGTCTAAGAAAATCAATATCTTGAGATTTTCACCGATCGGCAAACATCTCACTATGATATTTCGGTAGGCCTATGTGTATGCTTTGATCATGCCAACCCGTTTGAAAAGTTATTGGGGTTTACCTAGTTAATCCTAGATTTTTCGAAAATGTGACCAATTTTTATCTTAACAGAATGTCTAAGAAAATCAATATCTTGAGATTTTAACCGATCGGCAAACATCTCACTATGATATATCGGTAGGCCTATGTGTATGCTATGATCTTGCCAACCCGTTTGAAAAGTTATTGGGGTTTACCTAGTTAATCCTAGATTATTCAAAAACGTGAAAAGTTTTGTCTTAAGGCATGTCTAAGAAAATCAATATCTTGAGATTTTCACCGATCGGCAAACATCGCACTATGATATATCGGTAGGCCTATGTGTGTGCTATGATCTTGCCAACCCGTTTGAAAAGTTATTGGGGTTTACCTAGTTAATCCTAGATTATTCAAAAACGTGAAAAGTTTTGTCTTAAGCATGTCTAAGAAAATCAATATCTTGAGATTTTCACCGATCGGCAAACATCTGACTATGATATTTCGCTAGGCCTATGTTTGTGCTATGATCATGCCAACCCGTTTGAAAAGTTATTGGGGTTTACCTAGTTAATCCTAGATTATTCAAAAACGTGAAAAGTTTTGTCTTAAGCATGTCTAAGAAAATCAATATCTTGAGATTTTCACCGATCGGCAAACATCGCACTATGATATATCGGTAGGCCTATGTGTGTGCTATGATCTTGCCAACCCGTTTGAAAAGTTATTGGGGTTTACCTAGTTAATCCTAGATTATTCAAAAACGTGAAAAGTTTTGTCTTAAGCATGTCTAAGAAAATCAATATCTTGAGATTTTCACCGATCGGCAAATATCTTACTATGATATTTCGGTAGGCCTATGTGTGTGCTATAATCATGCCAACCCGTTTGAAAAGTTATTGGGGTTTACCTAGTTAATCCTAAATTTTTCGAAAATGTGACCAATTTTTATCTTAACAGAATGTGTAAGAAAATCAATATCTTGAGATTTTAACCGATTGGCAAACATCTCACTATGATATAACGGTAGGCCTATGTGTATGCTATGATCATGCCAACCCGTTTGAAAAGTTATTGGGGTTTACCTAGTTAATCCTAGATTTTTCGAAAATGTGACCAATTTTTATCTTAACAGAATGTCAAAGTAAATCAATATCTTGAGATTTTCACCGATCGGCAAACATCTGACTATGATATTTCGGTAGGCCTATGTGTGTGCTATGATCTTGCGAACCCGTTTAAAAAGTTATTGGGGTTTACCTAGTTAATCTTAGATTATTCAAAAACGTGAAAAGTTTTGTCTTAAGCATGTCTAAGAAAATCAATATCTTGAGATTTTAACCGATCGGCAAACATCTCACTATGATATATCGGTAGGCCTATGTGTATGCTATAATCATGCCAACCCGTTTGAAAAGTTATTGGGGTTTACCTAGTTAATCCTAGATTATTCAAATACGTGAAAAGTTTTGTCTTAAGCATGTCTAAGAAAATCAATATCTTGAGATTTTCACCGATCGGCAAACATCGCACTATGATATATCGGTAGGCCTATGTGTATGCTATGATCTTGCCAACCCGTTTGAAAAGTTATTGGGGTTTACCTAGTTAATCCTAGATTATTCAAAAACGTGAAAAGTTTTGTCTTAAGCATGTCTAAGAAAATCAATATCTTGAGATTTTCACCGATCGGCAAACATCTGACTATGATATTTCGCTAGGCCTATGTTTGTGCTATGATCATGCCAACCCGTTTGAAAAGTAATTGGGGTTTACCTAGTTAATCCTAGATTATTCAAAAACGTGAAAAGTTTTGTCTTAAGCATGTCTAAGAAAATCAATATCTTGAGATTTTCACCGATCGGCAAATATCTCACTATGATATTTCGGTTGGCCTATGTGTGTGCTATCATCATGCCAACCCGTTTGAAAAGTTATTGGGGTTTACCTAGTTAATCCTAGATTTTTCGAAAATGTGACCAATTTTTATCTTAACAGAATGTCAAAGTAAATCAATATCTTGAGATTTTAACCGATCGGCAAACATCTGACTATGATATTTCGGTAGGCCTATGTGTGTGCTATGATCTTGCCAACCCGTTTAAAAAGTTATTGGGGTTTACCTAGTTAATCTTAGATTATTCAAAAACGTGAAAAGTTTTGTCTTAAGCATGTCTAAGAAAATCAATATCTTGAGATTTTCACCGATTGGCAAACATCTCACTATGATATTTCGGTAGGCCTATGTGTATGCTTTGATCATGCCAACCCGTTTGAAAAGTTATTGGGGTTTACCTAGTTAATCCTAGATTTTTCGAAAATGTGACCAATTTTTATCTTAACAGAATGTCTAAGAAAATCAATATCTTGAGATTTTAACCGATCGCCAAACATCTCTCTATGATATTTCGGTAGGCCTATGTGTGTGCTATGATCTTGCCAACCCGTTTGAAAAGTTATTGGGGTTTACCTAGTTAATCCTAGATTATTCAAAAACGTGAAAAGTTTTGTCTTAAGCATGTCTAAGAAAATCAATATCTTGAGATTTTCACCGATTGGCAAACATCTCACTATGATATTTCGGTAGGCCTATATGTATGCTTTGATCATGCCAACCCGTTTGAAAAGTTATTGGGGTTTACCTAGTTAATCCTAGATTTTTCGAAAATGTGACCAATTTTTATCTTAACAGAATGTCTAAGAAAATCAATATCTTGAGGTTTTAACCGATCGGCAAACATCTCATTATGATATATCGGTAGGCCTATGTGTATGCTATGATCATGCCAACCCGTTTGAAAAGTTATTGGGGTTTACCTAGTTAATCCTAGATTATTCAAAAACGTGAAAAGTTTTGTCTTAAGCATGTCTAAGAAAATCAATATCTTGAGATTTTCACCGATCGGCAAACATCGCACTATGATATATCGGTAGGCCTATGTTTATGCTTTGATCATGCCAACCTGTTTGAAAAGTTATTGGGGTTTACCTAGTTAATCCTAGATTTTTCGAAAATGTGACCAATTTTTATCTTAACAGAATGTCTAAGAAAATCAATATCTTGAGATTTTCACCGATCGGCAAACATCTGACTATGATATTTCGGTAGGCCTATGTGTGTGCTATGATCATGCCAACCCGTTTGAAAAGTTATTGGGGTTACCTAGTTAATCCTAGATTTTTCGAAAATGTGACCAATTTTTATCTTAACAGAATGTCTAAGAAAATCAATATCTTGAGATTTTCACCGATCGGGAAACATCTCACTATGATATTTCGGTAGGCCTTTGTCTGTTTACCGTAAAAATGCTAACCCGTTTTTGCTATTGGAGATTATTTTTTTAATATACTTATTTATTAACAATGTGTATTGACCATTTTTTTCTATAATTTAAATATCGTGCACCAGATGTCAGCCACTTTGCTTTAAATGACAATTAAAATTTGTGTAAGCTGAAATTTTCTCTATTGTATTGTAGTGGTATCTATTGTTTGATAGTAAACTCTGTAAACCTTTCTTTTTAAAAGTTAAAATTTTCAAAAGTTTGAACCATCCTCTCTATTTTTACTGTTTTCATTCTCTACTATTTCATTTGGTTTAAACGAAATACACTCTGCGAAATAGCTATATGGGACAATTAATTTTTTTTAATTTTTTTAATAAACAAACTCTTATTTTATTTTCATTTACATCAAAATATTTGCCGATGCAGGGGGCATGTAGATTTCAATTCGGTTAGTTTTCATTGTACCTGTATCGTTATTTATAGCAGTTTATTCTCATTGGTCGAAGGAAATAACTATATGGGACAAAACTTAAAATGCATTTATTTTATTCTGTAATATAAAAATACTAACAATAAGTGAATTTTAATAGTTTGTATAACTCCCCTTGTTATTAATAACATCCATCAATCGACGTGGCATTGAGTTTATTAAAGTTTGGAGAACAGAAACGTCAATTTTTGCCCATTCTTCTTGAATAACTGTTTTAAGCTCCGCTAAAGTATTAAATTGACGTCCATTTTTGTAGACTCCCTGGCTAAGAATGCTCCACAGATTTTCCATTGGATTTAAGTCCGGACTAACAGCAAGCCACATCAATACTGGAATATTTCGTGATTGAAAAAAATTCTTGGTGCACTTAGCAGCATGAATAGGCGCATTATCCTGCTGAAATTTCCAACTTTCACCGTACATTTCCTCCCCAAAATTTATTAAAGTGTCGTCTAATAACTGCACATACTTCTCCACATTCATTTGATGGGAAATAAAACAAATTGGGGTCTTGCCCCGATAGCAGAAACCACCCCATGTCATAAGTGACCTTCCTTGAAAGTTGCGGGAATGACATTTTTGAGGTGACTCACGAACATCTCGCCAATAATTCTGGCATCCATCTGGTCCGTCAAAATTAAATTTTTTTTCATCCGAAAAAATTATTGATCGCCACTCTTCATTCCAAAATTTAAATTTCTCAGCAAATTTCATTCTCGCTAATTTATGACGTGGCAGCAGTTTAGGTTTACGCAACCGCTTCTGATATTTCAGATTAATATCCTCTTTTAAAATCAGTTGTATCCTTCGTTTAGTGACGTTGAGACACAAATCACGTTTTATTCGGGATGGACTGAAATTTTTCCTGACTGCAAGGCGCTTTATTTCTCTTTTACCTCTTTCGTCAACTTAAGGCTTTGGTCCTGGTCTTTTCACTGTGCCATATGTTTGGGGATTTTTAAAAAAGTTGTTGATTGTATTTTTGTTTCTATTTAGTTTTGTGGCTATATGACGAATGGTAGCACCAGATTCCCTGTAGCATTCGACCCTTGCACGTTCATCGGCCGAAAGTTGCGTTCCTCGCGACATTATTCTTTAAAAATTGATTTTGAGTCATTAAAAAAATTATATTTTTAATGGAAGTAAACAATAATTAAGTTACCTAATTTTTTTTGTTATTAGGGAAAAAATAATAACAAAAAGAATAATATTAAAATTAAAAATAAAACGATTTTATAATCAAAAACGCACTTGTCCCATATACATAGCTATTTCCTTTAACTGGCGGTTGTTAAAAACAACAAATCAACATAACAGTGTTGTTAGAAAGAGACGAACGGATCTTTTAACTTCAGTTTGTTGAGTAAGCATTGACAAAATTGTCCATACAATATAAAACAAAATCAGCGAAATGCTTTTGAAGAAAACAGTACAGATTACTTTGTCCCATATAGCTATTTCGCAGAGTGTAATTGTATTCTAATGTAGTCTTACTTTGGGAATTTTACAACAACAATGCCGTGTATTTTCATTTCGGAATGAATAGTTCAAATCAAATTTTTGTTTATGGCTATAATTTAAAAAACAAAATTCTTTTTTTATTTAATTTTTAATGTCAATTGATAAAAGTAAAAAAGAAATTATTTTCATCCTCATCAATCATTCATCGCGTTCATGTTTGTTTTTGATGAAATATCCGGAAGCTTCATCAATCATCCTGCCCTCACTGTTATGGCCCAGTATTACAATTAAAAAATACGTATAAACTGTCATTAAATTGGTTAAAACTCCTATTTGATTTTTTTTCTTGGTTTACTCCCATAGATCCATCATATTTTGCAAAAACAGGATCACCTCGTGTAGGTTGTGATTTTATATCACGTATGGCGGTCTTCTATCGGCTGAAGCTAGTAATGATATTCTAAAAAGAACTTCTACTTGTCATCGCAAAACCGATAGCTGGATATTGCTCGTTGAAATTTTCAACTCAATTTATTCCTTGATCCCACTATGGTGTAAAGGTATAATACTCCATGTATTTGTAAATTACCGATAACCGCATCTCTAAGAGATCGACTTAAATCTTGACTGTAATTGCTAGCCAAATATTGCTTGCAAAATATCTGTCATAATATTTTATACCATATTAAAATAAAATTTTAATATTGTATCTATGGCATCCAGGTCACAAGGAACCCGTTGCCGCATCAAAAGATCTTCTTAGTTAAATGTTTACAGGCTTGCTTAATATGCATAGCTCAGAAACTAAAATAAATATGTAAATCAAAATGTTTCTTAATCGGACGGATGGACGAACTCATAAATGCTTAGATTATACTACATAAATGATTTCAAAACTTGACGGAGAAATTTAGAGAAAATGAAAAATTTATCTACAAAATACACATAAACAGTCGTTTGAAATAACTGCATGTACATTGCAATGCTGGTGTGATTGTCTTTTACACTGCTTGCATTTTATGGTGTGGTCAGTTGCAATTATATTTTGAAAACAAATTAGGCAATGATTTAATTCATTTCTGTAATCATTTAAATCTGATAAATATTCGGAATCATTTTTCGAATGAATTTTAGGCCTATGTTGGTTATTGGAAGTTACATCTATAGCATAAATGATTAGCGGACCACAATTGTACCTATCGCGCTGTATTGGTAAGGAATAGCCAGCTTCAGTTTTATAAGTTTCTAACGGGTCGCCCCAAGCTTCCTGTAGTTCATTTAAAAATTTCTGGGCTTTTCTATTTAAAGAATGTACATTGGTTTCTGGGTTAATAGGGTCGTACGAGGTAATTTTTTTTAAAACAAGATCGATAACAATTAATGTCCAGTGGCTGTTTAATGGCAAGGTAAATAAATTCGTCGTTTATTGCGACAAATTTTTGGCTCCAATCGTTTGGATGAAAATTTTAATGCTCTCTCTGTCTGAAATATTCTGATTCCTAACAGGGGGTCTATGCATACGTCATTAGTTTCCTTAAGTAAAAGTCCCGCAGAAATATATAAAACATCCGAAGTGAGATAATTTTTCCCGTTTAAGGAAGAGAAGCAGACATTATTAAGTGGGATATCCCGCCCCGTTAAATTAAATTTAAATACATTTACGCAAAATTCTCTAAGTCCAGTTTTTCGAAATAATTTTTATTGAAAAATTGCAGCCTTTTAGGTTTTATATATCTATGCAGTGCAGCGCGCCCTGCATATTTATTTTTTCTGCTTGCATTCTTCTCCCAAAACTCCTCTAAATTGGGATCATCTGGATCCACTTCATCTTGTGGTTTAATTTTTGGCCTAGCTAATGGTGTTGGTGGTATATATAACGGCTTTCTATTAACTGATTTCTTTTTATGGCTTAATAAATGTGGCGCTAAATTTACTGAATTGTTAATTAACAATGTTTTTTCCCTAAGAGCGTCAATAAATCTTCCCAACTTTTGGTTCGGCTCTTTTATCAAACTGTGTTTAACAATATTGAACCAGTTTTCACAATTGGCATTAGATATACGATTAGTTTGATTAAAATATTGTAAAAAATAGTGCTCCATAAAGGTAAGTACGTAAAATACTTTTTAGTGCAAAAGGTTATAAAATCAGCACAATACAAATCATTTTGATCGTAACCTGCTTCTTCTGACGTACACTCAATTTGATTCAACGATTCTTTTAAAATATTATTAAACCTATTGAAGTAAGGTGAATCATCCGTAAAATTAAGAGTATTATTTTCATGGTCCGTTTCATGATCTTTATCAATATTTTTAATTCAGACATTGTCAATAATTGAAGTGTTTTCAAACAAATTAAATATTGAAATATTTAAAAATTCGGCGTACGCTTTGGTAAAAATTTTGTTCTTGAACTTAGAACAACAAATTAAGCAAACCACTCTAAATAAAGCTTCAATTTTGCGCATTGATTTAGAGTCGATAACCGAGAAAAAAATAATCATTATAAATTCACGTAATTTCTTTTTACAATTTATAATTTTTGCTTTGATTTGACGTATGATTATGACTGCGAAATGTGAACAGCATATAAAAATTCCCACCAGATTGTTTATATTTGAATGTCCAGTTATAATATCATAAGACAAACAGAGATACTGCTTTATTGCTATTCCCTCATTCATTTGTTTTAACACACTGTTAATAAAAACCCAAGACCAATCACTAACAAAATATTTGGGTAGTTGTATTTTAGGTTTTGAACGTGAAATCTCATAATGAATGAAATTTAAAAATGCACCTATTGCAGCAGAATCGTGCCTACACGAGATTAACTCCGCTATTGGTACAATAACTCCGTATATTTTTATCACACAGGCATAATAATATATTCGAGGAAAGTTGTGATGTTCACAACATTTTGGATTTCGAACCAAACCTCCAGTTGCATCAATATACACCACTCCGTCAGACAAACTCAACAATTTTAAGCTGTTCAGCCTCATTAAAATAATGTATAATGGGTCTGCGGTAATATATATATATATATATATATTTATCGTTCGCAAACTGATTTTTAAGTCTGTAGATCGCGTCATGCACCTCACATTGTTTTACAAGATCGTTGACATGTAATCGTTCCGATCTTGCTTTCCTTAAAACATCTGCTTTGCATATATTTTGCGTGTTCCCTGCACTTAGCAGTTCTTTGTTAACGATTTTTAGTTGTTCCAAATTGAACAAATTTGGGCACTTATTTGTCATTTGGTTTTGGAATTCCACCCGTCGTTGTCCACGAAGTTGCACAAATTCTTTTATTACTCCATGGTAATGCATGTCTTCCCCAATAGTGTACATCGTCACAAACTTCCTATCGTAAATAGAAAATTTATATTTTTGGTAGTGCTGTTTGTATTTACAAACAGCGTAAGCAACTGTCACGTTGGTAAGTTTATGCCAGTTTATGGTTTTAAAAGAAATGACGCAAGTATTTTTTGAATCAATAAGCGCTTTCCTTAAGCCTTCTCGAAGTGATTCGACTGAGTTGTCATTTGGGTCAATTTGAATTTCAAAAACTCTGCGTGATAACCAAACATTGGTTTTGCTTTCTTCAATAATAATATTCATTTCTTCAATATTAACGCTAGGGAAATTAACTAACGACACCTCATTGTCGCTATTACCACTAGGAATCGGAACGATTATCGTTGTATCAGCAACAATAGGTGACACTATTGCAACACAATTGTGGTTACCAGTACTTTCAATATTATCGACTTTTAAAAAACCATTGGTAGTTGTAAAATTGTTCATTTTAATATTATTATTCCAAATATAGTAAATTCGTCTACGGTTGGCAATGGAATTTTTTATTTTTAAAATGTCACAAATATTTTTCATGCCTGCAGTACTATGCCTTGGAATTTTTAAATGTTTTAAGTCGTTACCATAAATTCCTGTCATTATATTAAATAACGTTCCGGCATTCAATTTTTTTTCAGTCTGAATTTGTTTAAACTTGCTCTTTTTAAGAGTTTGTTTAAAAGCATATCGCTCTACTTTATTAAGAGCATTCATTTTGGGAATCATCACCATTCTTTTGAATAAGAGAAAAAAACTCGTAATAATTCAAAAAAAAATTTAAGATGAGATTTCTATACCAAATGTTTGAACACCAACGTTTTTTACAACAATTTTTAATTGAATGACAAATAATGTAGAAAATGAACACTTATAAAAATTCAAGCCCAATATACAATATTCAAAATGTTAAAAAATATCGCCTAAGTATTATAATTTTTAAATTATAATACGTAAACCATAAAAAATTAAAAACTCACTCTTAATATGTTTTCTAATTTCTTAATTAGTTGAACTACCTCAAATATCCTAGCTCCGCTAAAACCTCGATTATCCTAGCTCCGCTAAAACCTCGATTATCCTAGCTCAGCTTGATTAAAAGGTTAAGCACTTTTACAGGAAACCCGTAAAATATTTTAATTTACACGAATTTATATCTCAAACAACAAAACTCACTTTTAAACTTTTTCTTCTAAATTTTTCACCTTACTTGGACTACCTTGAAAATACGTTTAAAAAAAATATATAAATGAAAAGGTAAATGAAAACACAAAAGGTAAAACCGCATCCAGATAATTGCTTTTTTGAACAAATAAAGGCTCTTTGGCCATTTATCGAATGTTCATAGGTCTATTTAATAGGCAATTTGTTCAATTCAAATCACCACTAATCATCTAGATGCAGCTTTAAAAAGAGAAAAATTATCATTGTATCAATATATGTGAATCACATGAATGTACATAGTTTTGTTTTCTTTTCCACGAAAGCAATTTTTCGACCAAACGCTCAAACAGAAACAGCATTGGCACAATGACATAAATATGTACAGACGTTTTACTTCAAACGCATTTTTCATTTATGAATAACACACTGAACGTGAACACTGACATAAAATTGTTGGAAATTTATTATTTTAATTAATATTTTGGAGTTATTTTATATTATTTCTCATTGATCTAAATCAAAATTCTAGGAATACATCTGTTAAGTCATGTGACAATGCTTTTAAAGTAACATACATATAATTGATTCCTATTTTAATAAATTAGTTTTTATTTGTCTCTGTAATGCATCAGAAAACATGAACAGTGAGTGTAAAAATGTGGCGTAATGCAATTCATAAATCCAGCTTTTTATAAAGTCAAATCATGTACACCATCAATTAACATTACAGAACGTCTCGTTCGGCTCAATTTACCCTTTTTAGATCGGCTCCATTGGAGTTGCATAAAAAATTCAACGGATTATTATGTATGTATATTAAATACATAACTGAAAAAACAATCCGCCGTATTTTATTTGATGAAACATTGAAACATCTAGATCGCATGGTAACATACATACCAAAAATGTCTCACGAAAAAATTTAACTGTCCTATGCTTATTCCCTAATGAACATTACGTTAACATTTTCGCATATCTGTATGAGAATTCTCGCAGATTTTTCTATATATACATAATGGAAAATCAATCTGTTTCGTTCGGATAGAACAAAAGTTTTTGTTGGTTATGTTAGAAATTCATGCAAACCTGTAAGTAAAAAAAAGTAAAACATTTTTCATTGTGAATGCCCTGAAAGCCTTATCAGATTCATCGGAAAAGACGTATTATACCTCAAACACATTGACGGAGCGAACAGCGGCGCTAAATTAGAATACATGTATTTCCATAAGAGCGAACACATAGCGTGGCGTCAAACTAGCAAAGTTTCTATTTTTTGAGGCGATGAATGACATTTATATTTATTGTTGTTGTTTTTAAAGTAAATCCTTGGAAACCTCTAATTTTAGCTGATTTTTACATCCAAATGTGCTTAATGCATATGAGAAAGACAATTGAAAAAAATCTAAATTTGAACTTAAATTTGGTCGTAATAAGTCATTAAACATATAGTTTTTTATGAAAATGTTTTGTTGTAAAAACAAAACAACATTTTTCATATAAATAAGTGTCAAATTAGCGGCGTCTATGTGCTTGCAAAAATCATAAAGACGAAAAGAGGCGAAGCCGGGCGTAGAGCGCCGCTTATTTATTTGAGGGGAACCGTTCATAATGCCGCGTTTTAAAATGTCGCGTTTTAAAATACAGCGTTTCAAAATGCCGCGTGGTTCAAAATGTCGCGTTTTAAAATGTCGCGTTCCAAAATGCCGCGAGGTACAAAATGTCGCGTGGTACAAAATGTCGCGTTTTAAAATGTCGCGTTTCAAAATGTAGCGAGGTAAAAAATGTCGCGTGGTACAAAATGTCGCGTTTTAAAATGTCGCGTTTAAAATGTCGCGACAACAAAACATTTTCATAAAAAACTATTTCTTTAATGACTTATTACGAACAAATTTAAGTTCAAATTTAGATTTTTTTTACAATTGGCTTTGTCATATGCCCAGTTGGATGTTCTATTCAGCTAAAATTAGAGGTTTCCAAGCATTTACTTGGAATTAAATAATTCGAACATTCGTATAAAAGGGTAGATTTAGAAAAAGTCTAATCGGTCTAATCAGATATTTCGGAACAGGCTTATTCCGGATAAAGTCTTATCGGATGATTAGGCTCAAAACAAATTTATTACTATGTAAAACATCATACGTAAGTAGATGGTTATTTTCCGCGCACTCAAGTGAAGGTTGCTGCTTGTCAAAAGACCAGGTTTTTCAAAACGCAGTCTACAATAAAAGGATAAAATTTTTCCATCTCTCTTGTGTTAATATAATCAATTAACGATAATCATTTTGTATTTGTTGTCATAAACTGAAATTTTATATTAAACCAGTTACAATTTTATATTTTGTTTATAGTAAAAGCCGCATATTTTAACTATTATTAATTACAAACATATGGTTTCCATTGTTTCAACACTGCTTACATAATTTGGTGAAAATTGGAGGTGGTATTTTGAGATGTTTTAACCTACCAAGTATGATCTTCTACAAGTTTACTTTTTAAAATAATCTTGGTATAGATTTTTTAATCAATAAAATTTACGATCAATCGATATACTATTTACGAAATCAAATTTTCCTTATGTTATATGTATCGCAAAATTCGTACCATTTGCGATAAGTACTAACACTTACAAAATATATTGTAAAAAATTATAATTATCAAGATACACATAAGTTTTCGATTCGCAAAACCTATTCATAACCAATATGTTAGGCGTTTTCGGTAATAGATCCTGAATAACTTCAGGCTAATTTTTAATTTTTCTTATGTTTCTTATGTTGTTTAAAAAGTTAAGAATAAATTTTGATATCAAAGCAAGAGTTAAAACGAATTTTGAGAGATAATTCAAAGAAATACAAAATAATTGGTCTAAAACACATTCATATTGATCCTAATAAAGGTGGATTTATATTATCAGGGGGCCTATTATGATTTTCTTTCCGATTTCGTAAAATACGATATCGTAAAATACGATCCGCCGCGGATATACGTATTATGAAAATTGGAATCCGCCGCGGATATTCATTGTCAAATGCAACAAAATGAAGTTTGTCGTTCTTGTTACTTTATTGAAAAAGATTCAACGAGACAAACTTCATTCAATTGAATTTGACATCTAAATTTTGTGTTTACAATCGAGGTGATATCAAATGTTTATTTTTGTCTTTGAAAACTTATTTTTCGAAATTCATTTGATCTTCAGTAAAAAAAATTTGTGATAAAAGTGTGTTGTAATATGGATACAATTGGATTTTTTGTCCACTCAAGTGATGATGATTCCGACGAGCAATTAACACCAGCATATATTCAACGAAAAAGGCTTCGTATGAATTCTAATCCGCTTGATATGACAAATAAAAGGTAATTGAAATTATGTATCACAATTCCAAAATTTAATAATGAATAGCTTTATAAACAAAACACTTAATCAATAAACAACATGTTTAGGTTCATGGGACTATTTCGGGTGACGAAAGAAGTGTTTATCCTTATTTTGAATGAAACTGAACCCCACTTCAAATTAACAAAAAAAAATGATGCTATACCACCAATTCTTAAACTGGCAAACACTTTAAGATTTCTGGCAGAGGGTTCTTATCAGCAAGCGGTAGGTCAGGATTATTTGATAGGCATGGCCCAATCTACTGTGTCGGTGGTAATGAATGAGACGTTGAACATTTTGGAGTCGTACATGTGTGATAAACATTTTAATTTTCATTTATCGGACGACGAAAAATCAAAATCAAAAGAATACTTCCAAAATAAAACTGGGTTTCCTGGAGTTATAGGATGTGTCGACGGGACCCACATCAATATTGTAAGACCAGCTAAAAATGAACATCATTTTTTCAACAGGAAGGGTACTCATAGTTTAAATGTAATGATGGTACAGTAAATAATATAAAATTTTAATTTTAAATATCTTTAACTAATTATGTTTTTTTCTTATGTAGACGTGCGACTATAAAATGGAAATTACTTCCGTCGATGCACGGTTCGGAGGTTGTTCCCATGATTCGGTTATATGGGGCGCCAGCTACAATCGAATTGTTATGGAGCAGAATTGGAGAGCAGGAGATAAATCATCTTGGTTACTAGGTAATTATATAATTTAATTTTATATGTAATTAATTACAATGAATTATTTAGGTGATTCCGGGTACACTTTAGAACCATGGATGATGACACCATTCAGGAAAACCAGTGAAGGCTCAAGTGAATGTCGCTATAATACAGCTCACGCAAAAGCTCGTGCAATTATAGAGCGAGTTTTTGGTGTCCTGAAAGGGCGATGGCGATGTTTACTCCATTCTCGTGAGCTACACTATACTCCTGAGAAAACAGCACAAATCGTAAACGTATGCTGTCTACTTCATAATTTGTGTATAAAATATAAGGTGCCTTTGGATGAAAATTTAATTGAAAGAGAGGATAATATAGAAACAATTGCCACAGAAGAAATTACAACCGAAAATATAAAAGAAGAAGCCAAGAGGATTCGGGAATCAATAAAAAATAATTTATAGAATTCAAGATTTATTTTATAAAAAATTCATTCAAATTTAAATCAATAAAAAATAAAATTAATAAAATAATTAAAAAAATAATTTAAAAAATTAAGCAAAATAAAATTATATTGTTGCTTTTAACTTTTGTTGTTTGAGATTGATCACAATTCTTTTTAATTCTAATTTTTCTACCTTTAATTTGTTGGATTCCAATAAAATTTTTTGTTTTGATATCCATTTTTCTTTCTCTAATTTTAATAGGCTTGTGTTTGTATTTCTAATTTCTTTAAGAATTCTATTATTCTCTTTCAGGTATTTAGTGACGTTATCTGCAAAATTTTTAAATTCTTTATGGTGATTTTCTTGAAGTGATATCTGTTTCTTTAAAAGCATTTTAGAAGTTTCTCTCTGTTTTTTGTTTAATCGACTAGTTGGTTTATTGCTGCTTGTAGAAGGTGAGGTCTGAGGTTTATTGCGGCTTGTAGAAGGTGGAGTGTGAGGTTTATTGCGGCTTTCAGAAGGTGAGATGTGAGGTTTCGTTTTCTGTCTTGCTGGTGAGGCTCTTATTGGCTCTAGAGTATTTGTAGTAGATAAAAACTCGTCACTAATCTCATTTAGTATCTCGACTTCAAACTCTTGGGTGTCTATACTTAAATTATCATTATATTGACTTTCATCCGGTGCTGTTAAAATTTTGCATCCCAAAGTTTTTATATTTAAGCCCTTGATTTCCCCGCTTAGGTCTAATAATTTGTCGACTCTTTCCTCTAAATGGCTCAATTTTCTTAACCTGTAAGGTCCCCCACCAGTACCAGTCAACATTTTTTGATTATTTCGCAACTTATTTTTGATGCTGTATTTAAAGTCCTTCCATACCTAAATATAAAATAACATAAATATATGTATTAATAGTTATCAAAACACCATAGCACATAACCTCACTTTCTTCCATCCTTCAATTGTTTTTTCAGGTGGCCCAGCTTCATTTAATTTTTTGGTCACTTCACTCCATAAATGTTGAGTGGTCTCTTTAAATTGAGCACCGGTCAAATATCTTTTGGCGATCCCTTCATTTTCTTCCATAAACGACACCAGAATTTCAAATTGATGCCCGTTTGTTGATGACCTATAAATTAATACAATAAAAATAAATCAATTTAACTTTATTTTTTTTTAGAAACAAACATATTGAAATAATTTTACAACTTACATTTGATATCGTAAATAAATACGTAAATAAATATAATTAATTTTAATTTTCGTAAAAAACACCTCTATTTGCAACCAAGAATTTAATCGTATAAACGATATCCGTCACCTAAATAGTTATCGGATTTTGACATTTGATTTTCGTAAAATACGATTTCGTTTTTTTTTTTTTTTCATGATAAGGCGGATTAGACGAGATCGTATTTTTTACGAACAAAAAAAAAATCATAATATGTATATCCGCGGCGGATCGGATTTTACGAAATCGGAAAAAAATCATAATAGGCCCCCAGTTCTTTTCAGTTCCTACTCGTATCGTGTCAGACATCATCAATTTATAATATCCGTACCTTTAAATTCAGGCATTTTCTTCATATGATTATCATTATAGTATATTCGTATCTTTGGGTTACGTATAGAGTAAAGATAACACACAAAAATACAAAAATGTTTTAGTAGCAATTTACAATTATTGTTTGTTTCGCTATTCTTTCATATTTTTTCGCCTTCAGATATCAGACAAAACATTATTTTCAACAATATGTGTCTGTGTCGGTACGAGTTGGAACGGACAGGAAAGGATAATATAAATACTCCAATAGAAAATATATGTAGCAATGTTTTTTTTTGTCTGACACGATACGAGTAGGAACTGAAAGGAACTGATAATTTAAATCGACCTTAATGTGTTCGTCTTTATGTTTATTTGTATTTACAGCTAATTATAAAAAAAGAAAAATTAAAACCACAACATCTACGAGTAAAATAGCCTGAAGTTATCTTTTATGTTCGTAAATAGGTGGATAAGTTTACCATTAGAACTACCAACCCGTCAAAATGACGGATTTACATTTATTGAAATAATTTTTTTTTATTATTATGTTAGAATTATTTTAGAAATTTTTGTTGAGTTTTAATATGACAATAAAGTAATTAAATTAAAAATCATCAAAAAAAAAAAGAATTCAATAAATGTAAATCGGTCATTTTGACCGGTCGGTAGTTCTAGTGTTAATGGTCGAAATGCCTATTATAAAAATAATAAATTCTATTTTGTATCGAAAACTAATCGTTTTGTTTGGAGGGAAACCGAAACAAATTTATACCATTAACAACAATGTTCATTGATCAATTCGATGCGTGCTAAAATGCTTTAATAGATCTAAACACTGTAGATTTGAAACAAAGTGGAGAAGGACGGATATATATGCTTTCTTTTAAGTAAACAAACCATTTAGTTTTTATTGTTTTAAAAAGTGGTTGTGCGTAGTTTAAATTTATTACATAATTATCAAACATTATCCAAAAAACAAATGTTGTTGTTGGGTTCTTATGATTTGTTTACGATTATTTTTACCAGGTCCGCACTAAAAGTGTAACGTAATGCCGCGTTTTTGGGAAAGTTATTTTTAATAATAAAATTAATTTTATTAAAAATATTTCATTTTATACCATTTGCTAAAATTGTAATTTTTCGATTCTACTAAATGGTTTTATGAACAATAATTTAATTTTTGTTCAACCTATGATTTCCTACCACTATGTAAGCAAAAAAACGTGTACATATTAAAATTTACCGGCGACGCGCCGCGCTTGGCGTGAAAGGTCACTGGAATATAGTAATTGGTATAAAAATATAAATGCAAATTATGCTCAAAATAAAAACCGAAAATAATTTCTTTTTTACTTTTATCAATTGGCATTAAAAATTAAATAAAAAAAGAATTTTGTTTTTTAAATTATAGCCATAAACAAAAATTTGATTTGAACTATTCATTCCGGAATGAAAATACACGGCATTGTTGTTGTAAAATTCCCAAAGTAAGACTACATTAGAATACAATTACACTCTGCGAAATAGCTATATGGGACAAAGTAATCTGTACTGTTTTCTTCAAAAGCATTTCGCTGATTTTGTTTTATATTGTATGGAAAATTTTGTCAATGCTTACTCAACAAACTGAAGTTAAAATATCCGTTCGTCTCTTTCTAACAACACTGTTATGTTGATTTATTGTTTTTAACAACCGCCAGTTAAAGGAAATAGCTATATGGGACAAGTGCGTTTTTGATTATAAAATCGTTTTATTTTTAATTTTAATATTATTCTTTTTGTTATTATTTTTTCCCTAATAACAAAAAAAATTAGGTAACTTAATTATTGTTTACTTCCATTAAAAATATAATTTTTTTAATGACTCAAAATCAATTTTTAAAGAATAATGTCGCGAGGAACGCAACTTTCGGCCGATGAACGTGCAAGGGTCGAATGCTACAGGGAATCTGGTGCTACCATTCGTCATATAGCCACAAAACTATATAGAAACAAAAATACAATCAACAACTTTTTTAAAAATCCCCAAACATATGGCACAGTGAAAAGACCAGGACCAAAGCCTAAAGTTGACGAAAGAGGTAAAAGAGAAATAAAGCGCCTTGTAGTCAGGAAAAATTTCAGTCCATCCCGAATAAAACGTGATTTGTGTCTCAACGTCACTAAACGAAGGATACAACTGATTTTAAAAGAGGATATTAATCTGAAATATCAGAAGCGGTTGCGTAAACCTAAACTGCTGCCACGCCATAAATTAGCGAGAATGAAATTTGCTGAGAAATTTAAATTTTGGAATGAAGAGTGGCGATCAATAATTTTTTCGGATGAAAAAAAATTTAATTTTGACGGACCAGATGGATGCCAGAATTATTGGCGAGATGTTCGTGAGTCACCTCAAAAATGTCATTCCCGCAACTTTCAAGGAAGGTCACTTATGACATGGGGTGGTTTCTGCTATCGGGGCAAGACCCCAATTTGTTTTATTTCCCATCAAATGAATGTGGAGAAGTATGTGCAGTTATTAGACGACACTTTAATAAATTTTGGGGAGGAAATGTACGGTGAAAGTTGGAAATTTCAGCAGGATAATGCGCCTATTCATGCTGCTAAGTGCACCAAGAATTTTTTTCAATCACGAAATATTCCAGTATTGATGTGGCTTGCTGTTAGTCCGGACTTAAATCCAATGGAAAATCTGTGGAGCATTCTTAGCCAGGGAGTCTTCAAAAATGGACGTCAATTTAATACTTTAGCGGAGCTTAAAACAGTTATTCAAGAAGAATGGGCAAAAATTGACGTTTCTGTTCTCCAAACTTTAATAAACTCAATGCCACGTCGATTGATGGATGTTATTAATAACAAGGGGAGTTATACAAACTATTAAAATTCACTTATTGTTAGTATTTTTATATTACAGAATAAAATAAATGCATTTTAAATTTTGTCCCATATAGTTATTTCCTTCGACCAATGAGAATAAACTGCTATAAATAACGATACAGGTACAATGAAAACTAACCGAATTGAAATCTACATGCCCCCTGCATCGGCAAATATTTTGATGTAAATGAAAATAAAATAAGAGTTTGTTTATTAAAAAAATTAAAAAAAATTAATTGTCCCATATAGCTATTTCGCAGAGTGTATTTCGTTTAAACCAAATGAAATAGTAGAGAATGAAAACAGTAAAAATAGAGAGGATGGTTCAAACTTTTGAAAATTTTAACTTTTAAAAAGAAAGGTTTACAGAGTTTACTATCAAACAATAGATACCACTACAATACAATAGAGAAAATTTCAGCTTACACAAATTTTAATTGTCTTTTAAAGCAAAGTGGCTGACATCTGGTGCACGATATTTAAATTATAGAAAAAAATGGTCAATACACATTGTTAATAAATAAGTATATTAAAAAAATAATCTCCAATAGCCAAAACGAGTTAGCATTTGCCTACCTAAATATCATAGTGAGATGTTTGCCGATCGGTGAAAATCTCAAGATATTGATTTTCTTAGACATTCTGTTAAGATAAAAATTGGTCACATTTTCGAAAAATCTAGGATTAACTAGGTAAACCCCAATAACTTTTCAAACGGGTTGGCATGATCATAGCACACATAGGCCTACCGAAATATCATAGTGAGATGTTTGCCGATCGGTGAAAATCTCAAGATATTGATTTTCTTAGACATTCTGTTAAGATAAAAATTGGTCACATTTTCGAAAAATCTTGGATTAACTAGGTAAACCCCAATAACTTTTCAAACGGGTTGGCATGATCATAGCATACACATTGGCCTACCGATATATCATAGTCAGATGTTTGCCGATCGGTGAAAATCTCAAGATATTGATTTTCTTAGACATTCTGTTAAGATAAAAATTGGTCACATTTTCGAAAAATCTAGGATTAACTAGGTAAACCCCAATAAATTTTCAAACAGGTTGGCATGATCAAAGCATAAACATAGGCCTACCGATATATCATAGTGAGATGTTTGCCGATCGGTGAAAATCTCAAGATATTGATTTTCTTAGACATGCTTAAGACAAAACTTTTCACGTTTTTGAATAATCTAGGATTAACTAGGTAAACCCCAATAACTTTTCAAACGGGTTGGCAAGATCATAGCACACACATAGGCCTACCGAAATATCATAGTCAGATGTTTGCCGATCGGTTAAAATCTCAAGATATTGATTTTCTTAGACATTCTGTTAAGATAAAAATTGGTCACATTTTCGAAAAATCTAGGATTAACTAGGTAAACCCCATTAACTTTTCAAACGGGTTGGCATGATCATAGCACACACATAGGCCTACCGAAATATCATAGTCAGATGTTTGCCGATCGGTTAAAATCTCAAGATATTGATTTTCTTAGATATTCTGTTAAGATAAAAATTGGTCACATTTTCGAAAAATCTAGGATTAACTAGGTAAACCCCAATAACTTTTCAAACGGATTGGCATGATCATAGCATACACATTGGCCTACCGATATATCATAGTCAGATGTTTGCCGATCGGTGAAAATCTCAAGATATTGATTTTCTTAGACATTCTGTTAAGATAAAAATTGGTCACATTTTCGAAAAATCTAGGATTAACTAGGTAAACCCCAATAACTTTTCAAACAGGTTGGCATGATCAAAGCATAAACATAGGCCTACCGATATATCATAGTGAGCTGTTTGCCGATCGGTGAAAATCTCAAGATATTGATTTTCTTAGACATGCTTAAGACAAAACTTTTCACGTTTTTGAATAATCTAGGATTAACTAGGTAAACCCCAATAACTTTTCAAACGGATTGGCAAGATCATAGCACACACATATGCCTACCGAAATATCATAGTCAGATGTTTGCCGATCGGTTAAAATCTCAAGATATTGATTTTCTTAGACATGCTTAAGACAAAACTTTTCACGTTTTTGAATAATCTAGGATTAACTAGGTAAACCCCAATAACTTTTCAAACGGGTTGGCATTATCAAAGCATACATATAGGCCTACCGAAATATCATAGTGAGATGTTTGCCGATCGGTGAAAATCTCAAGATATTGATTTTCTTAGACATGCTTAAGACAAAACTTTTCACGTTTTTGAATAATCTAGGATTAACTAGGTAAACCCCAATAACTTTTCAAACGGGTTGGCATTATCAAAGCATACATATAGGCCTACCGAAATATCATAGTGAGATGTTTGCCGATCGGTGAAAATCTCAAGATATTGATTTTCTTAGACATGCTTAAGACAAAACTTTTCACGTTTTTGAATAATCTAGGATTAACTAGGTAAACCCCAATAACTTTTCAAACGGGTTGGCATGATCATAGCATACACATAGGCCTACCGATATATCATAGTGAGATGTTTGCCGATCGGTTAAAATCTCAAGATATTGATTTTCTTAGACATTCTGTTAAGATAAAAATTGGTCACATTTTCGAAAAATCTAGGATTAACTAGGTAAACCCCAATAACTTTTCAAACGGGTTGGCATGATCATAGCATACACATAGGCCTACCGATATATCATAGTGAGATGTTTGCCGATCGGTTAAAATCTCAAGATATTGATTTTCTTAGACATTCTGTTAAGATAAAAATTGGTCACATTTTCGAAAAATTTAGGATTAACTAGGTAAACCCAATAACTTTTCAAACGGGTTGGCATGATCAAAGCATACACATAGGCCTACCGAAATATCATAGTGAGATGTTTGCCGATCGGTGAAAATCTCAAGATATTGATTTTCTTAGACATGCTTAAGACAAAACTTTTCACGTTTTTGAATAATCTAGGATTAACTAGGTAAACCCCAATAACTTTTCAAACGGGTTGGCATGATCATAGCATACACATAGGCCTACCGATATATCATAGTGAGATGTTTGCCGATCGGTTAAAATCTCAAGATATTGATTTTCTTAGACATTCTGTTAAGATAAAAATTGGTCACATTTTCGAAAAATCTAGGATTAACTAGGTAAACCCCAATAACTTTTCAAACGGGTTGGCATGATCAAAGCATACACATAGGCCTACCGATATCTCATAGTGAGATGTTTGCCGATCGGTTAAAATCTCAAGATATTGATTTTCTTAGACATGCTTAAGAGAAAACTTTTCACGTTTTTAAATAATCGAGGATTAACTAGGCCAACCCCAATAACTTTTTAAACGGGGTGGCATGGTTAATGTATACACACAAGCTTACCGACGACATGTGTGCCGATCTTGAAATATCGATTTTCTTATGTATTGAATAAATATATTGCATTCGGATATTATTATAAAAAATATTTTATATTTTTCGCCCGAATGTATACTTTTTTTAGCGCATACTTATGTAAATTTGTTGTTGTTGTTAATTCTAGTTTTATTTTAGGATAAACTTCATTCGCATAGGCCAAGCCGGATCATCCACACCGAGACGTGCCAATCAAAATAATGACGCAGGCCTTCTACGTCAAGGAATGTTGTGGATTCGGTGTTTCCTACCTACAATGATTTTCCGACTATACCGACCGGTATTGATACTGCTACTGGAAATAATAATGGAATAATTATGGGCAGGGTTTTGATCCTAGAATTCCTCCACCAAATATTTATAATTTAGCACCTACCAATATTCAAGGCTAACGTTTACGAAAACGGCCCTTCATTTAAACAATATTCTGCTAATATTCCATACACTCTACCTTATAAATGGAATAAAAAATTTTCCGGATCAGCGTCGGACATTTCCGTGGAAAAATTTATCTTTCGGGAACATCTCGTGAAGCAAAACATTTTCTCATTCGATCAGCTTGCCAATGATATAAACTTCCTTCTTGGAGGTACAGCGAAAGAACAATACTGGATGACACTGGGCTGTAAACCTGACTATTCCTGGCTCATATTCGTAACTCTCTAATACATCGGTTCCAAGATAGATGCACGGATTATAGTAGCAGTTAATTGATGCAAGAAAACTAAAGATTAACGAATCATTTGCAGATTATTATTATGAACTGTTAAACTTATCATTTCGCTTGAAAACACAATTTTCCGATTTAAAACAGCCACTCTAAAGAAAAACATGCGTTGCGGTCTTACAGCTCATTCGGCTGGGATAAATTTTTCTATCATTTCGGAGTTGGTCAGTGTTTGCATCGATACTGAAGAAGCATGGAAAAACATGAACTTCATACCGAAATTAGGCATGAATTTTTGAAAACCTCAAATCCATGAAATTTCCGTGGCTTCTACGGTTCCTAGATTGCAGATCCCAAGTGATGAATCTAATAGGCTATTAATATTCAGCAAGGTAACCAATTTGGCGGCGCAAAAGCTAACCCACGTGTTAGTTATATATTTCACAGACTGTGAAATTCCTATGAACCCAAATATTCTGTTACGGTTGTGGAACTCCTGGGGTTCTCAAACTACACTGTTTAAATTTTTCTATGAAACTGGGAAACCCCTCTGCGGAAATGAGAATTAAGGGGTCCTCTCATTTCCAGACAAATCAGTCGCGACCCAGACCAGTTTCAACATTTCAACCCAACAATCTCGTAAGGGACCCGACAAGGCCAACATAAATTTAAAACCTTTCCATAATATAAAAAATTCTCGCAAGAGCGGGGCTATTCAAAATTTTAAAAATAGGAAATCCATGTTTTCACAAATAGCCGAAACAATAATTAATATTGATATTTTCATAGAAGGTAAGTCTATGCCTGGTCAGTATTAGTGCGCTCGGAAGAGGATTCGAAGAAAACCAGCTCTGGTTGCATCCTTTTCCAAGTTATATACAGACAGCTAGTGGAGCTCGGCAACTCGTGTTAGGATATATTAAGGTCCAAATATCTTATGATAACATAATTTGCCCACTCAAATTATATATTGTTCCATCACTTCAGCAAGAATGATAGCTTGGGTGTGATTTTTCGCATACATTTAATATCAAGGCTGCCATTGTCAGCGAAATGTCGGTTGCAACTCCTTTAATAGATTCTGAAAACCAACACCATACATTGTCAATAGACCAGCGAGACAAGCTCCAAATCATAATCGATTCCCACCTTAGTTTTCAAAAATTGGGATTAGGGCGACCGGGTGACCTAACCTAGTGGCTCATTCGATTGACGTTGGCAACGCGGTCCCAATCAAGCAGCTGTACTATGCGGTTTCTCCTGCGGTTCAGCAAGAAATGTACAAAGAGCTTGGCCGAATGCTTGACTTGAACATTATAGAAGAGAGTAATAGTTCTTGGTGCTCCCCAATGGCTATCATTCGAAAGGGAAACGGGAAAGTACGGAATTGTTTGAATGCCAAAAAGCTAAACGAACTACAATGCACCCCAAACCTTATGCCGGTTGATACACAAGGTGATCCCTTACCATCTGCATGACAGGCTATTCGTGTATCTTGATGATCTGCTAAATACCACGTTTACATTTAAAGAACACCGGTCTTTATTGGCAGATGTCTCAATTCGCTTACAACAAGCCGGATTGACAATCAACGTAGAAAAAAGCAACTTTTTACTGAAGGAAATTGAATACCTTTGATATATGGTTGGTGAGGGAGGGCTGAGCCCTATCGGGATAAGGTGAAGGCCATGGCAGAGTGTACAGTACCAAAGACAGTCCGGCAGGTTCGACGGTTCTTGGGCATCTCGGGATGGTACCATCGTTTTATTAAAAGCTACTCTGGCTATTCTGAACTGCCAGCTCCTCTGACGAATCTTTTGAAGAAAGGAAAGGTATTCCAGTGGGATGCTGAGGCTCAAAATTCATTTCAGCGTTAACATCTGTTCCGCTTTTAGCAACACCTGATTTTAAGCGACGGTTTAATATACAATGTCAAGCCAGCTCTACTGGAGTAGGGGCTGTCCTTTTTCAGAAGGATGAAGCAGGGAAAGACATTTTCCAAAAACTTTTGGCGAAGAGAAATTACAGGCTGACGGAGCTCAAGTGCCTTGCTGCAGTTCTAGCAATTCGAAAGTCTGTGGAAGGAAAAGCTTTCACCGCAATCACAGACCATGCTAGTTTGACATGGCTTATGTCACTCGAGGATTTAACTGGTCGATTGGCACGATGGAGCTTGAAGCTTCAGTCGTTCAATTTCGATGTGCAATACCGCAAAGGAAGTAACAACATCGTGTCAGATGCTTTATTGCGCATGTATATGGATACCTTGGAGTTGAACTCCGATCCTGTGAATATAGAAACTAGTTTATTTTCGTTCATATCCTCAGAGTACCACGATATTGTTACAGACATGCAGCGGAATCCTGGTAGTAGCAATCCAATCACCATCGATGGTGTGGCCTATATTGATTTATCTCCACCTAATTACTTCCGATTACGTTCCGGCCGTAGCACGCAATTCTACATGATGTAACAATTCCGATGGAATTGTTATCAGAAAATTTATCATTTCAGAGGTTTCGGTGACGGTCGATTGCGCCGGCTAAGGCTCAGGAGCTGATGGGGTGGGTATACCGAAACATGAAGCGATCTGTGATGACCGTCAGAAAAAAAATAATGAAAAAAAATGGGACACCAGCTAATCTCCTCATTCACTCTACCTACCTAACATACTCACCTGAACTTCATCCCCACTCTCAACACACTAAACTATTCACTCATCTGAAATTAAGCACTAAAAAACGACAAAACGAAAACAATCGAAAGCTCCAAACAAATAAAAATACTAATGCAAAAATTTAACATACTAACTTTGTGTAATATTTTCAATTTTTAGAATTACTATTGAAATAGGTATTACATATTTTATACAACACATTTCATAATTTTTTTAATTTTAATTGTTTTCATAATGAAATCTAATAACTAAAACTACCCTACAAATTATGCGCATAAAGACCCGTTATTAATTATCCCAAGAGAAAATACTTAATTCTAGTATAATTTATAAAATTAGAAAATATAATAAAATAATAATAATATAATAATAATACAAAAATCTTATCTGAGTGTGATGCACGAAGACTGCATATGATGAAAGTTGAAGGATGATCGTGTGGTATAGTTTTTTAATTGTACACACAAATTTTAAAAGTACAATAACAACAATTTTATAATTTTTGGTTTCACAGTTTATGTTATTTTCAATTTTCACTGTATTCCGAACACTTTTAATTTTTTTAGTTAATGCTTTGCTTCGCATTTATAGGAATTGTTTAAAATTTAACTGTTTTTTTTTTTTAAATTTCACATACAGATTTAATTCTTGGTTTTATTATTTCATATGTGGCTTCCAATGTATATATTTATTAATGAACTAGTAATTATTTATTGAACAATTTATTATTTATTACTTAATTTATTTATTTATTAATTAGCTTAGTTATTTATTGGTTTTCATACTTTTTATGTTTCACTGATTTGATTATCGTCGCAATGCTGCTACCGTTAGATTTATCGCAATGGTCATTTACAACCGTTTAATTCACTTATATAGCATATTTAATGACGATTTACAAATTATCAACTTATACTAGGTATCCACTTAAAACTATATCGAAACTACTACCTACAACGTTCGATAATATCATTAGTCTTATCAAATTTTTGGTATCTATTTCAATAGCCCAACACAGAACTAAGATTAATAATAGCACAACGGCTTCAAACGATCAACCCGTTTTAGTACGGGGTCTTATCATTCCACCCAAAACGCACTGCTTTACACATACAAAAAATTAAGTTTTCAGACATACAACTTAAGTTATTATTTAAGCTACTATTTATATTTTCAACCAATTTTATTTCTTTATCGAAACTGGATTTGTTTCTTGATTAATTTGGTCTTAATTTTTATTTGCAGCTTATCGATTGAAATCACTTAATTAACTGCCCGTCTCTCGCGTTATTCTTTTTTCGTTGTTTTTTCCAAAAAAAAAACATCTCGATCATCATAAAAAAAATTGCATTCGTCAAACAATAGCTTACCATTACCCTTGCACTAATACTCCAGTCTGTACAGTCCCAAAAAAAAAATCAGTACAGTACATGGTCCGGTTATATCTCAATACTAAAATAGTAGGTTGCTTCGCCAATAATATTTTCACTCCAAATTGGAACGACCTCGTAACAATGAATCGACTTACCAGCTATTAAAACGCGTTTATGATTATACTAGAAATGAAGCTCATTCTCACAATAAACCTGACTATCTTTTTGTAGTCTACGAGAAAGTTAAGAATAATCTTCGTGAAACTTCTGATAAAAATAACCGTCATTATGATCAGCGCCCACGTCAACCAAACTTACAAATAGGACAAGTAGTTTATGTGCGAACTGTTCCTGCGGTCTGGTAAGATCCATTCATACTCCGGAAAACCCCACGCTAAATCCTCAGCTTTAGCCGGCTAAAATGACCGCTCCGGAGTCCCTAAATGGATACATTTTCTGTTAACAGATTAGTCAAGTGATCGTCCACTTGACCTAATTTCGTTACAGAGCGTTTAATCGCAGGTCCCATTTGAAGAAGAAAAAAGTGCCTTTTCGCCAAGATAATGCACTGTGTCACAAGTCGATGGTTACGATGGCCAATTTGCAGGAATTGAGCTTCGAATTGTTTCCCCACCCACCGTACCGTGTTCTCCAGATTTGGCCTCCAACGAGTATTGGTTGTTCGCAAGTTGAACAAAAAAAATGGTCCAGAGGAAGAGAATTGGCTCCAATAAAAAAGTTACCGAAATTAAGGCCTATCTTAAGGCCAAAGAAAAATTGTTCTACACGGCCGGTATAAGAAAGTTAGAGAAGCGTTGGAATTAATGTATCAAGCCGAAAAAACTGTTCTTGTTTTAGTACTTAGTTCTAGGATTTATTGATCCATAAGTTACTAATAAAATTAAATGTTGATATTTTAATGTACCTTCTTTACCTATACGTATTTAGTAGTAAACGCCATTCAATATTTGACATGATTGTATTCCAATACTTGCCAATCTACCATCTCATTCGAAACTGGTTTTTCGAAACATGCCGGACTGCCTTCGATGTTCTTTCGCCTAAAAATTAAAATAAAATAATTATTTTTAATTAAAAATAATAATCGTTGAGCAAAATTAAAAAAATGCTGAACCGTTTGACTCGAAAAAGTCATGGCCAACCCCTCTCTAATTTTCGAAAATATCTATTGAACCAATACACAGCCGTTAAAATAGATCATCGATTATTTCTTAGCAAGTTAACACATATTTCTATTCAATTAGGGAATATGTTAGTAAAATAGTTTGCATATTCATCTTAATAGTGTTTTTGTTGAAAATTTTATGTTCAATTCAAGAATATCAATTTAATTATATCAATCTTTATTCAAATATATACTCAAAGATTATCCAATTTAAATAATTTTATTGTATTCATCCATTTTTTATTATTCTGTGCTTAAAGTAAACAGCATAAAAACACTTGATTTAATTCCAATATTATATTTTTTTGAATATTAATCAAAATAATACTGCACGAAATTCATTGACTGTTCATCTAGCGATTTTCTAATTTATTTCCATTCATGTTTTGTTTGTTTGTTTGCCTAACCAACCTATTTTTGTTTATTCATATAAATAATAAAAAGTATCTTTCGGATTTTCCGCTCGTGTTTTGTTTTCCCTCTCGAGATTTCAATATTTATATTGTTATTAATACGTGTATTATTTTCATCTAAATATACATAGGTTATAGCAAATAAATTAAAAACCTTTCGCTAAAAATACGTACAGTAAATAAATCGGCAACTTTGTTGCGAAATGAATATTATATAATACGTGGGCTTTTATATATTTTATGACAAAGGGATTTTATTTTTATATGACTTTCAAGTTTCACTAGTATTCGGTTATGTAATCAGTATAAATTTTTCTATTTATTAAATTTAGAATATGAAATTTTAATGGATGAATCAACAAAAAATGTTGAT
Source organism: Tipula vernalis (assembly GCA_958295665.1). Taxonomy (NCBI): domain Eukaryota; kingdom Metazoa; phylum Arthropoda; class Insecta; order Diptera; family Tipulidae; genus Tipula; species Tipula vernalis. Next base: position 210,276,408 of record OY282559.1, on the reverse strand, counting down.
AAACCAAAACCATCCGTTCATTGACTTATAATTTCCAATATTTTGTTCTATTCAATTCTGACCCGATTTAAGATTAGAGCAGATATACTTTTTGTGTTTTTTTCATTTTGACAAAGTTCATTTTTTCATATTGAAAGGATTAAAAATAAATTAAATTTGGATTTATCTTTTCAATTCAATATGGATACTGGTAAAGGTCGGCTTTATTAAAAATAAAGAAAATTTAGTAATTTTAGCTATTTCCGAATATACACAGTTCCGTGACAGCCGTAGTAAATTACAACACAAACACATGCTTTGTTAATATTTGTAAAACTTCGAAAATATCCGTTCAGTACCCCGATTCTGTAAAAATTATGATAATGTGTAAATGTGATAACTACTAAACAGAAAAGCTTATTTTATGAGTTTGCAATTTTTCGTCATTATTTTAGAAGCAGCCAAATAAGAAAATTGTAAACCGATAAAAGAAGCTTTGCTTTTTACAAGTTTTAACGTTTACACATTATCTTATTTTTCAGAGAAGCCTGGATATCACGGTAATTGTCTTCTTGGGAATCGTTTTCCTTAATTGCCTTTTTGCTCGATATTCTTTGCAATATATAATTATCAATTGTTCCTTCACAGACTAAGGAAATCTCCAGCATCGCATGCATCCAACATACGTTGTTTTCCTTTTTAATACAACGCGCGATGTAAAGAAACAAAGGAAAACATATGTTGGTTCATTATTTGTTTAATTTGCTTGTTGGTCCATTTTTTTTTGTTTTTTTTTTTAATTGTGGTGTTCTATATTTAATCGAAGTGTAGATAATTCGATTAATAACATAATTTAACTATATGATGTTAAATACGAGTATGTTCCGAAGATCATAAGAAGATTCATTATCATAAGCTCATCAGTTCGAAACTGGATTGAATTCTCTTACAATCTTCGAAACATATTAAAAATCATTTAATTAAATAAATAGAATTATGTCTATTAGTCGGTTTCGTTAAATTACTGTTCGTAAATACTAATATACTTCTCGTGTTAATCGAAACACAATTAAAATGGTCTAACCACCGGTAGCATATTAGATATTACATGAATTAATTAATATTCAACAAAAAAAAAAAAAAAAAAATTAATAAAAAGTAATAATTTAACTGATTTGTTGTATATAATAATTTCATAATAGTTCAAAAACAATAATAAAATACAAGAATTTTCAAAAACCAATTTCTATAGAAAAGTAAAAAACTTAGAAAATACAAAGAATATTGTCTGGAAAGTTTAAATGAAATAAATCTAAATCGTTATACACTAACTACAGGAAGGTTTAAGAAAATTAGAAAGTGCACCAAATCATGATCACTGTTGTTAGCGACAATGAAATTAATATCGATGATTACTAGCTCAGTTTCAGTTACTGAACCTGAGAGAAATTAAATTTAAATAAAGTTAGCTTGTTGGGTTGTTAAATATAACATAACCAAACGTAATCACTTTTGATAGTCTAACTAGAAATTCTGTAAAAACATTGATAACATGTACAGGAGACCAATTAAAGGAAATATCTGGCGGAAAATACGCATTTTGGTCTTAAACAAGCAATTATAAAAAATAATTTGTCGCATAATATAAATAAAGGATTAAGTAAAATTTTTATGTCACTTTTCTTTTAGTTTAATCGATTTTAATTAAATGGGAATTTAAGATTGTTCTATCTAATACTTAATTTCATGGTAACGGTGAGAGTTAGTAGTATTAGTCCTCCACCTTTATGCTAATGTTTGTGTGTTAGTAGTGAAAGTTTTACTCCATTCACAATGACCTCGTGAATTACTATAAGTCCTTGATGTTAGTATTGTTAATCCTCCACCATTAAACTAATGTTAGTATAGTAGTAAGTAATAGAGATTTATCACGCTCTCTATCTCAAAGTATGGGCTTGAGAAATATTTTAGCCCTCTAAGTAATTCTCTTTGACTTTTAGTATATATTATAAAATTGTTTAATACGATCTATTTACCATTATTCTTATTATATATTAAAAACTATTGTTTTTGTTTATTTCAAAATTATACCCATCACCATATTTATTTTTAAATTTATCGAGCATTAAATAATGTGTGGATGAAGGAAGAGATTAATGATAATGCTTGTCATTTTTTCCCTCCAACATCCACCCATAAGTCTGGTCAAATATTTAAATTCTAATAACAAAACATTTTTCTTCACATGCAGCACCCCTATCATCCTGATTAATAAGTCTAACAGCGTGAATTGATTAAGAGCATCGTATTTGTTTCTTATTGCTTTATATTTTATGCAGTTACTAATTATATGTTTGCTTTCCTCTGTTACACCACAAAAGTCACAATTTGGGCCATCTTCCGTTCCTATCGTAAATTTGAATTTTCATCAAAAGGATGTCCTGTTCATAGTGTGGAAATTACTGATATATCTGCTGAATTTAATTTGAAATTTTTGAATCAAAATTTTCTGGGTATAGTGTTAACTAAATTTTTATAATAGTTGCCTTTGTTGTTCATTAGATTGTGATATTGGATTTCCCATTCTTTATGTATTAGTTCTATTATTCTCTTGTTAATGTCTCTTGTGGTGGGTTCATTTTTATATTTATGGGTTGGGTTATGTAGTGCTTTTTTTGCAAGATCATCGGCTATGTGGTTGTGTGTCCAATGAAGGCCAATAGTTAATTTTTGAAGTGGCGCTCCGTGTGTTTGAATTTGCGGAAATAATTAAACTACATGCACTCATAGAATTTGTGATTATTAGAATTTTGTTTGTTTTACTTAATTGCGCTAGAATAACTGAGATTCTTTCCAATACATTCGACTCATTTAATATCAGCACTATTTTCTAATTTAATCGAAAAAAATGTATTCGAGTGTATATTCAAACCCCCCCCCCCATGTTGTCTTTGATGGATCCATCAGTGTTGATATGGTACCACTCTTTGTATTTTTCCAGTGATTCATTTGTTAACAGTTTCATTACAGGTTTATTACATGTTTTTATGTTTGGAAGGCCGTTGATTTTAGTTTCGATTTCGATATTTGTAGGTTCAGTTTTTCTTATGTGTGTAGGAATTATATCTTTGAGACTAGGGGTGTTGATTGTGAAGTTGTTTAACTTTGCAGTGAAAGAGTTATTCTTGATTCCTGCGCCAATTATTGTGTTTCTAAATAATTGTTTGGGTACGTATTTGAGTGTTTTAAATTTATTGTTAAGTTCATTAGATGTTTCAATTGATTCAGCCAGAATTACCGGAACAGGGGTAGCTTTTGATAGTCCTAAACATATTCTTAAAGAGGCATATTTTTTGACAGATTCTGTTTACTCTATTATTTGTAATATCCGTTATTATAAATTCGAATTCAACATTAGGTTTTATTAAAGTTTTGTGTAGTCTTATCAAGATTTCAGGGTGAATACTTCCATCATTCTGTGAAAGTGATTTAATTATGTTTAAAATGTGTTTTTAAGTTTGTATAGTTTGTATAGATTTAAATTATTAGAGATAGTTGTTCCTAGAATTTTAGAAAAAGTTTTCTCCTCTATTAAAGTATTATCAATTTTTACTATTATTTTATTCTTATTATTTTTATTGGTAAATAGTCTCATAGAATGAGTTTTGTCGTAATTGGTTTTTAGTTTTAGTTAGTAGCCCATGAATTTTTTTTTAATTGAGATGTCTGTGTTGGATTGTAGTTCCTCGAAGTTATCACCACTGACAACGATGCATATGTCATCAGCAAATTGAAATAATTTTGAGTTTAAGCAGCTCATAGTATGAAGACCATGTGAATAAATGTTAAAAAGTGTTGGGCTTAAGCAGCTTCCTTTTGGTACACCCGCATTAGTAGTATGATCTTTAACAGTGGTGGTTATATGTAGTATAAATGAGTCTTTTCATTAAAAATAGATAAGTCCAGTTTATTAATAACTCGGGGAAATTTAGTTCAATCAATATATCGATGAGTATTTCTTTGTCGACCCTGTCTAAAGCTTTGCTTATGTCCATATTTAAGAGAATTAATTGTTCACCCTTTGATTTACTTTGGTTTATATGCGTAAATAGTACCGTCATGTAATCGTTGATAATTTGTTTTTCTAAAGCCAAAGTTTATGTTCTTCAATATGTTGTTGTTGTCTATGTGTTTGTTTATTTTCTTAAGCAGTAGCTTACTAAAAATTTTTGAGAGAGTTGGTAGAAGGCAAATGGGTCTGTAGTTTTTTATACCTATGTTGTCAAGACTCTTTTTATTTATAGCTATTGCATTAGCTTTCCTCCAATTCTCCGGGAAGGTTTGGAGGTTCGAAATTTTATTAAAATGCTTTTAAAATTTTTAATTAATTTGTGGCTAATTAAATCAACACCACGGGCAGAATTACTTGAATTTGAGATGATTTCCTTGACTTTAATAGGCCGGAACTCATCCATATTTGAAGTATTATTATGTTTCGGGAAATTTAAATTCAAAAATTTTTCTGCTTTGGAGTAGTCTTCAAGGATTGCAAATCTTGTTAATTTTTTATTTTATTTATTTTATTCCATAATTCTGAACAACTTGTATCTTTATTGATACTATTTAAATACAATATCCAGCTAGCTTTTTTCTCCCTTTTGATGCTTTGTTTTAGTTTTCTGTAGATTAATTGTAATTCTCCAGCTGTGTATAAGTTTCAATTCCTATTATAGTAATTGTTTTGCCATCTTCAAAGTCTTTGAAAAATTGAATTCCACCAACGTTTTGGTTTGTAAGGGTTTTTATTTATTATGAATTTTAGGTTATCTTCTAAGTTAATAGGATAGCGTCATTACCAGAATGTGAGGTCATCTCTGGATTAATGTTGGTCGCTTTATTGCTTATTAATAATAGTAGATCCCCTTTTTTTAATTGAATTTTTAGTTTTTTAACTAAATTATTACGTATTTTGAGTTTCTCATCCGAAAGTTTGAGTATCAGTTTGGTTTTTGTCTTGTTGGTGTCCAATAAGCTTTTAAATTCCCACAGGCTTCGAATCGGCTGTTTATGTCCAAATATCTTTTCCTTGGCCTCTTTTTATGATCTTTTGTTGACTGTCATGTATTCTACTGGTCCAATTTGCCTTTCTTTCGAAACTTGAGTAGTGATTTTTTCGTGCCCCAAGCCGCAGAATTTGCATCTAGACTTCAGATACGCTTCATCTAGACTTTTGATACGCATCTTGTCACGGTGCGTCCGCAGTTCATGCAATTTCTACAGTACGTCGGTTTTAGGATGTATTGTCTGACTTTGATTAGAATATTCTCGTAAAATACCACATTGTTGGGTTTCCCCAATTCCCTTAAAATTAATGGACCCTCCAGCCAAAACTCCGCTCTGAATAAGCCCAAGTCTAAGCTAGGACTTACCTGATATTTTTTAACTTTTATTATTAATTATCCGTGAAAATTTACAAATTATTTGTAGTTTTTTTTTAAATATTGATTTACATACGCTAAATATTTACAAAATGGCTTCCACTGTAACACAATTTACTATGACTGTTCCTCATGGAAGTTACAACCAGAATGGTAATATTTTGTTAGTTTACGTTTTATTTTGACATTTCGATTATGAGTAAAAAATATTGTAACAGAAATTAAGTTCCATTTATATTATGTAGTGTCATCTAACGTAAATTAATTATAACAAAAAAACGTAAAATGTAATCCACCATCGATTAATGGTTTGAAACTTTAATAATTTATTTACCATTTTAATAATGTAGCCAACCCCCAGCTGCTGCCAACACATATATAATAACGTAAGAATTAAATTTAAGAACTTTTTATGATTATATAATCTAGAATAATTAAAAAAAAAAATTTGTTAGTCAGCATTTATCACGCGTGGAAAAATAAAGCAAAAAAAAATATAAAAAAATTAAAAAAATCAAAACTATAAAAAGGGAATCAAATAAAACACTTCGTTACAATTACTTAAAATTAAATCTGAGTTTTATTTGATTTCAAATAAGTGACTGGGTACAATTTGCATTCGTATAGCTTATTGCTGTATATGTAGATATAATATTTCAGCCATATATTGCAATTATTTTTCGTTTCCTTAGAGAATAGTCAGCCCGGCATCCACTCACAGCAATACATTTGATATTTTTGAATTCGATTGAAAATGAAAATGTACTGTGTTAAATAATCACTGTGTTCCATTGGAAACAATTTGCTACTGCCGAGTACTTGTGAGTAGATATTCAATGGAACGCAAATTTTTGTGTCGGTAGTAAAACATAACCTCAATTTTAATAAAACTGCTGGATTTTAATAAAAAATACGTTGTTCTAACAATAATAATTAATAATAAGTAATATAACATTAAACAACAAAATAATTAAAATATTTTTGCGATTTAACAATTACGCGTCGTATCACAAACATAAAAAAAAAATGTTTTGTTTTTAACCCTAATCGAACCAACATATTTTTGTTATACCATATTAGTAAATTCAAATTCTAATCAATTAATTTACTAAATTTTTGTAGAGAATGAGTAGATATCAAGTACGTTGTATGGAAATGTTTTAAAATAAAATACATACAAGTTTATAACAAAATCAACATTATTTTGAAAATCGATGCATTTATCAAACGAGCCAAAAAGGAATACCTTGCTTGGATTAGGGTTAAAAAATAACGTTTCACACAACCAAAATTGGTATAGAGCCATCTATTAGAATTTTTTAAATTAAAATCCCTCTGTCGTTAATTAAATGCGTAACTACTTCTAACAACTACACCATCACTTGAGCATGAGTAGTTGCCTTGCGAGTAGATACAAGTACTTGTGAGTAGTTTGCTAACGCCAGTGGAACACGCTTAATGAAAAGGGAAATTTTGTTTTTTGGGTAAACCTATACGAAAAACACAAACCTTGAAGAATTTTGACGTTTTGAATGTTTTGTCTATTGTTTCGCAGTTTGTAGTTTTTAAATATATAATGTGAATGTTGGATATGTTTTCTATTTTAAACAATTATATAAAAAAAAATTGGTTGTTTATTAATTGTTCCATATTAAAAATACTCATTCAGCCGTATTTTTTAGGTACACATCGTAAATATAAAAGTGGCTAAAATGTGAAATTGAGTCAAATTATAAATATACAATAAAATATTACAGTACACAAAATAATAGTTTTAGTTCAATTAATGTTTTATTTAATTATTGTGGGGGGCGAGTAGCAGAGACAGCAGAGACGCAACGATTTCAACAACAACGTCAAGCAACATTAGCTACAGTTAGTACAAATTTGGGTGACCGCATGGTTGTATTGTCATTGTGCTGTCATAAAAAAAAAACACTAACTATTGATCGCTTGGTGTCTGTAACCGGGTCGAGTCTGTTCCTACTAATAATCCTATCCAATCCTTTCGGTTTTGTTATATGTAAAAAAGGTGTACGATGGGCTACCTGGCCAGGGGCGGATATCACACTACATATTAGACTTATCTGGTAATCATCGATGTGGCGTTTTTTACGGGGTTTGGCTTCATGAAGAATGGTGTCGTGTTGTAACATGGGTATAGGTGGTGTTGTATTCGCATTTATAATACGGGAGACTTGCGTAATGCTTGATCGTACATTTGAAATCAATCAATCAAATCAATTAAAGATTCAAATTTCAGCAAATTTTAAAAAAAAAAAAAAAGGGGGCGAGTAGCAGGGACACCAGAGACGCAACGATTTCAACAACAACGTCAAGCAACACTAGCTACAGTTAGTACAAATTTGGGTGCCCGCATAGGAACATAACGATGAAACGAAATCTCGTCCCCCTCGCAACCGCCGATGGATAAAAATGGTGGAGGGAATAATAATAGTTGTTTTCAGCCTTTCAGAAAAAGAACTTGCGGCACCAGGAAATTGTGCTGTCATAAAAAAAAAAACACTAACTATCAATCGCTTGGTGTCTGTAACCGGGTCGAGTCTGTTCCTACTAATAATTCTACTATCCCATCCCTCGCTCGATGTTGTTATATGTAAAAAGGGTGTACGATGCCTGCCTGGCAAGGGGCGGGCACATATCACACTATTAGACTTATGTGGTTATCGATGTGGCGTTTTTTACGGGGTTTGGCTTCATGAAGAATGGTGTCGTGTTGTAACATGGGTATAGTGAGTGGTGTGGTATTCGCATTTATAATACGGGAGACTTGCGTAATGCTTGATCGTACATTTGAAATCAAATCAATTAATGTTTTATTTACATCCCATCATATTTCAAAATTTATGTTTACAAGCATTTGCTAAAATGTTCGTGTTTTCCAATTGTGTTTCTTCTATCTCTACTCGGCTTTGTCGATAACAATAATAAATATTGTTCAATTTTATTTTTAAAAAAATGGATTTATTCCTCCTCCTTCTTAAATGTCGTCCTAAATAAAATAGTAAATGCAAGTGTTTAGAATTATTTATCCTTTTTATATGGTTTCGTCAACAATTTCGTCAACGTACAGAAATCCGTTCATGAACGTACAAATAACAGTCGAAAACGGAATCCTAGATCAAGGAAATTTATATTAGTTTCATAGTAATTCGTTTTCGTTTCAAAAATATTCGTTTTCGAATTCACAAATAGCAATAACTCGAAACCGACGTTCGTTTATTCGAATTCCTATTTACAAATAGAGGCACTGAATCTTACATCAACAGCGTATAATCATATTATAATATACATAAATTGGATTGAATGGCAACGCAGTAGAAAATTTCTTGATCCATTGGTACAACTTTCAATTTGAGTGAAGCTCAAACTCAAAGATACCAAAACGAAACAGGTGCGGTCTCTGTGGCCCTCCGGGAATATGAAACAATTAAAATAAATAACTAATTTTATTTTATATAATTGTTTAAAATAGAAAACACATCCAACATTCACATTATTTATTTAAAAACTTGAAACAATCAAAACGTCAAAATTCTTCAAGGTTTCTATTTTTCGTACAGGTTTACCCAAAAACAGAATTGCCGTTTTCATTAATTAACACAGTACATTTTCATTTTCGATCGAACTCAAATATACCAATTCCTATTCGAATCGAATACAACATTCGTTTTGAACGACGAAACCGATTCACAAATAGAGGCCCTGGTTTTAGAGAGTTCGACACAACAGACTAGGAAAAACATCATAACATCGGTTACCCTTGTTACTCTCGTTTCGAAAATTATTAATGGGTGGGTATGGTTGGATATCAAAGATCGAGTGAACCAGGTACCTACCATCAATTCAAATGTGTGAAGACCAACGATATATTATATTAAAATAATTGTATACTCTGTACTTCATATGTACATTTTCAATGTTAGCACCTTGTTTCTCGGATTCAACATAACGGTAGTACCTCCAAAATATTGACACTATTGAAATCATTAAATTTAATTTAATGCGGCTTCAAATTAAAGTTTCTATTAAATAATTTTAGAATTTACCAGGTAAGTATTATAAATATGCACAATTTCGATTACATAATCTAGAAGTACAATTATGTACTTAATTGATTTTTGGATTTTAAATTTCTTGGTAATTTAACCAAATTTCTTTCTTTTGATCTATTTATATTTTAACCCATAATAGTTTCGACCGAACTACGATTCTCATCTAACACTAGGTACCGGAGAGTAAGTGTGTAGCCTTTATACTAGATTTAAAAACATAACCTAAATTTTTGATATTTGTTACCTTACTTTTTTGTATCGTCGTGCTTTCAAAAGAAAAATAATTATTGTGTCCCCAAGCCAGCCCGAGAAATTCTTTGAAATCTTATAATGAACATTTATTGATTTTAAATAATAATAATTTATGAAAAAGTAAACTGTTTTTAATAGCTTGAAGGTAACAAGAAAATTCCCAAAACAATAATATTTTAAAAAGATGAATCGTCCATAATAAATTTTATTTTTAGATCATAAAATTTTGAGAGAAAATGAAAACATTTTTGTATTATTTGAAATAACAATTACATTTTAAGTATGAAAAGGTTCATATTTTTAGTATTTAAAGTTTCATTATGTTCTTAATTAAAAATTAATTTTTCGGGCAAAACAAAAAAAAATGACTCTTTAACTATTGAATACCAGGATGCGAATTTCAGTCCAAAAATGTGCGATGTGCGAGTGCGAACCGGAAAGTAATAGTATTCGTAAAATATACGTGTATGCGAGCAAAAACATTTATCATATGCAAAGAAAAGCAATACGAAATAGATGTAGTCTTACTTTGAGAATTTTACAACAATAATGCCGCATATTTTCATTCCGGAATGAACAGTTTCAAAGCAAGTTTTTCTAGGTACAGAACTATTCTAGTAATAATTTTACAATAAATTTTTGTTGTTTTTTTATTTAATTTTTAATGTCAATTGGTATAAGTAAAAAGAAAATTTTCGGTTTTTATTTTGAGCATAATTTGCATTTTTTGCTATAAAAACAGATATTTGCAAAAACCAGGGTAAAAAATGTGATTGCCGTGAGCCAATCTCTCAAGTCCCTAAGCTAAACGACAGCTTTGTCGCTTTTGATGAATAAAAATTACTAACTAATATTGGATATCAAGACACAGGTAATCTGTGCGATCAACACACATGTAACCTGTGGATCAGCGTGAATTTTATTATAATTTATTATTCCTAAATAGTTGCAAATACTTTTCTTTCTTGTTTCGAATAGAAGAGTACCGAATATTTATTTATCAATTTATATTATTTGTAGTTTAGACATTAGAGCAGATAACGGCTACGTTAGTGTTCGGATTGCGTGAAGGTATATTTGGTTAACGCAAATCTAGTTGCAGGTATTACTTTTCTAAATTTTCAAAAATTTACAACAGTACGATTGGCTGGAACTCACAGAGGTCCCGCACTCAATGTCGCAAGCCAGTGATTCAAATCTAATAGACATAAGCGTACTGCATCTTTAGCTAGCAAACTGAATGAATTTGGACTAAGGCATGGGTGATAGACTAACGACCCATCAAGTTTAGAAAGTCTGGCGAGAACTATAAAACCCCCGAAGGATAAACCATTGAGAAAGAAAATGTGAAGTCAAATGCGGGTGTCGCTCTAGCAATAACTATGTAGATTTCCGGTAAAATCGAGCTGTAAGAGTTGCGAATTTTTCTGTACCGCACAATGGATCATTCAACACGCCGCAACCTACCGCAAATGGAATTCGATGGAACTAGCAGTATCCAGAAGTAAAGACTGCAATTGGGATTGCAACAGAATAGTCCTACAACCAATAAACTGTAGAATATTACGTTAAGCTGTAATAAATAAAATAATTTAATTTAAAAATTTATATTAAATTCAATAAACACCAAACAATTACCATTGTGAAGGATTTTCGATAATTTACAAATAAAAAAACAAAAATCATAACCCACCATAAAAAAAGCATGTGCGACTTGTGAAATTTGGGAATGTAAGCAGCAAAAAATTTGAACCGATTTTGCCCGATTCAATTATTTTTGATACTTGCGATGACAAAAATGCACTAACACAAGTAAAATATTTGACACAACACAATCGCAAAAAGTATATTATACATCGTGTACGTATATGAAACGCACATCGCACATAGCACATTTTTTGGACTGAAATACATGTCCAGGTAATGTGATTTTAATACTTTGCTTATGACAAATCAATAAGATTGCTTCGTTAAAGGCTTTGTGTTAGATGACGTTTACGAAAATGTGGTTAGCAAATTTTAGGCTTGTGGTTTTTCTAAAGGAATGAAATTTTTGAATTTGAAAAATTGAAAGCCAAAAGTCAAATAAACGAGAACAAACCCCCATCAAATCGACAAGTTGCTCTTTACTTTTAATTTAAAACCAAAATTACATAGAATCTACTTTCTATTGGTCATATTCATAACTATACTCTTTAATTTTTCAATATTTGTTGACAAATTAATGTTTGCTGAGCTGACATTCTATAAAAGTAATTGGTTTAGAACTTTACATCAACTCACATTAGATTAATTGTCCCATGGTCAATATTATTTTTAATCAATTGATGATATTGACGGATCTTTCAGGCTTTTAGATATTTTCGAATTGATTTAGATTTCTTCAAATAACATGACAGTTTAGATGGTCTAGAAGGTTCATTGTCACTATGGTTTGTTCTGTGTTTATTCAGATGAAGGAACTGATGATCTCCTACTCGGTCCCTTTATTTTAATTGATTCCATTATGAACGATACATCGATTTGATGAAGTAAAATATTTCTAACAAACGCACCCTTTAAAAGCTCTCGTCTATTTGCCAATGTAGTCATGTGATAGGTTTTACATACAGTGCCATATGATGGTAATAGCATTAGGTTGACGTTGTACGGTAAGTCTTAATCGTAATCCCATCCATCTTTCTACGTTACATACCGTACACACTTTTTTGGGACACTCGATTTTTCGGATAGGTTCGCCGTAAAAAAGACACCAGTACATAAATTTTGGTTCCAAAATTCCTCACTGCCTCATGAGAATTTTGTATACGTACAAGAAGTATAAGATACATTTTGTTATTGTCTGCTGTCATATACGTTGTTTGTATTAGTGTATCGTTTTGTGACGGTAAGTACAATATCAAAAATAAGCCAATCGGCAAAAATTTGTAATGCTTATGCTCGCGTCGCGTGTGAGAATATTTCACTTGCTATGAAGCAGGAGAATTAACAATACTGTGTTGTTCGTTGTAAGTATTTTTTGAATATTCTACTTTTAGTAAAGTTCTATTATTGTATAATAAAAAAATGTATTTCTTTAGTTTTAACTTAACATGTTTGCTTATTAATTTTTTTAGGTTTCGTGTTGCAAAAGCAGATTAATTATTTTATTAAAAACTTAATTAAATCAATCAAATATTGTGGGGTGGGATAGGGGGCTTAAGTAATTGGTCTACAAATAGTCCAAATGTCATCCTCACCTGCACGTGGTGCACCCTGCTAGATAACTAACGAGGCTCTGGCGACCGAGACACGGCGGTATAACTGACTATCGAGAATTTAGTAAATGATCTTCTCAAACCAGACCCACTACCAACTCGTACTGGTCAGAGTGGTAGATGCTTTATGACCAGTAAAATAAACAATGAGTACAACAGATTCAGGAAATTGTACCCCAGGTGGTAACCCAGCTAATCAGCTGGCAAATCCACCCTCTAACGAGGCTGGCTCAAAGGATTCTGGGGTGAGCCAATCATTGTTTAACAGCCCTTTTGGGCAACCCAACCCATTTAAACAACAATCCAGGGTGTGTAGATCACCACCACCAATAGCGAACACCTTAGAAAGGGATAACGCAGAACTGCGCAATAAGATTTACGAAATAGAAAAGTTAACGTTAAATCTAAACAAAGACCTCAAAAACTTACAGCGAGAAAACAAGGAGTTAAAAGATGCTCTAAATGCAGTAATGTCTGAGAAAGAAACCACTAAGATAAACAACACCAATGATCATATAGAGGTTATGTATGAAACAGACGAGGAAGAACTCAATAGAGAAACGGGATGGATTCTGAACCGTAACAAAAAAAATAAGAAACGTAAGATGAGTAAATCACCACAGATTTCACCCGATTCGAAACAATCAGTTGAGCAGTTTCCAACCGGAAGTAGGCACGTGCAACAGGAGGATAAAGCTCAGGTTCCGTCGGAACAGAAACGATCAAGTAATGAACTCCCAACCGGAAGTAAGAATGTACAACTAGAGAAAAAAGTGCCACGGCCACCTCCAGTAATAATATCTAATTGCAATAATTATCAGAGTATTAGAAACATCATGGACAACAATCATATAAAGTTTCAAGCTACAGCGTTAAATAGTGGTGATATCAAAATAAATGTCACAGACAGTGATAGCTATAGAAAGTTAACAGGAGCTCTTAACGCAGAAAAGACAGCGTGGTATTCCTACGAAGATAAGCAGACAAGGCAAACCAAAGTCATTGCTAGGAAGCTACACGCTTCATGCAAACCAGAAGAGATAAAAGAGTATCTTTTAGAGAAAAAATACAAAATTAAAGAAGTTACACAGCTGCTAAAAAGAGGTGACAAAACACCTCTTCCATTATATATGTTGTCTTTTGAAAGAACAGAAGACATTAAAAATATTTATGCAATCAGCGAAATACTCCATATGAAAGTGCAAATAGAAGCAGTTAAAAAATCTAAGCTGATCCCCCAGTGCAAAAAGTGCCAAGTCTACGGACACACGCAAAACTTTTGTAATAAGGAGCCCAGATGCGTGAAATGTGTAGGAAAACACCGTACGGCTGAATGTACGAAACTAAAAGACACCCCACCAAAATGTGTTAACTGTGGAGAGACACACCCAGCCAACTACAGAGGTTGCATTGTTATAAAAGAGCTGCAAAAAATTCGCAACAAAACAAGGGAAACTTCAATAATTACCAGGCCAGAAATTAACTCAGCCTCAACAAGAATACCTACAAATTTAAGGCCACACCAAACATTAATCCAGCCATCAAGAACTAATCCAAATGTAACATTTGCTGATGTACTATCTACTGGAAGTTCGAGAAGACAACATACTTCTCTTTTATTAAATGATTCAAATAATAACCAAACTAATAAAATACTACAAGATATTCTTGATAGACTTAGTTCACAAGAAGAAAAGCAAGAAAAAGCCCTTATATCAATCCTACAAAGGCTCACTCTACTCGAAAAACATGGCAAATAATTTAAAAATTCTTGCATGGAACTGCAATGGTATATTGCAACGACAAAATGAACTATTTCTTGATTTAGAAAAAATAGATATATGTTTATTATCTGAAACACACCTTACTACTCAAAGTCATATAAAAATCCGCGGCTACGAAGTTCACTCAGCAGTTCATCCTAATAATATTTCACGAGGGGGCAGTGCCGTGATTATAAAAAAAGATATTAAATACCATCTGCAACAAAAACTTGAAAGTGATGAAATACAAGCAATTAGCGTTAGCATTAATACCCGCAACCACAAGTTAGTGGTATCCGCAATATATTGCCCACCTAGATATAACATCAAAGAGAATGCTTATACTCAGTTCTTCAAGCAGCTCGGTGAAAAATTTGTAGTCGGGGGTGACTTCAACGCTAAACATACTGACTGGGGATCAAGACTAACCACAACTAAAGGGAAAGAGCTTCATCAAGCAATAATTAAATACAACTGCAACTGGCATTCTACTGGAAAACCAACTTATTGGCCCAGTGATCAAAATAAAATATCAGACCTAATTGACTTCTTTATAACAAGAAAAATCCCGGTTGATTATATACAAGTGCAGGAAGGATTGGACTCCACATCTGACCACTCCTCTATTCTAATGATAATAAGTGATACAGTAATTACTAATGATAAACAGCCACTGTTAACAAATAAATATACTGATTGGAAAAAGTTCAGGAATGAAATAAATAATAGCATCATTTTAAACACACAACTTTCATCAGAAGAAACATTAGAACAGGAAGTGGAAAAGCTCGTCAAGGACATACAGGTAGCGGCGTGGAAAAGTACTAACACAACAAACAAAAAAATAGCTGGCAAATGCTATCCAATGGAAATTAAATCACTAGTTATAGAGAAGAGAAGTACCCGTAGGGAGTGGCAACGTACACGAGACCCAACCGTCAAAAATAGATTAAATAATTTAACACAACGAATACGTAGAGAAATACGGGAATTTAAAAATAAATCAATAAATTCATACCTACAATCTCTCACCTATGATAAAGGTAGTGATTATTCATTGTGGAAAGCAACCAAATATTTGAAAAGGCCAGTTATGCATATACCACCAATAAGAACAAATAATGGTCACCTGGCTAAAAGCAAAGAAGAAAAAGCAGAAAAATTCGCGGATCATCTCGAGCGTACCTTTCAGCCAAATTTAACAACACTTAACCAACAGGATATATTGTTCGAAAACCAAACAACTATCCTGAGACAGGAAATTCCATTAACTAATGCTAAAGAAGTAAAACAAGTAATAAAGAACCATGTAGTACTTAAAAAATCACCAGGATATGACCTGATAACTGGAGAGATTCTAAAACAACTACCTAATAAAGCTATTAAAAAAATATCGGACATAATTAATGCTTCCTTCAGACTCCGTTATGTCCCTCTATCTTGGAAATTTGCGGAAGTGATAATGATACCTAAGCCAGGTAAGCCACCAAGTGAACTGGCCTCGTACAGGCCAATATCACTTCTTCCAACTATGTCAAAACTATTTGAGAGATTGTTATTAAAACGAATTAAACCAGAAGTTGTAAAATCAGGAGCTGTTCCGTCCCATCAGTTTGGATTTAGAGAGGAACACTCCACAATCGACCAAGTCCATAGAATAACAGATATAATAGAAAAATCCTTAGAGGAAAAAAAGATTTGTTCAGCTATATTTCTTGACATAGCGCAGGCATTTGACAAAGTCTGGCTAGATGGTTTAATATTTAAATTGGAGAAAACTCTGCCATTTGAGTATTGCGAACTGCTAAAGTCATACCTGAAAAAGAGATATTTTAGAGTTAAACAGGAAGGACTTTACTCCAGTATTAAAGAAGCTAAAGCAGGAGTCCCGCAGGGGAGTGTCTTAGGGCCTTTCCTTTTCGTACTGTTTACTAGCGACATACCGCAGACGAGCAATACAACTATCGCCACGTTTGCAGATGACACTGCAATTCTAGCTGTTGGTGACACAATCGGTGAAGTCACATTCAAACTACAAATAGCCGTAAATAATATACACGATTGGCTAGCTAAGTGGAGAATTAAAGTGAATGAATCGAAGTCTACTCACATTAACTTCACTAATAGATCAATAGAACCACTACCTGTGACTCTCAATAATATCTCTGTACCACATGCCAATCAAGCAAAATACCTTGGTATGAACCTTGATGCAAAGTTAAAGTGGAAAGTACACGTGAAAAAGAAAGCAGAAGAGCTTCAGTTAAAATATAGAAAAATGTACTGGTTAATTGGAAGAAACTCTCAGTTATCCATTCATAATAAACTTATGCTTTATAAACAAGTACTCAAGCCGGTCTGGACATATGGTATTCAACTATGGGGATGCACCAAAATCAGCAATCAACAGATAGTTCAACGATTTCAAAATAAAGTCCTCAGAGGAATTGTAAATGCCCCTTGGTACACTCGTAATAGTGACCTTCATAGAGATCTCGGAATAGACACAGTCGCAAGTGAAATAAAGAAATGTGCTCAAAAACACCAGGAGAGGCTCCATCATCACCCTAACATCGAAGCTGCAAGACTACTTCATCAAGAGGGTATAATAAGAAGACTCAAAAGACTAAAACCTTTTGAGTTGCCAGAATAGTCCGCACAATGCAACATCAACCAAAACAACACTTTATGTAAAGAACACATATGAGTGCTTTATTATTATATTGTCAGAGTAAAACGCTGTTAGTAAAAAATGACTAGTTACTTTGTAAAAAAATTTTATTGTTATCATAAATAAAATTATTAAAAAAATAAAAAAAAAAAAAAAAAAATCAAATATTGTGTAAGTACAGTTAAATACTTACACTCAAATTCATTCAAAATACATAATGTACTTTCACAATATTTGATTGTTTTAATTCATTTTAATATTTAAGCATCAAAAAATTTTGTTGAAAATTTGATAAATTTAAACAAATCGAGATTAATCGCAAATTTTTTTAACAAACTGTATTTGAAATTGATAATGATGTTTTACGAAATCTTTTTTATCCTTTATAATATCCAAGATCAAAAAAGGTAGAAAAAATTATAAGTACATAACGTAAAACATTTGAATTATTAAATGTTTTTGTTAATTGCTCTTGTTTACCAACAAAATATAATATTTTGAATATACATATGTAGATGTACCTATTATTAAAAATCTGTTTTCTTATTCCTTTATTTTCTGTTTATCTTGCTAGCTACTACATGCATTTTATACATTTTTCCAATGCCATCTGGAACGTAAACAAAATCACATGGGATTTTCAAATACATTATTTTACATCGTCTTTATTATGAATTTAAAAGAAAATGTTTGTTTATAAATATAAATACATAATTTGAAATTAAATATATCGAATTGCAGGTTGTATACAATTTTAAGTGAAATTAATAAAATTTTAATACACAATTTTGCATTTTAGTCAATTGATTTTTTTTTTCAACCTACCAAAATTTATGTCCAGACGTTGACAGCGTATTCAAGTTGAGACCTGACTTAGATATAATAAAGGATCATAATTGTCTCGAGGTGATCAATATCGCCAGTACAACGCTTAATAAAGCCAATCATGGAATTAGCTGTATAGTGGCACATTGCTCGATGTGCTTAGTAAAGCACATGATTTCAATGAAAGTAACCCCTAGGTCTTTAATCTCGAATAATTTTTGTAAAAGTATGCCAGTTGTTTGATATTGTTGTATAACAGAGTTAACTTTCCGATGGAACGATAAACTCTTACACTTGTTGATCCATAGCACCATAGGGAAAGTCTGTAATAATATGGATTAGTGTGTTTTGTAAAAAAAAATTATTATGTGTGATAAATAACAGTATTGACGATGTAAAAGTTCAGAAAAGTCCTCTTGCTGTAAAAAAAAAAAAAAAATAAAGATGCATAGTGACGTAATGACATTTATCTCAGTAGTCAGTCTGGCATCAAGGATACAATACATATTTGAAGCGCTTTGTGTACCTACAATGATAAAATCGATTTATCGTAATTTTTTTAATTGTATAAATTATTTTTTATTAATTTTTTACTTGAGTCAGACCCGGCCTGGGCTGGTCTATCCCCAAAAATCGATCCATTTGATCGAAGAACTTTAACGTTGTAAGCGATTCTACGCTGGTCCTCATTTTATGTGTAGCCGATTTTTTTATGTTCACCAAATTCCTCCATTTCGAATTTATTTGAGCGATTGAAAAATTATGTTATAAAATATGAGTTAAATTCTAAGTTAAAACAAAAATAAGTTTGTATATTTAAAATTGTAATACTTACTTTTTAACTCAAAATATGATTTAATATTGCGCCACAGCTCGCCACTCTCCAGTGGAATACTTGAAATGAACTGATATTCCTCGTACGCCTCAATCAAAATTTCCGTTGCGTGTCTTGTCCAAATTTTTAGGAAAATATTACATTATTCCACAAAAAAATCAAATAAAATTTAAAATCAAATTATGTATATTTAGAATAAATGTCATAAAAAACACAAATTCAATTTTACCACGACAAAACACAACCGAATTAATCTCAAAGGAAAACAAAATCGCCTTGACAGCTTCAAAGAAATGAGGGCGATTTGGGTGATGAGGGCATTTTTAAGGCGATTTCAAACAATCCATAAATTTGTGTGAAATTTTTTTAAATTAGATCGAATTTTCATAGAAATAATAGGAGAATAGAAGGTTTACATTGAATCGGACCTATTTTGGTAGAACTATGTAATTAATTTGTTGTAAATATAAATTTGTTTTTTTTTATTTCACAAAACAATAAATATTTTTTCAATTTGTTACCCTTTACTAATTACCCTTCTACTAACATAAAACGTGATACAATTGTTTATTTTCTTTTCTTTTACAACATTTTAGCTCTGTGAAAAATAAAGCCTTTATATACAGTGCTTTATGAGGGTTCTAACTGCAAGATCCGACAAATTCAAATTTTTCAAAAATGAGTTATGCATATCACTGAACTCATGTCTTCTAGTAGAATAAGACGAAAACAAAAAAATTTCAAAGGTGATATTTCCCGTGTTATTTAAATTAAAAGTTTACGATTAAATGCAAAATCCGATACCTTAGTATCGGAAAACGATATCTAAGACAACTAACGGTTTGACCAATCACCTGTCATTACATTTTTAGTTTTGTTTGTTGTTTAAACGATTAATCTCTCAATAATCTGTCTTTCAGTATAGTGTAATATTTAGAAGAAGGGAGGGAAGTGATCGAGTAGACAAGAAAGTAGAGATGCAACAATTTTAACAACAACGTCAAGCAACATTTGCTATGGTTAGTACGAATTTGGGTGACCCCATGTGAACATGACGATGGAAAGAATAATCTCGCCCTCCTCCTGCAACCACCGATGGACAAAATAGTGAAGTCAACAAAAACAAAAAAAAATCCTTACAGCTTTTCAGAAAAACTTGCGGCACCAATCGGGAACGCTGATTAGAAGAATGAAAAAAAAAAAGAAAAAAATTATACTAGCTATCGACTACTTAGGTGTCTGGAACCGGATCGAGTCTTTATATATAACATAACTTTCCTTCGGTCTTGTTTTGTGTAAAGGGTGTACGGCGGGCCTGGCGTCATCCGGGAGTCTTGGCTTGGTCGTACATATTGATCAAAATTAATCAATCAATCAATTTCAGTAATATTTCGTTAGGTAATGTGCTATTAATGGAAACTATTAAAGAAATTATAACATCTGCGGAAGCAGGAAAAGCGAGGGAAAAAGCAAGAAATCCCGCCGCATGGAAGCGTAATGTAGAAAAACGAAATAGGTTAGTGTTTTTATTATACGATAATGATTTACACACGTTGAGAATATAGACGGATACTACACCCATATCCATAGTTTATAATTTTTATTTTATTACTTAATAGGATAGTTTCCCACTTATAAAAACGAAGGTAAATTTAGTAACGTTTTTAAGTGTCGCGAACTAAGTACAAGGGATAATTAAGCAATCTTCTAATTACTATACCTCTCTACAGCCCACAGCCCAGATGGTTTAACCAATCGAACTGAAACTTCAGATTTAAGCTTTTTTGATAAATTGGGTAGTCCCAGTGAATTTTACTCCAAATCGGCTAACCGAAAGAGAAAATTTATTTTGCAAATAGCTTAAAAAGTATAAGGTGTACAAAACACTACTAATACAAAATTTTTCCAAAAATTAAAAAAAAAAAGAAAAATTAAAAAAAAAAATTTAAAAATTTAAAAAATTAAAAAATTATAAAAAAAAATAAAATTTCTCAAAATTCTCTGTTCGTAAAAGAAAGTCGTGTATTGGCCACACCTCCATTTTTTTCCTATGGATAATACAATATTGGAATGATTCAAAAATATAATAATTCAGGAAAAAGTCAGAAATCTTGTAATGCGAGATTTTATAAAAAAAGATTTTGTAAATTAGATTTTATAATGTGACCTAGTATGGCTAATCCATTTAAAAATATAAAAAATGTTCCAAAATAAAAACTAAGCCGCTTATATTATAATAAGAGAAACGATATCAGCTAAAATATAATCCCAAAAATAGGACATCGCAACGGCATTTCGGTACATTTTCTGGAAAGAGTTTTAAATTGTTCTACTTCTATTTAATTTGTAAGTCCCAGGGTACGTTAAAAATATAATATGTACGTATCATTTCTTCATGTCACATGGCAAATAAACTATACATTTTTATTTTTCCAGATAAGACAATGAAGATTATAATCAAATTCCACTACATATTGTTGTAGATTTTTTCATGTGAGTATCTGCAATACATAATATGGTATATACACTCAGAATCAGTCAGACGGAAAACTGCTCATATAAATATCCTTTCGTTTGCTTTTCTCTGAATTTCTTTCCAACTAAGTAATCATGAAAGTATTGGAAATGTGTTGTTTAGGTTAAGGAGCTAAGAAATATATATGATTCATGTTATTTGACAAATCAAATATCGAATCCATAACCTATCTTGCATAATAATCTGGCATTACGAGTAGTTTGCCTATTTATGCAAAAAATATTTTCAAGAAAGAGATATACATATATACTACCTAATAAAATTATTCACACCCCAGCTTTTTGCATACATTTTCAAGAAAAATGTTTGAACAATGCCAAGTAAAATATAAAACTACAACCATATACGAGTATCACTGATTCCGCGGAAAAGTAACCCAACGATCAAAAAATCAAAATAAAAACAGAGTAACCATATTTTGCATATCTGTTATTTAGAGAATATACTTTTTCTCCGATCGTAGGAAAAAATATATCTTTCCGTTGTTTTTTCGAAACGAAAAGCTCGTGATTCCAGTATGTTGTATTTGTTCGTCTGACTTAGTTAGCCACGACATCATAAGACATAAATACATTTTTTTTTGTTTTAAAAGTTGTCAAATTTGTGTACCTATTTGTTTTGTAAAAAACGTGTGCACGAAATTTAAGGGATATGGACAGTGAAAGCGAATTATCCTTATCTTGTACCCCGCCGGATATAGTGGAAGCAGCTAATTCAGCTACATGTGATTTACTCCCGCAAAAATCGAAGGAAAAATACGAAAATGCTTATAAACGCTTTATGGATTATCGTCAATCTAAACACATCAAATCATTTTCAGAAAACGTCATTCTGGCGTATTTCGCTGATTTATCTACAAAATTTAAATCATCCACATTATGGTCAAAAACTACTCAATAATCAGGTCGATGCTAGTGGTTAAAAATAATGTGGATATTGCAAAATACAAAAAATTACGTGTCTTCTTGAAACGCAAATCCGACGGATATAAAGCGAAGAAATCTAAAATATTAACTATGGAATATGTTCAACAATTCATTTTGGAAGCTTCAGATGATTCGTTCCTAGTTACTAAAGTAAGCATGTAGGTATTTAAAACGATTATTATTTGTATTTACACATTAAATTCTAATATGTTTTCGGATAAAATACAATTCACACTGCAATATTTTTTTGTATGTAATATTATGATTGTTTTTTGTAGGTTGCGTTAATTTTTGGAATCGCTGGTGCTTGTCAACGGGATGAACTATCCCGCATGGAAATTACTGACATTATTGATTTGGGATCTAAACTTTTAGTTAAAATCCCGAATAACAAGGCAATAATTTTATGTTATTTTCGATTTTTTACTTTGTTTTGATTTCTTAATATGATAATTAATGAATAATACTAAAAATTATTTTGGGTTTATATTCGTTTTAAAGTCCGATCGGAGAAAAAATAGTATGTACAATTCGGAGGAAAAGTGCATTCCCGGACTCCCGTGGTTGCCAATTTCCACTATCGTCCGGGAATGCAGTACTTTTCCTCCTAATTATACAATACTATATACAAGTATGATAAAACAAAAAAAGATTTTTTTTCTAACTGTTTACATAAACAAAAATACATTTTTCCATACCCGCATTCAAATTTTGTTATTTTAACTAACTTACCTACAAAGTTAAACGCATTAAATGCGAGTCTATTAAAATAAAATAAAATATATTTCTAGTTTTTCTTGCGCAGATTATAGTCTAGTTTGTGAAACAGTAATAGTCTATTTTGTATTATTGAATAAAATTAATAAAATAAATAAAATTAAAGGAGTTGTTTCTTGTCACCTGAACGTAACGAAAGTTGATATTTTTTGGTCTTTAGCTTCCATTTCAAATTGAAAAATTATTTAATTAAGGTAAACATATGTAGTATTACGTTATTTTAGCAAAATTTATTAAACTTTACAAAACCGTTATCATTCATTACATTGTGATTTGTGACGTACATGTGACATATCTCAAATGCGTGACTAGTATCATAATTTGTACGGAACGTAAACGTTATATCCAACCTCGTTATTTTCAGGTAAAAGATGAAGAGACAAAGAAAATTTCGCGAGAACTTAAAAAAAAACCCGAAAAATGGGAATCATATAAACTAAAAGAACGAAATCGGATAGCTCAGTATCGGGAAAAGCAAAAGCTGTATCTTAAACCCAATATGGATGCTGTTAGTTCTGGAACAACTATTGAACAAAGACGTAAAGCAAAGGCAAAGAAAATACAATGATATCGAATTTTGTAAAATATTAAATAGGCAAAGTTATCAAAATCGACAACATTCCAAAAATGATAAAGCTCGATTTCTTGAAAACCAAAATATATCTAGGTTTTATATAAGAGACGATATTAGCTACCAGAGCCCGGGAATGTCTGACGTTAAATCTATAAAGATTGCTGATAATAAAAGGGAATTAAAACCAAAACGTTACATGACAATGACACTTGGTAAAGCTTATGAAATTTACAAAAATGAAACTAAAGGAGAGCAAATCATCGGGAAGACAAAATTTTATGAATTGCGGCCGTCACAACATAATGCTTGTTGCAGATACACTACACAATGTTTGTGTCTGTCAAATCCATCTAATTTTGAATTCTTGTGTTCCTCGCTAAAAAATGTGCCTGGATTTCCATCAAGTTATAAACAGAAATATCCTGCAATATTTACAATGTACATTGTATGATCATGTCATGTGATAATTGTGAAACAGATGTTCAAGACGTACTACCGATTCTGTTCGAATATGATACAATTATATCCTGGAAAAAATGGGCTAAGGAGAAACCAAGTGGTAGCATGAAAATTGTCAAAAATGTGCCTGGATTTCCATCAAGTTATAAACAGAAATATCCTGCAATATTTACAATGAACATTGTATGATCATGTCATGTGATAATTGTGAAACAGATGTTCAAGACGTACTACCGATTCTGTTCGAATATGATACAGTTCTATCCTGGAAAAAATGGGCTAAGGAGAAACCAAGTGGTAGAATGAAAATTGTCAAATATACAGATACTGCGGCCGCCGACACTTTTACGTTAATCATATGCAGTCGAAATATTTTGAGAATAGCAAGGAATTTATAGATGAAAACAAAATTATTTTACAAATTGATTTCGCTGAACATTTTGCCATATTCAACCAAGATGAAATTCAGGCTGCACATTTTTCCTACGACCAAATAACAATTTTCACAGCGTGCGTCTGGACTAAGGACCAAGTTCGTTCTATGGTCGTGGTTAGTGATTACTTACTACATGATAAATTTTCCGTCTGGAAATATTTAGAGACTCTGATTCAATACTTAATTAGTCAGGCTTCTAACATACAAAGACTTAAAATATTTTCTGATGGATGCGCGAGCCAATTCAAAAATAGATTTATTTTGGGAAGTTTACCAAATCTAAAATTGCAATATAACATTCAAATTAGTTGGTCGTTTTTTGCAACATCACACGGGAAAGGTGCGGTTGATGTTATAGGGGGAATTATAAAACGCAATGTGTGGAATAGAATTAAATCCCGACAAACAATAATTGGTTCTGCTGAAGAATTCGCAAAATGAGCCTCGTTATCTGCTAAAGGTATTAAGGTATTTTACATTGCCAAAAATGAAGTTGACAAAACTTGCATTTTTTTTCGAATCTACTATATATGGAAAAGCGTACCGAAAATTCCTCATTTACAAGCCCAACATCAATTTGACGTATCCGTATGAGTAACAAAAATGATCCTAACTAGGTCGTGAATTTTCATAATTACGTACATCTCATTTAAGAAGTCACAGTACGTAACATGCGTGACATGTACGTAACAAATGAATTTTGTATAAATAAACAAAACTAAATATATTAAAATAAAAATTTACATACTGATGGGATTTCTCGTTTATTTTGCTTTGTTCGACAAATAAGACTAGTTGATTAATAATCTCAATTCGATGAATTTTTAATCTAATTGGCCTAATCTCAAAATCATGTATATTTTTGTCACGCGTACATAACGTATATTTGTTTACATATCTCATTTTGTTTAGTCTATATTAGATTCAATCTGCCGAAATAAAATCTAGGGTTTGATAGTTATTGACATAATGTAACTACAAATTTAAAACACCTGACTGCACAAGTTATAAAACACTTGTACAAATTGAAACATGTCACTGTATGAAACGCGAAATCCGTGATATACTTATTTCATTGCAAAAAAGCGTGACAAAAAACCAACAATTCTATTTCCTAACAATAAATTTTAAAAACAATATAGCAACATAAATATTCACATCCTAGAGGAAGAAAACTGCATTGTAACGGTACTAAACTAACGGGACCATCTCATTTGGTAATTTTTAATATTGTAAAACCAATTCATTCTTGCTGAGGCGTAAACCAAATACTTGAACATCGAAATAAGAAAGAAAGTTGTGGAATTATACGAAAAAGATGAGAATATAAAAAAATTAGTAAAAACCCGTGTCTAAACTAGAATAATATAGCAAGTATTGTTAGGTTAGGTTAGGTTAGGTTGGAGTGGCTGCTTACGCACACTTAGACCGGTGACGGTCCATTGTGATACCACGGGATGTATCCCCTTTTACCCCTATTGGAACCATTTCGAGCTACTTATGTAGCGTAAGACGTCCCGCACTTTAATGTTTTCGAGATCCGAGAGGCAGTCCATCCTGAACTTACCTAAGTGTTTGTGCCTTCTGAGAGCCAATGCTGGACACGAGCAAAGGAAGTGGACCAACGTCTCTTCCTCCTCTTCGTCCAAGCAGCTTCTGCAGAAGTCATTAGCCTCCAGACCCAGCCTTCTTGCATGTTCTCCAAAAAGGCAGTGTCCCGTGAGAATTCCTACGACCGTTCTTAATTCACGTCTTCGTAAGGATATTAATGCCCTAGTGCGCCCCAAGTCCAGCTTTGGCCAAACTTGTCTTGCAACTCTACAGGTGAGGGCGTCAGACCACCTTTCCCCAGCTGAGGATAGCGCCTGCTTTCCAAGTGCTTGTCTCAGCGCTGTGATAGGCCTCCCCAGACTTGCCCTTTCCGGTTGCAGCTGGAGAGTCGTACCATGACTAGCAAGTTCATCTGCCCTGCAGTTCCCCATAACGCCCGAGTGACCTGGGACCCAGACTACCTGGATGTTGAAATGCTGACCCATCTCATTTAGAGATGAGTGACAACCCAACGCCACCCGTGACGCCAAAGACACCGATTCTAACGACCGGATCGCCGCTTGACTGTCCACATAGATTGTGATATCGTCTGAGGATAACACATTATGCTTCAACCACGTCATGACCTCCTCAATCGCTACGACTTCAGCTTGGTACACGCTGCAGTAATCAGGGAGACGAACAGAAATATTTACATTTAATTTGTCACAGAATACTCCAGCTCCTACTTTGCCGTCTAGCTTGGAGCCATCTATGAAGAATTGCAACGCTTCGGTTTCCGATAACGGTCTATCCCTCCAGGATTCCCTTGAAGGGAAGGAGGTCCAAAATCTCTTCTCGAAGCGTAGAGTAGGTTTAATGTAGCCGTGTGCACAGATCTACCCTTTGTGTACGCATGCTGAGACGATGCCCACTTCCTGGCACCTATTTTATCTCTGATGTATACATCCAGCAGCCTTTCCAAGGTTTTCAAAAGAAAGGATGATAGAGTTATTGGTCTTAGGTCCTTAGGATAGACATGTGAGCTTTTCTCCGCTTTCGGTATGAACACCACATTGACCTCCGTCCAGTACCTAGGAATATAGCCCAGCTTCAAACACCCTTTGAATATAGCTTCCAGGTACGGAAGAATAATTACAGAGTTGTTTTGAAGTTCCGCTGGTATAATTTGATCCGGACCAGCCGATTTAAATGGTTTAAAACCCCTCAGTGCCCATAGGATCCGTTTTCTGGTTACGATATCCTCTGTGGTTACTGACAGTGATTCCTGATGATTGCTACGCACCAACAGGTCTTCAAAGCTCCCTGGGAAGTGTGTCTAGAAGAGAAGCTCCAGAGATTCTCCACTAGAAGCTGTCCAAGATCCGTCCGGTTTTATCAAAAAACTAGGACTAGATGTACTTTTGGAAAGAATCTTCCTAAGGCGGGAGGTTTCGGATACCTTAAGTATCAAAAATAAGCTAAGCGGGTGAAATCGGTTCAACTTTTTTGTTGCTTCCGCTCGCCTTGAGTTATTTTTCCCTACCTTTTAACATGAGGAATTCATGTTTTTCTATTTATTGTTGTTGTAAACGAGATATTCATTTTACTTCGTTACCAAAAATCCAAAACAATATACGCAATCTATTGCTCGTGGTGATCTTCAATATAAAAAACAAAAAGCAGCATAAATAAATGGTTTTTAATTTTTACATTCTTCGTCGACCACATTCATAATATTTTTAACTTTTTTTTTTTTTTTTTTTTTTGGGTTATGTGAGAATAAAGGTGGATTTATATTATCAGTTCCTTTCAGTTCCTTCCCGTATCGTATCAGACAAAAAAAACATTGTTACATGTACTTTCTATATGAGTATTTATATTATCCTTTCCTTTCCGTTCCTACTCGTACCGACACAGACACATATTGTTGAAAAGAATGTTTTGTAAGATATCTGAAGGCGAAAAAATACGAAAGAATAGCGAAACAAACAAAAATTGTAAATTGCTACTAAAACATTTTTGTGTATTAGCTTTATTCTATACGTAACCAAAAGATACGAATGTATATGATAATCAGACGAAGAAAATACCTGAATTGAAAGGTAGGGATAGTATAAATTGATGATGTCTGACACGATACGAGTAGGAACTGAAAGGAACTGATAATATAAATCCACCTTAAACATTTGAAAAATAAAAAAAAAACAATTCATTGTTATCTCATGCGCACGAAAGAAATGTTGTACATATTTTTATTTCCAGTAATTTTCTGCAAAATTTAAAACTAATAAAACTGTTAATTAAATAATGATTTAAAGATAAATAAATATTAACTAAAAATGAAAAATAAGTCAGATAAATATTTATAAACTATAATTTTATTAATAATTTAAAATGATGAAAAATCACACGACGTACATCCACCCTTTCCTGTGCTTGAATTAACACTAAGCCAAAATAACTAATTTACTTCTTATTTTTTCCACATTATATTTTATATCCCTCTTTTTCGTGTCATTTTATCTCTCTTATTTGCATCATGTTAAACAAAAAACTTACACTGTCAAATGTGCGTATTTTTTAATTTTTTGTTTAATATAACATGGCATAAGGTTTTTTTGTTTAACATCGGATAAGAGGGATAATGTGAAAAATATAAGAAGTAAATTAGTGATTTTAACTTTTAGTGTTGATCCAAGCGCAGGAAAGGGAGTATCTACGTCGTGTAATTTTTCTAACTTAAAATTATTAATAAAATTATAGTTTATAAATATTTTTCTGACTTATTTGCCTTTTTTAATTAATATTTATTTATCTTTAAATCATTATTCAAGTAACAATTTTATTAGTTTTAAATTTTGCAAAAAAAAATTACTGGAAATAAAAATATGTACAACCTTTCGTACGCATGAGATGACACTGAATTTTTTTTTTTTTATATTTCAAATGTTTATTCTCTGTTTTTCTCTATTCTTTGGACACCAATACAATTTACCAATACTTTTGCCTTCCGGTAATACTCAACTCAATCCTCAAATTGCGACCAAAATCGCTGTCTTGGTGTTTGGGAAAATATTATTCCCAATTATTGCAGTTTTGACGTTTATTTTTCCATACCTAATTTAAGAAAGAATTGTTAATTAACAGCGTTGTGTGATTTTTGTCAATGGTAAAATTCAGTTTAATGGCAACAACAAAAATATACACTAGAAATAAACTGCAATAAATAAAATTTATATTTCATAATTTATTATATAAATATAAAATATTATGTTAGATATGACTACATCTACATCGCGAGTAAAGCCTGATTTCCATTATGAAATATTTACTGACAGTATAAAAAAATGAAATAAAAATATATATTCGCGTGCTGTGTGAGAGAAAAAAAACACTTTTTCAGTTTCACAGTACTGACAAAATTATTATAGTATACTGACATTTTTTATAGTATACTCACAAAATTTACTGAAAAATATATGAAGCGAAGTATATTTTGTCAGTACTGGAAAAATATTTCGACTTTTCAAGGCAATTTTTCAAAAAAAATTAAAAACAAAGAATGATCTGTGTCAATTCAATGAAATTTTCGATGTTTACGTTTTTATTCAGTAAAAAGTACTGCCAGTAAAAGTTTCATAATGGAAATCGGGCTTAATGCCTCAATTCCACTGTGAATCAAAGTTTGTCAGTAAAAATAACTTGAGATAAAAATATAAAATCGGTGTAATGACCAATACCGTATATTTCTTGTGGTGGATCGAAATGTATGATACCTTTTAAAAACAACATATCATTTGAGACGACCAGTGTTTTTGAATTTTGTTAATTTGGATATTGTATCGGTCCATATTTGGGCGCTGAACATCCACAAAAGCAACCCCGTCACTTTCACTGATCGTACCTTCCGTTAATAACTCATTGCAATTTAGGCAATGCACCGCACTAATCTCAATGATGTTTTGTAAATCGGCTAGATCAAGTTCCTGAATTTCAAAAATATTTACAGGTACAAATAATTTCTTTTGTTGCCTTATTTTATTATCATTGTGACATGTGTAATTAATGTTGACATTGCGGGGGAAAAAATGTAGAATTATGTCGTTGATGTTGCAGCTCACTTTCAATAATTTTTTTGAATTTAATTCTTCTACTCCTTTTCGAGGAAAATTTAAAAACAGCTTTGTACGGGATACATAGCTTTCTTCGTCAACGCCAAATTTGACTAAATGCGTGATATATTTAAATAATTCCAGCGGTGATTCATCAAATGTATTTTTAAAATATTTAATATCTTCTCCAAGGGAGTATAAAATTTGTGCGAAGGCATCGAACGCGCAAGTTTCAGAAATTGATATTAATATATTTTCCTCCTTGTGAGAAAATCCATTTTTCAGTAAGCCTAAAGGCGTGTTTATCGTAAAACTTGAAGATGTTGGCTGCCTTTTCGGTTTTATATCAAGTAATATCCTGGCCGCATATAGCTCTAACACTCTTTGTCCCATGTACTTCGGAGTTTTGGCAATTTTCCTCCGCTTGTTCCAGGATTCCTGATTTTTTATGTCTTGAGGATCTAACTCCGAACTATTGCTAGCTCTTCTTCTATTGGTAGTCTCTTTTTTGATTACTTCGTCATTTTCCCTGAGAGTCTCGAAGCTTTCTTGTTCGTCAGGACCAAAGGCTAATCTTTCAGTGGTTTTAAGATTTTTTTTCTGCACCGGTGTATTTTGGGATAACTGCATGGATTTGAAAAGTAAATTTGTCTTTTCCTTCATAGTCTCGACAAATCTTCCAACTTTTAAGTGTTGTTGCTCTTTAAGGTATTGATTTTTTACCATGTTAAACCAATTTTCTGCATTCGCATTTGAAATACGTCCTATGATACCTGTACTTGTTGAAAAGCACTTTGACCACAATGGCAGAAACGAAAAATATTTTTGAATGCAAAACATTACAAAATCCGGATAATAGTAATCGTTTAATTTTTCTATTAATGAAGTTTTTTTATTTTCTTCGGTAATTTCTTCTAAAATTGAAATATATACCTTTTATAAAATGGACTTCTTGAATAAGTAGATCTTCAAGATTTTCTCTTTTTATAGTTTTTTCTTTATCTAAAGATAATCAACATTCTTGATTGTATGTTTTTTCTATTATGTTCTTGAAACTATCAAATGCGGTGTTCACATTTTCCGACACTTTGGCGCTGGTAAAGATTTGACAAAAGCATTTAAATAGTTCGTCTACTTCATTTAAACTTTTGGCATTACATTAAGGTGGCGCAAAAAATGTCTAATATTAAATTTTTGTGTTCCTTTTTAATATTAGGGCATTTTTTGGATATTTGCCGAACTATAATATTTATAAAATGAGCACAACATATGTAGATTGGTATTACTTTCACGTTTGGCTCATTTTCCCCCATAATAATTTCGAAAGTATAATACAGATATTCGTTTACCGTCATTGTATTGAAGCTAGACAAAATGGCTGAAATTGAGGCCCAGGACCAATCCACCACAAATCCAATTGGAGCTATTGATTTGCTAATTTTTAATTCTTTTTTTAAATTTAACATAAATATCGCAATAGTTACGGTATCATGTTGGGTGGATATCATCTCTGCGATAGGAATTACAACCCCATTAATATTTAGTACCGCAGCATAATACAAAATACGAGAATAATTATGTTCCGCGTGGCATGTGGGCTTCTTTACTACATTACCCGTAGCATCAAAATGAATTAAGCGCCTATATTCTGATAATGGTTTTAGTTGATTACGCCGCATCATTATTACGTTTAGTGGCTCAGCGACGGAATATATATATTTATCTTGTTTATTTTCAATTGAATATTTATAGAATATATCCATGCTGTCGCAATCACTTACAACGTCTTTTCTTTTTAAATAAGAAGATCGTATTTTACGTAGCACATCATTTGAAGCGATTGATTGGGTATTGCCTTTAATTGCCAAACTAATATTGGTAGATTTTAATGATTTCAATTTAAAATTGTGGGCCGTTTGATTACTTAATCCTTTCGCAAATTGTTTTCGTTTTTCCCCCCTTATTTGACTAAAGACCATTGGGCCCGTGTGCTTCTCCACATCATCTCCCTTGATATAAACTTTCAAAGTTTGATCACCCTTAATAACAAACATTACATTAACATTTACATGCACCGTACACAACTATATTACCATAAAATGTTTTACGAATGGTGCGGATATTAATTAGGCAATTATTTTCGGCCTCAATTAATTTATTGTTCAAAAAAATTCGAATAGCCTCGGTTGTGTCATTTTTTAATTTTTCAAAATTTTCTTGAAAATTTAAGTTTAATTTGGGCCTCCATTTAATTATGTTTTGGGGGCTTTGGTTTTTATTATTATTAATTATTTCCGTTATTAACACCTCCTCGGAACCTGATTGAGATTTTTCTAATACTTTGTCTAATTCCTCACAATCATTGTTATTATTAGGCGAGTTATTTTCTTAGTTATTAAGTATATAGGTCGCTACTTCTTCAGAATCTGATAGAGATTTTTATGACATTGTAGCTAATTTCTCACAATCATTGTTAAGCGGAATGATTTCAACAAATACTGCATTTTCTTCTTTAAGATGCTTAAGAATATGCCATATTTTTTTATAATTATTATTATTTAAATTTATATGCATATTTGAGCATATTTCATTTATAAAATTTTTTGAAATGTTAAGCTGAGAAGATGACGTAAATTTCATATCACTTACTGCTGCGAATTTTTGAGTTCAAATTGCGAGTTTGCATGAAATTGATAAAAGGCCATTAACGGCCATTCTCAGAGATTTGGACTCAAGTTGTGATAGTTCACGAAATAGTCGATTAAATTCCCTATCCATCAAGCTATAAAGGTATCCCCTAACCAGAGAAATAAATATACTGCGAATTTTTGAGTTCAAATTGCGATTTTGCATAAAATTGATAAAAGGCCATTAACGGCCATTCTCAGAGATTTGGATTCAAGTTGTGATAGTTCATGAAATAGTCGATTAAATTCCCCATCCATCAAGCTACTAAGGTATCCCCTAACCAGAGAAATAAACGTGCTTCGATTTTTTAACTTAAAATTGCAGTTTTGCATGAAATTGATATAATGCGATTAACGGCCATTCTCAGAGATTTGGACTCAAGTTGTGATAGTTCACGAAATTGCTGATTAAATTCCACACATATCAAGCTATGAAGATATCGCCTAATCATAGAAATAAATGTGTTTCGATTTAATCTTCGAATTTTAAATTGCGTTTTGACTGAAATTGATAAAGGCAAAACACCCTTTGTCACAGATTTGGGCTCAGTTTCTTATAGTTCGCATGACATCTGAATATATTCTCCATCCATCAAGTTGAAGATGAATTCCCTGTCCCCAGAAATAAATTTCTTCCACCTTTTAATCTTCAAATCGCAATTTTGGCATAAATACTAAAGGGTCATTTATTTAGTTACTAAATTAGCTGACTAAATTCCGGAATTCAGAAATAATTTTTATTCAGAAATAATTTTTATTCTTGATTTATAATTTTATTCTTTTCTATTTTTTAATAAAATTACATTTTTTGTACTAAATATTTCAATAGGAATCTAGATTTTTTCAAATTGAAATTCAACTTAACAGTGTGTAACTAACACATAAATAAAAATGGGAATTTTGGGAAAAACTTCACACCCATAAATAATTCTATACAATTTGCAACGTTTTAGGCGGAAACTCCTAAATGACGTAAGGAAATTATTTTGATGTATGTAACGTTCATAACTTCATGCATATTATGTACCATTAGACGGAATTTTACTCAACTTCAAGTGGATTGAAATGTCATTTTTTTTCTAGTTTGAAATTTGGTTCGTATGCTTACATCAAAAAGTTTGGTTTATGCGAAATATTTTTAAATTTTGATTTTAATTTAAAAGCTGGTAAGTCTTTTATGCCAATTTTATATGTGTTTTATACATTACATAATTAAAAGCAATGCAAATTAGATTAATTATTTGAAATACATGGTTTATCGATACAACAAATTGAGGTTATACGCTAATAAGTTGACAATTCAATTTTTATTTCGACTTTTGTTACATATTATGGCCTTAAATATGAATTATTATTTAAGCAGAAGACACGAGCCTAATGTTAATTGTGTGTCTTTATGAATGAAATGAGTATGTATCAAATTTAAATAAATTTATTTTTAGGTAGCATCATGTCACCGACGCCAAAAAATTTGAATTTGAAACAAAAATACGAAGCACTAAAAATGATAAAAAATGAAAAAAAAAAAACAACAGTTAAAGACGTATGTGAGCACTACAAGTGTGGGAAGACACAGGTGTACAATATGTTAAAAAATGAAGAAGACATCAAACTTCGTTATTTATCAGGGCGGGAAAATGATCTGAATCAAAAGAAATCAAGGTTGTCAGCTAACAATAAAGTCAATGAACTAGTTTACGAATGGTTCTGTGCAGCACGAACTAAAGGTTATCCAATATCCGGGCCTATTTTACAGGAAACTGCCAAAAAATAGCCTTAAAATTGGCAAATGATAGTTTCCAAGCTTCAAATGGTTGGCTTCGATGCTTTCGCAATAAGTACAGTATAACTTTTAATACTGCATCAGGAGAGGAAAATGAGGTTAACCCTACAACAGTACAAGATTGGAAAGAAAAGCTTTCCGAAATAACAGAGGGTTATGATCAATGCAATATAGCTAACTGTGACGAAACGGCTCTATTTTGCGTTACCAAATAAAACTTTACATCTGAAAGGTCAAAAATGCTCACGTGGTAAATTTTCGAAAGAGCGATTGACCTTATTTTTACTCACATTTGCGGACGGCACTTTTGATAAACCGATAGTTATAGGAAAAAGCCAAAAACCACGAGGCTTTAAAAAATTAAATACAGCTGAATTGCCTGTGCATTATTATGCAAATTCAAAAGCATGGATGACCAGTGAGACCTTTTTAAAAGTTTTGCGGGATTTAAATAAACGGATGAAAGATCAAAACAGACGTATTTTGCTGTTTATGGATAACGCCACATGCCACCCACGTATCCAGTTATCTAACATTAAGGAGCAATATTTTCCGCCAAACACCACATCGAAGCTGCAACCGTTAGATAGTGGAATTATCCAAAACATAAAATTAAATTATCGAAAACCGATTCTACAGAAGCTCTTGTTGGAAATTGATAGAACACAAAAAGCTTCTGATGGATACAAATCCATTACCATACTAGATGCTATCATGATATTGCAGGAATCAATCAACAAAGTCTTAGACGACAGCGGTGAAGTGCTTTCAGCATTGTGGGTTTAATTTTGAAAACTATGATACACCGAGTGTTACGGAGAATGAAAATGGTGTGGTAGAAGTACAAAATATGATTGGGGTAATGTACAGCGACCATGCATACTCCGTAGCAGATTATATTAACGTTGACTCTAGTGCAATTACCGAAGTAGATGATATTAATCCAGACAATTTACTTGAAGAAATTATAATCGATTCGGATGATGAAGAAAATTTAGAAGTAGAAGACGTCGAGGAAGACCCACTTACAAAAGAAGAAGTTTAAAAAGTTTAAAAATTTTAGAAAACTCGACCATACATTTCGGTGAAACTGATCTATTTAAGGAGTTGTGCAATATTAAGTTCAAATTTTTAAGTGTTTACACTAAGCGTAATTCTATGAAGCAACTTAAAATAAGCAATTATTTTCAAAAAGAAAGTACATATGTATGTACATAATTGAATAATAATTTATACATTTACATTTTTTACATGAATTAAAAGTTCCTTACTTTTGTGATATGAATTAATAAACTTTATTTTTTAATTAACAATTTAACGCATTTTGTTTTAATTTAACCATCTTTTTTTCGCTACAAACTCCTTAATGCCGGAAAATCCCCAAACGCGGAAAAATATTTTGGTCCCGTGGGATTCCGTCTCTGAGGATTTTCACTATGTATACTATATTAATTACACAATGAAGTTTTTTGTTTTTTTTTTTAAAGATTTTAAACATTTAAATAAACATTATACCCTAGACAGACTGTGGTTTAATAAATCCGATTTAGCTAAACTAGTTTAAGTATTCTATGCAAAAACAAAGGGATTAGCTAAAATCGAGGTTCACACACTGCGACTAATCTCGAAAAATCACTAAATTGGTTTTATTAAATTGCAGTGTGTCTAGGGTATTACACTCAGACAAGGAGTTTATTAATTTAGACCGGAACGAGAAATTGTGACGGAAACAAACATTAAATGTTATTAATTTTATAATCGTTAATAATTATTTAATTGCCAAATCAGAAACAATTACACAACAGGTATGGCCAATGCATTTAACATCATTACCCGCTTTATTTACCAACAAAAATAGAAATTATATATTCCTTTGGTCCTTATTTCGACCTCACCAGTTCGCTGTCCAAACTTTACTACCTCTGTCGTCGTTCGCAAGGCATAAAAATCGAAATCTTCGGCTTTTTAAATTTGTTTTTCATAGGAGAAAATTAATATAAGCGTGTTCCATTGGTGTGAGTAAACTATTCACAAGTACTTGTATGTACTCGCAGCTACTTTTGCTGAAATGATGGTGTAGTTGTTAGAATCAGTTACGCATAAAACTAACGGCTGAGGGATATTAGTTTAAAAAATTCCAATAGATCGCTCTATACAAATTCTGGTTGTACGAAATGCCATTTTCTAACCCTAATCCAACCAAGGTGTGCCTTTTTGGCTCGTCTGATAAATGCATCGATTTTCAAAATAATGTTAATTTAGTTATAAACTTGTAGTATTTTAGTTTGAAATATTTCCATACATTCCATAAAAAGTTCTTGGCATTCTTTGCAAGAATTTAGTAAATTATTTGAATAGAATTTGAATTTACTGACATAACAAAAATATATTGTGATACGACGCGGCCATTTTTAAATCATAAATATTTTAAATATTTTGTTCTTTAATGTTTTTACTTTATTATTATTAATGAAACGACGTATTTTTTGTCTAAATTTAGTAGTTTTATTTAAATTGAGGTTATGTTTTACCTCTGTCACACAAATTCGCGTCCCATTGAACATCTACGCACAAGTACTTGGCAGTAGCAAATTGTTTCCAATGGAATACGATTGATCGCATTTTTTTCGTTCTTTTTTAACGAATTACGGTGACAAGTGATGATAACGGTGAGATACAAGAGAGCATCACCGTGATTGATCATTGATCGCTCTTGGACCGCTGAGTCGTTCAACATGGTTAAAAAAGGATCGAGTTATCAAGGAAGATTTCCCCATTTCGGCAAACTAGGTATAATTATTAATCAGCCATCATCATTGCAGTCGCTTTTTTAATATATGCGCTTTCTGCGGGAACCTATAATATTTTAAGAAAAGGTTTTGCCCCACGTTAGCTATTTACGACACATCTCTTCGCGCCACTAAACAATGACGAAAACTATTTATCACATATTTCGAAATCTGTGACTGAGAAAGCTTGCAATATAAAAGCAAGAAAATTGCTGGTCAAGCTGTGAATGATCCCACAGAATGTGCAAGAGCAGTAAAGGGATTCATGATAAAACATGTTTTTGGTAATTTTAAGCAATTTGTTCGTCTGTTTCCAGAATTATGTTCGACTGGGTTAGTTTTATATGGTTTTACGAAGTCAGTGATCCAATTTGTTCAATCGTCAGATTTTAAAGTTGTGGTTATAATTACCGGTAGTAATAGAATTAATCAATATATGTTTTCGATTCTGTTCGGTGGGTAATTTTTTCACTAACCCAGATTTTTTAAACTTAAACATGTTTTACAGTACGACTACGTTCACTTATTTAAAAATATAAGAGATAATTTTTTAAATTTGACAAACGATACTAAAACTTTCTTTTCCATGGACTTTGATCAAAAAATCATTTTAGAATCCTATTTTCACCGCACATGTTAAATTTCACTAAAATAGGTTGAGGAATAGCGAAATTCCATCCTAGTTGGTCATATTCCAGAACTTCATCTAAAAATCATTTTAAAATCCCGCTTCTATCGCGCATGTTGAATTTCACTCAAATCGGTTAAGAAATAGCTAAGTTCCACCATAAGTGGCCATACTATATTCCAGAACTTCATCGCAAAATCATTTTAGAATCCCACGTCCATTGCGCATTTTAAATTTCACTAAAATCGGTTAAGGAATGACCAAGTTCCATCCTAACTGGCCATAGAATCCCATTTTCAACGCGCATGTTAAATTTCTCTAAAATCGGTTAAGGAACAGCCAAGTTCCATCACAATTGGCCATATTCCAGAACTTTATCCAAAAATCATTTTATAATTCCATTTCTATCGCGCATGTCAAATTTTTGTAAAATCTCTTAAGAAATAGCCAACCATCCTAGTTGGCCATATTCCTGAAATTTATCTAAATATCGTTTATCGAACTTTCTTTATTTAATAATATTCAGAGCAATTCTATTGTTACAAAAAATTTTGCTCCCTTATGTATTTTCTTCAATGGATCTGTAGAATGGGTTGGGAGCGATATTTTTAGCTTTTACGCTCCCTGTTTTAAGAGCAAAATTAAAAATAAAAATTTAAATCACTTTGAAACAGAGAAATATTTTTTTTTTTGTGTTTACCATTAGAGGAGAGGGTAAGAGCGTAAAAGCAAACTGAAAAAAAATTTATTGGGAGCAAGAGCGAAATTTTTTATAAAGAACTCTAAAAGAACGATAAATTTAAACTCGGCAAAACACCAATATTAAATAAAAAGTATATGAAAAACAAGTTTTTTTTGGTTTTTCTTTATTATGATTTTTTTTTTACATTTTTAGAAATTTGGAGTTTTTCAGTCATAAATAATTACAGTAACCATTTTATTTTGATTCGAAATATACCGTTCTAAATTTAACGTACGTATTTTACAAACAGTGACAGTTCGTTGGTGGTAAACGGCTTTGGTAAGTTTCTTCCAATAATTAATTAAAATAAAATAATTAAAGCAAATTAAAATAAAATATATTTGTGGAAATAAAATTGCAATAACATTTTTTAACTAATTAATCAATTTTGACCTGAAATAGTTTTGTGGGACAAATTATTTAAAGTAAATTAAATTCAAGTGGTTTTTGTTGCATTTTTTCCCCTAATAGTTTATATTTTTATAATTATATATACTTTAAAATGCCTAGAACTTGTTGTGTGCCAGCCTGCAAGTCAGGTTATCCTAGTGGCGGTGAATCAGAGTGTCAAGTGTCTTTTCTTAAATTCCCAAATGAGGAACCCCTACGGCAGGCTTGGTTAAACGCGGTTGTTCGAAAAAATTTTATTGCGATAAAACACTCGTTCGTGTGCATGAAAAATTTTAATTGAAATGAAATTAAATTTAATAATTACCACGGTAGCTTAGTTTTACCTTTAAAAATACCACGGTTATTGTCCAATGTTGTCCCTAGTATTTTTCTGAACTTACCAGATTATTATTTAAAATCCAAGCCGGTCTCCCGAGAAGGCCCATCAGGAAGGATTAATGCGATTTTGACCAGATCTTGTGAACTTTCATTACAGAATGAAATTTATTTAATGAAAGACGACCTTATTGGGTCATTCATAAATTTTAAATTATATTTGCTTGGCCATGTAAGAGACTTGGATGTTGAAGTAAAATTCAATGAAGAAGAAGCCTATGTGTATAAAATTAACGTAGCAAATTTTGTCATTCCGCAATACATCAGAATTTCTAAAAATTTAAATTGTCGGTTTTATCGTAATTCAGTATATGTTTTGAAGTCAGATCAACAATTTCAGTGTGGGTCTCAAGTGCATTAGAAAATAACTGAAATTCTGTGTATTGCTGAAAATATTGATTATAGGTATATTGATACTTTACAAATTATCAGTGATCAATTAAAAAATATGATTGAGAATAAAATAAGGTTTACGGAAAATACCTTAGTTAAATCCAATATTCAATCACCCGTAACGTACCAGTTAATAAGAGATCAGAACATGCTGATCCTTCCCAGTAAAAGTACTCTACAGCGACTATCGTGCCTTCAAAATGTATGCCCTACCAACTTTGAAGGAAATACGAGTTATCTTATTGGGCAGGCCGAACATTTAAAGCATATGCAATGCAAAGTTGTACTTCAAATTGACGAAATGTATTTAAAGGCGCAAATAAATTAAAATTCAGGCGTCGCAAAAACGGTCCTCGCATTTTTAGTAAGTTCCCCGTTTGGTAATTTTAGAGAAATAGTTGCCTTACATACAGTAAGTAACCCTTCAGATGAAGAGCTCCGTAAGTTAACTTTAAATGTTTTAAAACTAGTCCAGTCAGGTAATTTTATATTTTTAATGTATGATCCGGTTCATATTTTTAAAAACATTCGCTGCGTGTTGTTTTTCATGAGTAAACAATCGTTGCACTTGAAACAATTAGCAATTTAAAAGAAGTCGAGGGTACTGCAAATTTTCTCAAAATTAGAAAACGTTGGTGGAGGAACGAATTGTAAGTCAGTGATTGAAGTTACAAGAAACGCGAACCATACTGATTACCTATTTATACATTGGACGATTGTGGTGTTTTGTTCTTATGAAAATTTATATCCTGAATAGAACGATGGATGGAAATTAGCGAGGCTTGAAAGTGGAATTGATTTTGAAAGTGGTTTAACCATAAGCACTTTCAAATCAATTCATCAAACTGTAAGTGTTCTGCTGAAGATTGCGAGCACTTCCAGACTGAAGACCTAGAAAGGAGGTTCTCTTAGTACAGAAGACTAAGTGGGTGCACTTTTTAAGAATCTTACCAGGAAGTCATCGAATCCGAAAAAAAATTGAGGCTAAAGAATTGTATTGAGTTTGATACAACGATTCTAATTGTTGTCAAAATCTGAAAAGTACGATTTTTTTTTTCTGTGAATACTCGGGAGTTCGAAGGATTATTTCTATCAAATTATTTGGATGTGTATAAGGAGAAATTCAATCGTTCCACGGCTCTTTGTCTTTGTGGATATGCGGCCTATTATATTTCTAAAAAAGTTTCATGTTTAGAGTGCCAGGAATTACTAAGAACAGGAAAGGGTGTCGCTTCGGGTGATGATTACTTTGATCTGCTCCAGAAGGATGGTTTAAGTGTACCTTGAATTGAAATTAAAATGGTTTAGTCCCGACTTGAACCCAAAAAAATGTTTTTTTTTTAACCGTCCAATCGCTCTTGATGGACACGGTATCTATTGATTTTCACGATTCTTGCTCTTGTGGCAAAAATCACAAAATTATTTATTATACTATTTTATCAATCTTTGCAAATATTTTACTTAATAACTTTTCTAAACAAGCAAATAATATTGTAACTTCGATGGCTGCTCGTTCTGCTAGACGCGGAGTGACAGAGCAGTACTTCACCACAGCAAGGGTTATTGACCCTTCCTCTACGAGGATTTAGTCTGTAGGTGAAATGGTGCGATGGTGGCTCCGGTCACAGAGGAACGGCTTAGGCGAGCGGGACAACTCGAATGGCGTCACGGCACGGCAAGGTTATTGACCTTCCACTCTCGGAATCGAGGGGATTTAAATCCGTTGCGTGACAGCGTGCGGAGCGAAAATAATAGACTCGTTGGCGTTGGTTTCCCACTCCAGTTCTAACTGATTCGTGGTTAATTTATTTTATTTTATAAATATCTGAAATACACATTATTCTAGTGAATTTATACAATATTACACAAAACTTAAATAAACGAAGTCGTCATTAAGGCGCTTTAATTTGTTACACTGCCCCCCTTCCGGCTTGCGAACGTCCCGTCGCAATTTAGGGTGATGTTGTATTTCCGAGGTAGCGACCCAATCTGTCGACGTGCACCACTTTTGCTCTGCCAGCGGGTTTCTTTACCCGGACAATCAAGTCGTTCAGTTTGCCGATGATTTCGTACGGTCCATCCCAATCACATTGCAGCTTAGGGCAAAGCCCAACTCGTCGGACGGGGTTGTATAACCACACCAAATCTCCTACGCCAAACTGGATGGGGTTTGCTTTGGAATCGTATTGTTTGACCATCTTGTTGGTTGCGAGATTAAGATTTCCGCGAGCGAACTCGTGAATGCGATCCATCCGCTTTTGGAGATTTCCGGAATAATCGTCGGTCGTCGATGTATCAGGATTTGATCCTACCAACATGCACCCTGGTAAGCGCAGTTTTCTTCCTTGTAGCATTTCGGCGGGAGACACATTCGTCGACTCATGAACCGACGAGCGATACGCCAACATGAACAATGGGAGCAGTCGGTCCCACTCGTGCTGATTATCTCCAATGAATTTGGCTAAGTAATCACCCAAGGTGCGGTTATGCCGTTCTACCATTCCATCAGATTGCGGGTGCAGTGGTGTGGTTCTCGTCTTTTTAGCACCGAGAAGTTCCATTGTCTTGGTGAACACAGCCGCTTCGAAATTTCTACCTTGGTCCGAATGGATTTCGAGAGGTACACCATAGCGAGAGACAACCTCTTGGATCAATGTCTCGGCTACAGTTTCAGCAGTCTGGTCTGGTATCCCGATGACTTCTGGCCACTTCGTAAAATAGTCCATAATGACTAACGCGTAGCGGTTTCCTTTATCCGTGACTGGAAGTGGACCCTTGATGTCAATCCCAATTCTTTCGAAAGGGGCGCCAACTACATAACGCTTCATTCGTCCACGAGTTCGGCGATGCGGACCTTTCCGTGCGGCACATACGTCGCATTTCCGGCACCATTGTTCGATACCCCGGAGCCTTCCTTGCCAATAAAATTTCTCCCTTACTCGCTGTTTGGTTTTCGTTACACCAAAATGCCCTGAGGTTTTCCCATCATGAGCATCCGTTAACACTTCCTCGATCATGGATGGCGGTAGTAAGATCTGAAAAGTAGTGGAAGTTCCGTCAGCTGATTCGAACTTACGTTTTAGGAGCCCATCGTGTAGTATAATCGAGTCCCATTGTGCCCAATACCCTTTGGTAATTGCAGCTAGTGTAGAAATTTCCTCCCATGTCGGCCGATTGTCTTGCTGCTTCCATGCATAGATTCGTCCCAGAACGGCATCTTGCTGCTGAGCCTTTATGAAGCGTGCTTCACCCGTATCTAGTCTCGTCACTTGAACGGTGAATTCTGCTTCGCGGTTCTCGATTCTGACACATTCGTGGCACTCTGCCGCGCAGGGACGTCGTGAAAAAGCGTCCGCGTTTCCATGTTTCTGGCCACGGCGATACTGGATCTCAAAATCGTATTGTTGTAAAATTTCGATCCATCGAGCAACTTGGCCTTCAGGCCTTTTAAAATTCAGCAGCCAGGTTAACGACGCATGATCTGTACGCACGGTGAAATGTTGGCCATACAAATAGGAATGGAAGTGTTGGAGAGATTTCACGACAGCTAATAATTCCCGTCGGGTGGTGCAGTAATTTCGTTCCGCATTCCTCAAAGTCCGCGAAAAGTTATCGATAATTTTCTCGTTGCCCTCTACTTCTTGCGATAGGACGCCGCCAATCCCGACTAGACTTGCATCAGTGTCGACGATGAAAGGTTTATCAAGTTGAGGATATGCCAAGATCGGTGTGGTGCTCATCAGGCGCTTTAATTCTTCGAAAGCCCATTTCGCATGGTCGTTCCATTCGAATTTTCGCTGTTTTTCCGTCAATTCGAACAATGGCTTGGCGATGGAAGCGAAATTTCTAATGAATGTGCGGTAGTATGAACAGAGGCCCAAAAAGCTGCGCATGTGTGACTTCCCTTCTGGACGCGGCCAGCTACGGATCGTCTCTATTTTGGTGGGATTTGTTCGAATACCTTTATTACTAACGATATGTCCTAGGTATTGGACTTCTTTCTTGAATAGATGGCATTTTTTTGGATTGAGCTTCAAGTTTGCTGCTCGTAGCCTCTCGAATACCTGTTGCATCTTCTTGGTTAGTTCGTCGACGTCTTTTCCATAGACGATTATGTCATCTAGATAAACCAGGCACGTTTCCCATGGGAGCCCTGCGAAAACCATCTGCATTAATCTCGAGAATGTGGCAGGAGCGTTGCACAGACCAAAAGGCATTACGGTGAACTGCCAAAGGCCGTCTCCAGTCGAAAACGCAGTCTTAGGCCTGTCTTTTTCGTCCAATTCTACCTGCCAATAACCGGATTCTAAATCGAGGGTCGAAAACCAGCACGCGCCTTTCATGGAATCCAAAGTAACATCAACTCGAGGTAAAGGAAACGAGTCCTTCCGGGTGACATCATTCAATCGCCGGTAATCGACGCAAAACCTTAGGGACCCATCTTTCTTCCGAACAAGCACGACGGGAGACGACCAAGGGCTGACAGCTGGCTCGATGACGCCTTTGATTTTCATATCAGTTAATAGGTTGCTCATTTCACCCTGTTTCGCAATGGGTATTTTCCGCGGTGGTTGCTTTATTGGACTGGCCTCTCCTACTTCTATTACATGTTTAGTAAGAGTCGTTTTCCCGTAGTCCCCGGG
This sequence comes from Tipula vernalis, assembly GCA_958295665.1. Classification (NCBI taxonomy): domain Eukaryota; kingdom Metazoa; phylum Arthropoda; class Insecta; order Diptera; family Tipulidae; genus Tipula; species Tipula vernalis. The sequence continues at coordinate 210,231,508 of OY282559.1, read as the reverse complement.
GAATCTAGCAAATACGTCACTATAACTATTTAAAAATTGTTTGACCGAATAGTGTGATTCTCTTGGTATTCCTTGCAGAGATCGTTGGATTACTTCGTCGATTTGGTTTTGCGAAGCCGGGTCCCAGTTTCCCGGAGAAACGATTTCTGCCCCTTTCATCTCGCCTACATAGGTGTTTTCTGGGAGGATCTTCACCTGATCTGTGATGTTAGCTATTCGCACATGCTGAAGAGGGCTACTTGCGTCGATGAGTCCTCGTGCGATCATAATTCCCTCCGGCAGATTGGATGTTTCTGGGTGCTCGATCACGTAGGTCCCTAAGCTGGTCGTGGCTAGCTTCACAGAGACAAACATTTCTGATCTAGGGGGTATGCTCACTCTTGATGAAGTCGCGATGGCGGGATTTGCAGCGACCGAGATCGCGATTTTCTTGTTGTTCAAGAGCAACCATTCATCCACCAGATTAATTTGGCCGTGGAATTTCTTCAGGAAGTCGGTGCCGAGTATCACATCGTCTCTTATCTCGGCAATAACAAAACTTGCCGGCTGTGCGAACTCTCCCAGTTTGACAGTTAGGTCGACGATACCGCGGACCGGGCAAGGATCTCCAGTCACTGTCTTAACTCGTAAGTTGCATGGTCGTATGATCGTAGGCCATAGTTTATGAAAATTGCTGTTCACTAAACTCACCGTAGCACCGGTATCGATGACGAATGTACACTTCTTTTGGTTGAGAAGTCCCTCGGTTGTCAAGGAGGTACCGTTGGTTGCTTGGATTGTTATTTCCTCTGGGGCATTATGATTTTCTTTAGCCGCTGGGTGCCCTATACCAGCGACTAGTTCTCGTTTTCCGATGGTGTCTTGGTGCTCACGTTTGGTGCACAGGAGCAGGGTTTATCGACGTTCTCTTCTTTCTTTTCGGTGGACGTCCTTTGCTTCCCTTTATATCGATATCTGGGCCTCCTTCGTGGAGCTAATTCAGTATCAGTGTTGGCCTCGAGAGTGACTTCGTCGACGACGGTTCCCGTATCTTCTTCGAAAATAGTTTCTCGTACACTCCTCTGGTTCATGCGGGTGGCGCGGCGCACTGCCGTGGTTTCGATGGCTTTGGCTAAAGCATCACGAAGCGTTGTCGGGCTAGCCATCCTGACGAGATCTTGTACTTCGATTTCGTGGATACCGTCTATGAACTGCATCAGAGCAATGCGGTCCAATGCTTCTCGAGGAAGGGTAGGGAAGGCTTGCCGCGCCAATTTCTCCACATCCATTCCGAATGCTGAGAGGCTCTCCTTGGTTTGTTGTGTTCGATAGCGAAGAAGGATATGACTTATTTTCTCTTGTTGGTCTGTACCAAAACGAAGCGACAATGAGTTACACAATAATTCGAAATCTCGTCTTGCCGCCGGCTCGATTGAAGATAGCACTACTAGTGCATCGCCGCGTAACGTTGCTCCCAATTGGATGGCTCGCTGTAGTGTGGTCCACCCGTTAGCTTCCGCGACCAACTCGAAATGCGTGTAATACTCCTCCCAACAGGAGGAGCCGTCGTATGTTGACAACTTTAGTGGCCGCGACAGGATGTCTGAATATTCGTTGACTTGCGTAGTTACCGGCAATAATACACCCGGGGCCGGAGCTGTACCAGGGGCTGTAACTACAACAGGATCTGAATCCGCACAGCGCGGTACATCGGCCGTGACAGACGCTCTAGGTGTTGACATTTTAGCCAGCCATGAAATCTTCTGCGAAAACTCCAGAAAAGCTTGTTGTAGGGTGGTAAATGGCACTCCTTCTATCTGTATCTGCTCGCACTCTTCTTGCGTAGTTCGCGTATGTACGGCCATTTCTGCGTGCATTGCTTCTAATTGTTGCCGGACCGCCATGGTTTCTGCTTCGGCTTTTTGTTGGGCTGCCTCCGTTGCCGTTTGTGACTGCTGAATGGCAGCTAACTGTTGTCGGGCGACCGCCGCTTCCTCCTCAGCCTTTTTCTTGGCATCATCCATTGATTTGTGTGCCTCCTGTAGCTCGGACATTTGCTTCCGGAGCTCATCTAGCTGATCTTGTAACGTGGCCATCGGTTAGTTTGTGAGGATAACACTACCCCACATCTGACACCACTGTAACTTCGATGGCTGCTCGTTCTGCTAGACGCGGAGTGACAGAGCAGTACTTCACCACAGCAAGGGTTATTGACCCTTCCTCTACGAGGATTTAGTCTGTAGGTGAAATGGTGCGATGGTGGCTCCGGTCACAGAGGAACGGCTTAGGCGAGCGGGACAACTCGAATGGCGTCACGGCACGGCAAGGTTATTGACCTTCCACTCTCGGAATCGAGGGGATTTAAATCCGTTGCGTGACAGCGTGCGGAGCGAAAATAATAGACTCGTTGGCGTTGGTTTCCCACTCCAGTTCTAACTGATTCGTGGTTAATTTATTTTATTTTATAAATATCTGAAATACACATTATTCTAGTGAATTTATACAATATTACACAAAACTTAAATAAACGAAGTCGTCATTAAGGCGCTTTAATTTGTTACAATATCGTAGAATCCGATAGAAAGTGCAAACTTCAAACTTATAAAAATTCAAATAAAAGTTTAAGGTTGTAAAATTAAATCGCGTTTTCACAACCATTATTTAACAAGCATTGATGTAAAGCTGGCTTTATGAGATTTACAAAATGCGGGCATATAGTAAATCGTTTGTTATGTTGAACTTTCTCATTTTAATACGTAGTAATGATTGTGAATATCTTATATTTTATACGTGATTGTCTATTTTATTTATTTATTTACATCTAATTTTGTTATGACTTTTACCGATTTTCCATCGTCATAGTATAATAGTATAATAGTATTATGCTATTATACTACGACGATGGAAAACCGAAGTTGATAGTATAATAGTATAATTATAATATTTTGTTATACTAGCTCTCAAAAATATAATAGGTAGCAAATTGTGTTTTTAACATTGTAAATTTATCTGACAGTGTATTATTTTGACAATTCACAAAATTACCATTCGATTTTTTTTTGTTTTTTGTTTTGTGGTATCTGCATATTGCATACATTTTATTAATTTTTTAAAAACACAACTAATGCGTATGCTTGGTTATTTTTAATTGTTTTTTTTATTATGAAAATAGGAATTATACCTACGTTCACTTAAAAAAACTATAATTGGTGCTAACTTCATCGCGTGCGATGGAAAGCCGACAAGGAATAATAGTATTATGCTATTATACTATTGACGATGGAAAATCGGTATTTGTTTCCAAGTTAGCTTTTTGTACATTACCATATATAGTATGTATAGTATACATACATAAATATACTAGTATATTTTAAGTTTTAGTTTTTGCCTATGAATTGTCTGTGCATTTCTTCCATTATTTTTTTAATTTTTACAAATTTTTATTCTAACTATGATTTAAGGTTATATTATATTTAAATTTAAGTATTTTTTGGCTATGGAGTGGCTGTGCATTTTTATTTTTATGTTGTGATATTGTTTTAAAATTAGAGATTTGTACATAGTTTTGAATTCTAAGGCTGTGTTTCAATCGGATAAGAAGCTAAATTTTTTAAGTGTGGTGAAAAATAATAAATTTTTCTCACTTTTTAACCGGTTTGGTGTTTCAAATGAAAACTAGTTAAAATTTTGACATTTCGTTTTGATTTTCGCTTTGTATTTGTACTGTGTCAAAAATTAATTGTGAAATATATATTTAAAATAAATACTCGTAACACTAAATTAAAATGAATAAAAAAATACTAAAATAGTATATTATTATTATAATTGAAATATGTGCTGTATACAAAAAATTACTTGAATTAACTGCAAAGTACTACGGAACAAAAGTAATTTTCAAGGTAATAAACATTAATTCATTTATGTGAAATTTTAAGTAAACTTAAATAAATATTTTAGCGTTCTGAATATCTACAAATTAAAGTAATTTCTGCAACGGTTGAAGCAATTTTAAGTTGGAATGAAGATGAAACCAAACGTTCTTGGTTGGTCTCTGGAGTATGGGCTTATCGTGTTCCTTTACTGGATGGCATCGGGTTGCAGCTCCAGAGTTGCCACAAATTTTTCGGAATTAAGCCGCTCCACCGTTATTAATTTTGTTTATAAAATGCTGCATTTTTTCTCAATAAAAATGAGACATATTGTCTATTTTTCACAGCAAGATGAATTAATTGAAATAGGGTCGAAGTTTTGTTCTCGGGCAAGATCACCAATCTTTCGGAATGCGGTTGGAGCAATCGACGGTTGCCATATTAGAATAAAATGCCCCACTAACAAACACGACGAATATATAAATTATAAAGGGTTTTATTCTATTGCCCTGCAAGCAGTCGTCGCTAGCAAAGGTTTGTTTGTTTGTTTTTAACTTTGCTTAGGTCAGATCATTCAATCCATAAGACCAGCGAGTTGAGAAACAGCCCAGATTTCCAGAAACCACTCAGGGGAGGTTCTGGAGGGTTGAATAAATTGTGCATAATTATAATTAGATTTATAAATTAATTAATTAAAATTAAGCATAAATATTTAAAACAAAACTTAATAATTAAATTATAATAAATGAAAGTTATTAAATGAAGAGTATTAGAAAAAAAAAATAAACGAAAAGATACATATAATAAAAATTTGAAATTAAATCTTAATCCATAATTCATAATTTTTTTTTTTTTTTTTTTTTTTTTTAATTTAATTTAGATTAAATTATATACTCGTAGTATTCATAAGACTTAGTAATAAAATACAAGTGCAAATAAAAATAAAATGAAATGAAATGATTCCAAAAGAAAAATCATTGTGTGAAGATGAGAGTCAATAAAAATTAAGTCTTAATTCATAGTTTGGAATTTAATCCCATCCACAAAGTCACATAATATTTTATATTGTTCCATTCACTGATCTAATAAGGACTTTCTGTATAAAAGTGGGAAATTATTTCTTATATTGTTATATATGACACAATCGTTAATAATATGTTCATTATCTTCAACAGTGTTGCAAATTTCACAATTAGATGTAGATTCAAGTCCCCAAAGGAATTTAGATTTTTTGTTAACTGTGTGACCTGAGGTAAATCTGTAAATTAACCTGGTTTGGCAGAATGTAAAATTAGAGTCTTTAAATAGGAAAGATGATCTTGGAGAAGGGCAAATTTGTTTATAAAAGTGGCCGGATGAATTACACATTAATGTGTAGTTTTCCTTCCACTTATTATTTGTAGATCTGGAGATAACGTTAAATAGGTCTGTGAGAGTAGGTTCATTATTAAGAAAGTGCGAAGGGGAAAAAACTGCTTTTTTGCTAAACCATCTGCTACGGTATTTCCTTTAGGGCCACAATGACCAATATATGACAACATTTTTTGTTTACATGCAGTATCGATAATTTGATTTTCATAGTGTCTATTTGTATCATGTGATAGAGATGTTTTTAAGGAAATACAAGAGCTTTGAGAGTCAGTAATAATGATAATATTATTGTTTTTGATAATCAGTGATATGGTAATTCCAATTTTTATAGCAATGGTTTCGATATTTTTAATATCAGTAGGGTTATTTAGCTGGATAGCGAATTTCCAATTTTTATCCTCGACGAAAATTCCAATTCCTGCTTTATTGTTAATTATAGAGCCATCTGTGAAGATTTTTGCGAAGTTATTATATTTATTAATTTCAGCCATAGATAAGGCATATTGTTCAGAATGGTTTATAAGATTTTTGTTTGTGATTCCATCAATATTTGTTATAATGCTAAAATTAGAGGGAGAAGTTTGTTTTATATGAAAAGGTTTAATTTTGGAAAGAAAAGAATAGTTAGAATATAAGTCATTAAGTTTAGGAAGAGAACTATTGCTTTTAATGTCGTTACCGATTTTGGAATTATTATATAGATTTTTTGTAATATAAATTAGTGATTTTTTAGTAAAATCTAGATCTGAGGTTGTTACTAGGGATTCGGATAAAATAGCCGGAATCGGAGTAGTTCTTAAGAAGCCTAGACAAGCTCTCAGACAAGCAGTTTTAATAGATTGACAAGTTTTGATTTAACTATTGCTTTAAAAATATTGATCATTGTTTCAGGATTTACACCTCTATTAAAATGGGTGAGAGTTTTAAGTTAGTTAATGGAATTGGAAATATTTGCTTTTAAGTTTGTGTAATGATTTGATAATGAAAGTCTATTTGTTAAAGTTGTACCCAGTATCTCAGTAGTTAATCTTTCTTTAATATAGATATTATTAATTTTTAAATTTAGAGATTTGGAATTATTTTTATTAGTGAATAGTCTTAAAAAATGAGATTTATCAGTGTTAATTTGTAGTTTTAAAGATTGTAATTTATCAGTTAATGAGAGTAAAGTAGAATCTGTTATTAATTGTAAGTTATCATGGTTATCGGCAGAAATTTCAATGCAAATATCATCGGCATATTGGAAGTATAGGGGTTATTGATGTCGTGTAAAGAAGTGGTACAGATATTAAAAAGGATAGGACTCAAACAGCTACCCTGAGGAATGCCTTTACTAGTGTAATGAATGGAAGCTTCATTGATATTTTGAATAGAAATAATTCTATTTGTGAGAAATTGAGAAATCCAATGTGTAATGCTATTAGGGAAATTGAAGTTTTTAAAGGTGTTTAATAAAATATTTTTATCTGCATTATCAAAAGCTTTGGAAATGTCAATGTTAACTAAAACAATTTTTTTTGTTGTTGTTTGAGGGAGTTGATGAAATTAAACATTTCTACAAAATAATCAATGATACTTTTATTTTTTCTAAAACCAAAATTGTAATAGTTGAGAGTATTATGGGAGATTAGATGATCATTAATTCGTTTTAAAATGAGTTTATTGAAGATTTTTGAGAAAATAGGTAACAGGCAAATAGGACGGTAGTTAATAATGTTTCTATCATCTCTCCCCTTTTTCAAAATGGCAATTGTGTATGATGTTTTCCATTTAGTGGGGTAAATCTGATTTTGCCAGATGTTATTAAAATGGTTTGTAATAATATTGATTAGGTCAGGATTAGTAGAAACTAACTGTTTAATGATTTTATATGAGATTTTATCATATCCTGGAGCAGTATTATTGGAGTTTTTAATAATGTCAAGAATTTCAGTGTTTTTAAATTCCGCAGGATTAATAGGATTGAGGTTATTAGAGGGACTAGGACGGGATTCAAAGCAGATAGGAAAATTGTAATTTAAAAATTTATTTGCTAGTGTAGGATCTTCTAAAATTCTGTAGTTGGATTGTTTTTTATTTTTAATTTTATTGATATTGTTCCAGAGATCGGAATTGTTAGTTTTATGATTTATACTCATCAAAAAAATGTTCCAAGATTTTTTCTTTTCTCTTCTGATTGTTAATTTAAGTTTTTGTACAGATTTTTTTAGTTCAATAGCGGTAAAAATATTTTTGTTTAGATTAAAAATTAGTTGTTTGTGTTTTTTAATGTTCCATAGTCTCTGTATAAGGTCGTTCCACCAGGGTTTAGGTTTGAAAGTATTTTTACTTGTGATGATAGAGGTGTTTTCGGAAATTAATTTTTCTAGATGTTCTTCAACATTGCATTTATCATCAATATTATTTAGATCAAAGTCTCTCAATACTTTTGACCAGTTTGTGATTTGTTTTTTTTGATAATAGTTTAGTTTGTAGTCAATAAGTATTGGGAGATGGTCACTTCCTAAATTGATGGGATCAATTTTCCATGAGAGTTTTCCGATTACACTGGTTGAGCACAAAGTGATGTCCAGTGCTGAAGAATTATTTCTGAAAAAATCTTGTCTTGTTTGAGAGCCATCATTCAATAAAAAGACGTTATTAGCAGTGATTATATCTGCAATTTTATCGCCCACTCTGTCGTAAGTAGGTGTTAATGAATCATCCCAAAGACTATAATGAATATTTATGTCTCCCGCTATTAAACAGTTATCTAGATTTTGAGTGATAAGATGTTCAAATTCATTAATGATTTCCTGAGGTCTAATAACCGAGTTATTATAAAAAGATAAGATATTAAAATCAATATTTTTAAATTTGATGTTAATTTTGAAAGCTTGAAAACGGATGTAATGAAAATTTAAATTAATAATCTTCCAAGAAAGTTTTTATGTATTAAAAAACCTACACCGCCAAAACCATCTGGTCTGTCATCAGTAATATGATTGTAATTATTAAAAATTAAATTGCTGTTTGGGCTTGTCCAGGTTTCGGATAGAATAACGATATCAAAATGATTGAATTGAATATAATTGTATAGTAAATCTTTGTTACTATTTAAACTACGAATATTAATTTGTAAAATTTGTAAAGGCTGCATAATGAAATGAAATAAAAACGAAACTGGGAAGAACATTTTTTTTTTTTTTATAAGTTTATTTAATTTGATTTTGAGACAGTCCATATTACCCGGATTTTTATTAAAGTCATCGGAATTATCTAAAAGTAGTTTGACGTCATTAGAGATTGAATCTCTTTCGCTTATTTGAATTCTTAACTCTTTTACTAATTCATTTAAGACAATAATTTTTCTAGCGTCAAAGTTCATTAAGTTGTTATTGGTCCAGGCTTGAATATTATTACATATATCGTTGTTGAAATCTATCGGTTTGGGAATATTTTGTTGTCTACCATAAAGATGGCTTTTAGATTCTCTAAAACTTGATTTGTTTATTATCATATGCTCTCTAATTTGTTTCTGTCTATATCTTTCATTACACTGGAAAAAATTAATAGCGTGGCCCGTTCCACAATACTTACAAGACACTTTCTTGTCACAATCGTGGTCGGCCTCGACAGTTTTAGCACATGTTGTACATCTATTAATTTTTATCTACATCTAGTAGCTGTGTGTCCGTAATTCAGGCATTTTTTGCAGAATAACGGATTTGGTATAAAATATTCAACTTTTAATATAATATTGTCGTATAGAGTGACATTGTGTGGAATAATTCCTGAATCGAAAGTGATTTTAACTGATTCGATATGTTCAGCTGTTTTGGTGGTATTATTCCATTTTGTCATCCTTTCTATATTTGAGATATTGTATTTCGATTTAATATTTTCTTTAATTTCCTCAATAGAGAGTATAATAGGAATATTCCTAACAATGCCGATTGAGGATGTGTAATTTTTCGGTATATAAGTTGTATAATTGTCAAATTTTTTAAAGGCTTCTGATTTGACACAGTTATTTGTGGCTTCAAATTTGTTAAAAATAATCTTGGCCACATTTTTGCTAACAATTGAGATATTTTTGACATCATTGAACTTGTTGAATTTGATTGCTTTACCTAATAAAACTAGATTTAAATTTTCTTTACTAACAAATACGGCAAATGGGCCGATATCTAATTTGTTATATAAATTCATTTTGACTTCAGTGCTAGGCGTCATGTTTGAATTATTAGATTGATCCATAGACATATCTGAAGAAGGTAAAGCAGGAGTCATTTCATTATATGACGCATTTGCGACTTGCCTCCTATTTGATTTCCTTTTAATGTCCTTATTACGCATATTATTATATTCACTGTTTTCTATTATGTTATTATTAAATACGATTTTGGATTTTTTATTTGTATTTATTATATTTTCAGAATCAGTCAGAGAAATCACCAGAAAATGGTAGAGGTGCAAAGTACTGCGTACTTTGCCCCTCCTCGCTTGTATTAGGTGGATTTATTATTTTGTGGATGGAAAAAAAACTATGAAAAGACTTACCCGAGAATAAACAAACAAATCAGAATAAATTATTAAGATATTAATTTAAATGAAAAGCAAATTAATTAAAATTAAATGAAAAACTGATAATTTATAAAACACTTCACTAAAAAGAGACGATCACACAATAAAGTTTCGAGAAAGAATGAAAAGGGAGGTTTATAAATTATTTTACTGGGTATCCAGGATCGGTTCACGATACTCGCTATAAGTAAAATCTATGAATTTATTTCAGTCAGCAAGGCAATAGAGCATAAAAAAGATCCAACTTCTTCTTTTAAACTATCGGTCAGTAAATGTATTAATAAGTGTAAAATAGTTTTTGGTAACGATGGTTGGAGATTTTCGGTTATGAACCCATCGGCTCCTATTCTATATGGATTACCAAAAATTCATAAAGAAGGCATACCGATTAGACCAATAGTTTCTTACTGTAATGCTCCTGCCTACAAGCTATGCTGGGGTTTCATTAACTTTTTCAACACTTATACTAACTTCAATTCTGCTTTTTCTGTTAAGAACTCTGTACAACTAATTGACAAAATTAAAAATATAAGCATTCCAAAACATTCTAAATTAATTTCCTTTGATGTAGTTAGCCTTTTTACTTCTATTCCGATTAATATTCTGACAGAAGTTGTCAATAGTTACCTAGACCGCGATGTTATAGATTTGTCTCTACGTAACGAACTGAAATTTATTTTTGATACTTGCATTAAACAAAATTATTTTAGTTATAACAATAGATTTTATAAGTTCTCAGACGGTTTACCTATGGGATCTCCTTTATCACCCTTGTTAGCGGAGATCTTCATGAATTTTTTCGAACAAAAAATTCTTTCTTCTACAACCCATACTATAAACATATTATTTTTTGGTACAGATATGTTGACGACGTTTTATGTCTTTGGAACGGTACTGACAGACTGCTTAATTATTTTCTTACTTGGTTAAATTCCCAATATCCTAGCATAGATTTTAAACTTGAAATTGAAGCGAATCACTCAATTAATTTTTTGGACATGACGATAACACGAACTAATTCTTCCTTAGATTTTAGCATATATCGTAAACCAACGTAAACGGACGCCATCATCCCTAGTTCATCTAACCATCCTCATAACATTAAAAGTCAGCTTTCCACTCATTTTTGGACAGATTAATTAACATCCCATTGACGAACACAAATTATAATAAAGAATTGAGGTTTATTCTGAAAATAGCCACCAATAACGGTTATATAGAGCAAACCATAATTAAATTATTGAATAAAAAATTAAAAAAACAAACGTTAAATAGTATTTACCCCACGGACAACACATCATCCCTGGTTTGGCGTCGTTTAGATTATGTTGGTAAAACTAGCCAGAGACTGAGTAACATTGTATCCCGATTTAGTGACATTCGGTTTGCTTTTTATAATAGAAACACTATTAAGAAATTAATTTTTAACAACATAGAAAAAACAGATATCCTTTCCAAGTCAGGTGTTTACAAAATTGATTGTGTGGCGAATTCCAATTATTATCTTATATAATGAGAAAAAAAAATTAACAATAATATGAGGATTTTTGGTGTCGTTTTATAATTTAAATTTTATTGTATTGTATTGAGCCACTGTATTTAACTTTAATAATGTATATATACTCGTAATTGTACAAATTAGATTTAAGAATATAATGTAAAATAAATTGGTGGGAACAAAAAAATTTGGGGTGGTATTGGTGAACGATGGAACTTGTTTTTGGTGGTCGGATGGAAAAAGAAAAAAGGGCAGAATGTGATAAGCCGGTGAACGAGGCAGAATGTGATAAGCCGGTGAACGAGGCAGTAAAAATAAAATCAGAAAATAAATCTTTAGAGATATAATTAATAAATAATATAAAATAATTTAATAAATTCTATATAAGATAATAAATTACATAATATAATAATAATAATTTAAATCTATAAATATTAATTAAAGTGTGATAGTAGAACTAAAATTAAAAACAAATTAATAAACATTTTTTTTTGTTAAATCGAGGTGATATTTTCTGAAAAATAATCGTCATAACGATCATCCGTAACCGGATATACTGTAAAATACATAAGTGCACATGGTATATACAAAATACCTACGGTAGAACTTGTGATAACCGGGATTGCATGGCAAATTATTCATTGATGATGATTCATTGATGATAGCTTGATAATACAAATAATAATAATAATCGGTACCAACGCAAATTTAATCAGCCTTGATAATAATTTATCGAGATAATAAAAATATATATTGCATCTGATTGACAACAATTTTGCAACGGAAAAATTGGATTTTCTTGACCGACCAGATCTGCAACGCTTCGGGATGGGTAAATTATAAGAACAAATTATATTTAATATTTAGTCTTAAGTTTGATTTTTTTTGTGAAATCTTTAAATTTTTTTTAAATATAATTTAAGTTTCGGTAATTGGATTTTCTTTATTTTTGTGTTGAGATGAGACATTAATTGATCGATAGTGATTCCATTGGTTGGTGATAACAGTGACAAGCATACAGTGCCCCAAATTAACGTAAATTTTCATTTTTTTTTCTCTTTTTTTCCGTTTATTTTTTTTTGAAAATATTTCATCAGCAAAATCAAGCTCTCTTGAGGTTCCCGAAAAGAACTCCCCCACGACTGTTACCTAGCCTGCTCAAAAATGCTGTCGGGGTCAATCGCAAGAGAGTCTGCAACAGGCTTCGCCTACATTGTGAGCAATGTAGTACGGGACTTGTTACAGTGGCGCCCAAACGTATCGGCTATATAGGGGTAAATTTAACATTAAATAGTGATGGTGTGATTTTTTTTTGTGTTAATGAAGTGTAGTATGTCAAGGCCAAGTACAGCGCGTTTATTCTATCCTTGCGGATATTTAGATTTTGATGTCGGTACTGTACTTACCAAGTGGCATATTTTATTTCAATTCGGTATTTTTTTCATTTTTTTTTATTTTATTTTTTTTAAATATATTTTCATGTGTGGATACAAATTTTTTCTTCATTGGGTACAATGTTAATTTTGACTTAAATGTGGAACTTTCACACATTAGAATTAAATAAATAGTTACTATACATTTTTACCGGGTATAACTCATTAGTTTCCGTTAATACGTGTTTTCAAGTGTTTCTTGATCTAGAATATTGGTGTTAGATGCCTGGTGAAAAGTGATTGTCTGTTGTTCTCATATAAACAAGTTATCCGGTTAATTGGACTGTTATTATGACAAATGTTCAAAATGGGAACAGTAGCTTTGCTTTAAAGTTTTATTCAATAATATTTAATTACATTTTATTATCAGTTATCTCACACCATCAACCATAAATATTATGAAACTGTGTGTTTGTGTTTTCTGTAGTTACCGCCAATGGAATTTTCTTATTATTCGTAATTTAATTTTTTTTAATACAAATTATTATTTAGACATATTTTTGAGTAAATTATATTAAACGGTTTTTCATTATTAATATAGTGGTTGGTTTTCAACAAATTTTAATAGATTTACAATTTTTTATTTTTTTTCATATAATTCTTTATTTTATATAATTTTTTTTGAAATATCAGTAACTTTGATATTTTGACTTAAATTCGAATCAATACTTTCCTTTTCAATTACACTGATCAACAAACAGATCAAATCAGTATGGATCCGTATCATCTAAACATAGATGAACTGGAGATTGAATGTGTGATTCGAAATATTTCGGGCTCATTAGGCGAGCAACTAAAACTGTTGGATGAGGCCCTTACCAATGAATTTAAGGAAATGGCTTGTCCACCTGAAATACCTCATAAGTCGGCACGAAAATCTCCTCAACGAGAACTCGAACTTTGTTCTAACAAGCTTCGTGAATTGAATCCTAAAGTGCAAGAAATTGCCCAAATCATACCACAACAACGAAAGGATAAATTAGTTGGTCTTCATTCTAAAATTTTACATGTTAGAGGTCGATTTCAGCGACTGTTTAACACGTCACCCGGTTATAGATCACAGTCATTGGATATGTTAACAGGATGCGATAAAGTACTGGAAGCCATTAAATCTTTAATGGATGATAAAGTTTCAATGGATGATTTTGAAAAATCAGTATGTGAGGCTATATCGGCAGGCACTGCCCTGCTTGATCAAAAACACGATGACTCAACAGAGTCCGAAGAAGAAGAAGAAAAGTCAAGCAATACCATGGCAACAGGATTTCCTGTTCAACAACAAATGACTGCACATTCCAATGGTGGGGGAAAAAATGGTAACTTGCAAGACGAACCACCGTCTCAGGGTGCTGGGAACCCTAATGCATGTTTTCCTCCAAAACTTGTATCAAATGTTGAGTTGGCAAAGTTCAGTGAATCAGCGAGAAAAACTTCTTTCAGCGAAAACGTACCTTGTGTTCGTTCTTCCCACGCATCTAATAATCCAAGTATCAGTACACCAAAAATACAAGCAAATGTTAAAATCCAAAATTCATCCAATTTCAATATCGCGGAAAAGTATAATCCGTCCACCCATAACGTTCAGCAGACTAGTACACACACAATTGGTATACATAAGTGGAATATTAGCTTCGATGGTTCACCTAATAGTCAACCAGTCGATCGGTTTTTATACCGTGTTGAGCGATTATCTGGTGCAAACAATGTGGCCTTTAATAGACTGGTTAACGACGTACATATTTTGTTGAGAAAAAGTGCTTTGGAGTGGTATTGGTCTTACTTGGAGCGAAAAGGTGACGTCGAATTGAAAGACCTAAAGCAAGACATGAGAACCCGATTTCAGGATCGCAGAACTGATTTCGAAATTCGTCAATCCATTGCAGCTCGGAAACAAAAACCTAAAGAAGGTTTTCTTGAGTTTTATTCGGATGTATTGGATTCGACACTCGCTCTTACACTTGGAATTTCTGATTATGACTTGTATTTCATATTAAGGCAGAATATGAGCACGGATCTGCAATATAAACTAGCAGGAAAGAACATATCATCTGTAGCCGAGCTAGTAACCCAATGCACAGACATTGAGGATACTTGGAAGAGATTAAACGCACACCATGATTCATCTCGTCGGTACTTGCACGAACTCACTAGTGATAGCCCAATTCAACCATTATATAATCAAATAATCCCAAATCAAAATATGCTTCCACCGCAAATGTATAGTCAGGAAGGAAATTGTTATTATGACAACAACAAATATTATTTGTCTCCAGAAATATGCGCTGTTTCTACGGAACAAAAAGGTGCTGTCTCGGCGGCAAGATACACATCACCGGTACAAAATAATTCGTTTCGACAACCTAATCGGCAAGTCACGAAAAATCCAAATAATTTCAATTTGGCAAGATATTGTTTTGATTGCGGGGCTCCAAATGTCACCAGATTTACCTGTCTGACTTGCAATCCAAATGTTGCGGAAAACCCCAAAAGGGAGGTGAGTCAGCCTGGGACTTCTTCCCAACAAGCAGTAATATCCAGGAAGACATTCGAGGAAGCAGCCTCAAACACATGTCCAGACTTATATCGCCGGGCAATGTAATGTCTCATTTTACGCCAAATACACCAATTGTTCGCAATATCACTAATCGTCACCCTAATACCACTGTTGATTCCATTCCATTTCGAGCATCTCCCCCAATTTCAATAAATCCGTTGCATTGTGAATCAGTCGACTCAAAAATTAATAAAAGTATTAATAAATCCAAGACATCTCAAGCTACGCAAACACATATGTCTTGTAACCTCAGAACCAAACGTGGTAACCGCGCTAACAAATATTGGGGACTCCGCAGAAAACTGAGAAAAATGATTGCGGAATCGGTGGTTGATCTAAAAGATGACAAGCGACCCTATGCTCAAGTTATGTTGGCTGGAATACCATATATGGGATTGCTAGATAGTGGCGCAAATGTAAGTGTGCTTGGTTCGGGTTCTGAAGAGTTTTTGGAACAGCATAATTTCCATTTGCATCACCTTCCGTCATTTTTGCATACGGCAAACGGACAGAAACAGCGAATAATTGGTCACGTCATGTTGCCAGTATCTTACAAAGGGAAAGAAAAACGTATGCGCTTTCATATTGCTCCCGGACTCGTACAACCTCTCTACCTCGGAATTGATTTTTGGGCTCTGTTTGGATTGGCCCCAATGATGGTGGAAAATCTGGATGTGGACGTCCCTGATCTTATCTCGAGTAATAAACATAACCTCACTCCTGAACAAGAATATCGGTTGGAGCAGATTATCGAGATGTTCCCGTGTTCAAACAAAATTGGTCTCGGTCGTACCAATTTGGTGACGCACACCATCGAAATAAATGGCGCGAAACCAGTTAAACAGAGGTACTACCCTGTATCACCGGCTATTCAGGCAGAAATTAACAGGGAGTTAGATAGAATGCTGGACTTGGGAGTGATAGAGGAAAGTCAAAGTTCATGGTCCTCTCCTATCGCTGTTGTTCGTAAGAGCGGTGGCAAGGTGAGGCTATGTCTCGACGCCCGGAAAGTGAATGAAGTGACGGTCAAGGATGCTTATCCGATGCCGTTGATTGATGGATTGCTAAGTCGATTGGACCAAACAAGGTATATTTCCTCCATCGACTTAAAGGATGCCTTTTGGCAAATCCCTCTCAACGAGCAATCCAAGGATAAGACCGCATTCACTGTTCCGGGTCGCTCACTTTATCATTTTACAGTAATGCCCTTTGGCCTATGCAACGCCCCTCAGACGTTGTGTAGGCTGATGCACAAAGTAATCCCGTACCATTTGCATGACCGAGTGTTTGTTTATTTAGACGACTTGCTCATAGTTTCTTCAGAACTGGAGGAACATTTATCTCTTTTGGTGGAAGTTGCCAGGTTGCTTAAATCAGCAAATCTCACAATTAATGTGGAAAAGAGCAAGTTCGTGCTAAAGGAGACCAAATATCTCGGTCATGTAATTGGGAACGGGATTATTCGCATGAACCCGGATAAAATAAATTCAATAGCGGACTATCCAACTCCCAAGACAACACGCCAGCTTCGTCGATTCCTCGGAATGGCAGGGTGGTACCATCGTTTTATTGCTAATTTTGCAACCATCAGTTCTCCACTTACCGACCTTTTAAAAAGAAACCAGAAATTATCCTGGAATGAACAAGCAGATTATGCATTTAAAGAGCTCAAATCAGCTTTGACGACAGCCCCCGTTCTTCGAAACGCCAATTACTCTAAGCACTTTTTCATCCAATGCGATGCCAGCTCGTGTGGGATAGGAAGCGTTTTGTTTCAAAGAACCGATGAAGGAGAGGAATACCCGATTGCCTACTATTCTCATAAGCTGAATTCCGCTCAGCGCAAATACAGTATAACAGAGCTGGAATGCTTATCTGTAGTTATGAGCGTGAAAAAGTTTAGGCCTTATGTGGAGGGGTATTCGTTCACCATCATCACGGACCATTCAAGTCTTAAATGGCTAATGGATCAACGAGATTTATCCGGACGGCTTGCAAGGTGGAGCTTGAAATTGCAGGGATACAATTTCAAAATCGAATATAGAAAAGGATCCCAAAACATTGTTCCAGATACTCTATCTCGTATACACCTCGAAGCTTTGACAAGAACGGATTCTCCTGATGATGATGAACGAGTGCCTCCCCTTCATGTGGACCTTAATGATGAAGCGTTTGGAGATCCTGTTTACGCGGGAAAAATTAAAACGTTACAAGAGAATGTCGGCATTAAAACAAATTTTCGAGAGTTCAATGGCAAATTATACATAATGCCCAGTGCCACTCAAGACGTAAACAGTGATTTGTCCGCATGGAAATTAGTAGTACCTACTCAGCTCATTCAGTCACTTCTACAAAAAGCTCATAATGCACCTTCTAGCGCACATCTTGGGTTTGCAAAGACGTTGGAAATTTTGAGACGACAGTTTTATTGGACTAACATGGCGAGGGACGTGCGAAATTATATCCAAAGTTGTGAGACATGTAAGCAAATAAAACCCACTAATTATATTACGCAGCCAGAAATGGGAAAATATTTAGAAGTTCAACGCCCATTCCAAAAGATTTTTGTAGACTTTTTAGGGCCGTACCCCAGGAGTAAATTCGGCAACACACATATATTGATTGTTCTTGATCAATTTACTAAGTTTGTCTTGCTCGAGCCATTGCGGAATGCAACCTCGCATCATGTAATCTCATTTTTAAAGAAAAGGGTTTTCAATGTTTTCGGAGTCCCGGAATATCTCATTTCAGATAATGGGAAACAATTCCAAGCGCACATCTTTTCCGATTTTCTCAAAACTTACGGCGTTAAACAAATATTCACGCCGAAGTACTCACCTCAGTCGAATGCTTCGGAGAGGGTTAACCGAACCATTATTTCTGCTATCCGCGCTTATATACAGGATGACCACAAACAATGGGATGTTCACTTGGACGAAATTGGTTCGGCTTTGAGGAATGCCATTCACAACTCTACAGGATTTTCCCCTTATTTTTTAGCGTTCGGACAGCATATGGTGGGACATGGGTCATTTTATCAGCTAATGCGAGAAACAGCTACATTAGAGGATAGACAAGCTTCAGTAATGGATGCTTGCACTCGGCTTTCCTTAGCCCAAGAATTAATTTTATCCCATCTTAAGTCCGCATATCGTCGTAATGTTGCCAGGTATAATTTGCGAAGTAAGGCTCGTGTGTTCGAACCAGGTCAAACAGTGTTTGCAAAAAATTTCGTGCAAAGTAATGCCGGCACTAACTTTTCGGCGAAACTAGCTTCGAAATTTGTTAAGGCAACCGTTGTTAGAAAGATAGGAAATGTGGCTTATGAGCTTTGGGGATCAGATGGTAAGATCCTGGGAGTTTATCACGCCAAGGACATTCGATAATACCACTTATAATGATTTGATGGTATTGCCTGATTTGCGTAGATGGTGTGAAATGGAGAGAAAAGTATTGAATTTCTTTGTTTTTTTTATGGTCCCGGTTTTGAGACTCACTCAGGGTGTTGGGTCTGCCCCACGATTTGTGGCGAATTCCAATTATTATCTTATATAATGAGAAAAAAAAATTAACAATAATATGAGGATTTTTGGTGTCGTTTTATAATTTAAATTTTATTGTATTGTATTGAGCCACTGTATTTAACTTTAATAATGTATATATACTCGTAATTGTACAAATTAGATTTAAGAATATAATGTAAAATAAATTGGTGGGAACAAAAAAATTTGGGGTGGTATTGGTGAACGATGGAACTTGTTTTTGGTGGTCGGATGGAAAAAGAAAAAAGGGCAGAATGTGATAAGCCGGTGAACGAGGCAGAATGTGATAAGCCGGTGAACGAGGCAGTAAAAATAAAATCAGAAAATAAATCTTTAGAGATATAATTAATAAATAATATAAAATAATTTAATAAATTCTATATAAGATAATAAATTACATAATATAATAATAATAATTTAAATCTATAAATATTAATTAAAGTGTGATAGTAGAACTAAAATTAAAAACAAATTAATAAACATTTTTTTTTGTTAAATCGAGGTGATATTTTCTGAAAAATAATCGTCATAACGATCATCCGTAACCGGATATACTGTAAAATACATAAGTGCACATGGTATATACAAAATACCTACGGTAGAACTTGTGATAACCGGGATTGCATGGCAAATTATTCATTGATGATGATTCATTGATGATAGCTTGATAATACAAATAATAATAATAATCGGTACCAACGCAAATTTAATCAGCCTTGATAATAATTTATCGAGATAATAAAAATATATATTGCATCTGATTGACAACAATTTTGCAACGGAAAAATTGGATTTTCTTGACCGACCAGATCTGCAACGCTTCGGGATGGGTAAATTATAAGAACAAATTATATTTAATATTTAGTCTTAAGTTTGATTTTTTTTGTGAAATCTTTAAATTTTTTTTAAATATAATTTAAGTTTCGGTAATTGGATTTTCTTTATTTTTGTGTTGAGATGAGACATTAATTGATCGATAGTGATTCCATTGGTTGGTGATAACAGTGACAAGCATACAGTGCCCCAAATTAACGTAAATTTTCATTTTTTTTTCTCTTTTTTTTCCGTTTATTTTTTTTTGAAAATATTTCATCAGCAAAATCAAGCTCTCTTGAGGTTCCCGAAAAGAACTCCCCCACGACTGTTACCTAGCCTGCTCAAAAATGCTGTCGGGGTCAATCGCAAGAGAGTCTGCAACAGGCTTCGCGTACATTGTGAGCAATGTAGTACGGGACTTGTTACAATTGTAATGATTGTAGTTTCAGTTATATTGGACAGACAGGACGTAATTTTAAAATCAGAGCCAATGAACATTTATCAGGGCTTAAAGAGTCGTCTTCTTTTCATAATCATTTAATCCAACAAAACCATTCCTCATCCATGAATAATTTAGGTATTTTGCATATACAAAATAAAGGTAGGCGTTCAGATACCCTAGAATCATACGAAATTAGGAAAGCTATATTTTTTAACCAAGATATCTTAAATGAACAAAGAGAGATTCGATTTTTACCCCTCACTGATCCTGTGATCCTGCAATCGACCTTCATAAAATAATATTCTCTTTTATTTCTCTTTTATTCTCTCTTTTATTTTTACTCGCACCCCTAAATTATTTTATGATAGATGTTATGCCTTTTTTCTTCAATTTGCTTATATTTTTGGTTTGTATTAGTTTATTTTTATGGTTAAAATTTTAGTTATATATATTTTAAAAAAAAAAAAAATAAAAAAAAAATAAAAATTTTTTTTTTATGATTGTTAGTCTTTGTGTGTTTTTATTACTAGTAATTTTATATTTAAACCACCATTTTTGTAAGTAACTGTTAGTTTAACTCCTGATGATGACCTAGCAAGTCGAAATCGATTGAGAATAAATTGTATCTCAAATTTGCGAAATATTAAATAAGTGTTTTATTTAAAATGTTATTAAATGTGTTTCGTCAAGTACCGACGGCAATAAGTGTTAACAATAAACCCTGTTTCGTCAATTACGGAACTGAAAGCACGGCTTCAGGAAGAGTGGAACAAAATAACGAGCAAATATACATCAAAAATTATATCCAACATGCGAAAACGTTTAAGTGATGTCATAAAAAACAAAGGATATCACACAAAATATTAATTTGAAGAAAGTTTTTATTTTTAAATAATTTTATTTTTCATTTAACAAAAAAAAACCGAATATTAATGTTGCATGAATTTGTGTTTTATTTTAATTTTAAATTTTTTTGTTGTAATACCCTAAAAAAAATCATTAATTTGTACATCAATTTTTAGCTGAAATAAAGAACTTTAGTTTGGCATCACTAAATTTAATTTTCTATTGATTTTAACGTTTTTATTAGTACTTAAAGCAGCTAAACAAAAAAAAACGAATATTAATGTTACCCACTGTATTTGTATATTTATTTGTAAAGCGACAAACGCCATCCATTTGGAAATAGTTGGCGACCTTACTACTGATGCTTTCTTGGCCACCTTGAGTCGTTTTACAAGCCGAAGAGGATTGCCCTCAAATATCCACGATAATGGCTCAAATTTTATTGGAGCTAAACGTATGTCGTTTGATGCCTTTTACAACGTAACGTCATTTGATGCCTTTTACAACGTAAACGTAACGTCATTTGATGCCTTTTACAACGTCATTACCTCCAGTGAGCACAACAACAAAGTAGGAGAGGGCCTGGCGGAGAGGTGCATCAAAAGGCACACTATACGTCCATTAGCACCACATTTTGGAGGATTATGGGAGGCTGGTGTTAAATCCTTCAAAATCCATCTTAAAAGAGTCATCGGAGATTCAGCTCCTACCTTTGAGGAATATTCAACTTTGTTATGCCAAATCGAGGCAATACTAAATTCTCGGCCTCTTACTCCAGTTAGCGACGATCCAAATGATCCACAAGTACTTAGACCTGCACATTTTCTGATTGGGACATCTTTACAATCAGCTCCAGAATCACACGGCGGGCATAATATCAACTTGCACAACCGATGGGAGATAGTTCAAAATGTGTATCGCGGATTTTGAATCAGATGGAACACGGAATACCTCGGTTCTTTGCAGACACGGTTCAAGTGGCAACACCAACAGCAAAACCTAAAAACCGATGAGTTAGTTTTAATTAAGGAGCCAAATCAGTCTCCGCTGTCGTGGCCTAGAGGGAGAGTGACGGAGGTCCGTGCATCCAGGAAGTGACAATTTGGTCCGAGTTATCACGCTCAAAACAATAAACGGTTGCATTAAACTTCCAATTACGAAATTGTGTAAACTGATGTCATGTGAGGTATTGAGTTAGTTAAGAAATTGATTTCTTAACGAGTGGGAGTTTGTTGAACGCGCACAAGATGATCATCTGAAATAAAAAACAAAATATTTAATAAAACTTAAAATTTAACTTTATGTAAAACACTTATCTTGTATACTGTACATTGTTGTCAAATTCATAAAAGTATATCTGGAATTACTTAATTAATATTTATATGTATTATAATTAGAAAATTATGTAATACCATTTTATTTTTTTATAACGTTTTGACATTCCAAGTATACAATCCACCGATTGTTAAACCTAAGTTCTAATCAGAATGCGTTCAGTAATTAGAAATTTAAGTTCAATGCTTATGATAAATTTTTAGTACATTTTTTCTTCTTTGTCAATAAGATAAAAATAAAAATTGTACAGCATTCATTCTCAAACAGTCTTACTAATAATATGTAAAAATTATAATTTGTAAAATAAATAAAAATCAATTTTTCTAAATAAATTTTAAAACTGCAACAGCGATTTCGTCCGTATATTTCTGAACCAAGGCGGTGAAATATACTCTTTAATTATCCCGCTTGCGACAAAGTTATCAATAATGATCTTACTAATTTAATAGCAAATATATTAATATTTTATTCCCATTAATGGAATAGTTAGTGATCACGAGAATTTAATGCTGTTTGTACTATTATTTCAAATATCTACCCATACTATAAATTTGACTAGATACCTCATTTATGCCAATATCACAATATTGAATTTAAAATGTTGTACCATTAATTAAAACATATAAATATTATTATTTATTAATGATTTTCCTCCTTTTTACCTAATTATATTAACCCATTAAATAAATAGTGTAACTTGTTCACACAATAGTACAATACTATTGATTTACAATTAATATAAATTTAATAAGAAGGGCCTATTGGTTTAATAGTGTAACTATTAAAAAAAAATGTTCTCTATAGTATGCATTCTATTAAGTTAATATGAGTTAGCATTGAATAAATATGAAATAACATTAAATTGTAGCGCTGACGGGACTCATCACCAAAATTTTCTTGAAAACGATTTCATTCTTTCATTCGCTTGTTCTATTCCTCTTAACTGGCTACATTTTTATATCGGTTAAAAAAACTATAACGTATAAAATTAAAATTGTGCTTGTGAAGTGTTACAAGTGAAATACAGTAATTGTTTCTAAATTATTTTTAGCAAAAATAGTGTTTTTAAGGGTAAGAAAATAAAAATGGACGAGACTTTTTAAACATAGACGAAGTTGTTATGATAGAAAAGGTTGTGGAACATGCAGGACAAAGTGAACTGAAACAATTGATTTGTGGCAGATTTGGTTTCGAAGAGGCTGTCTTCGACCACGTAACTGGTAAATTTATATATCAACATTTCGTATTTCGAGCGTATACATATTAAAATAATTTAAAATACAGGTCGATATCGATTATCAATTACCATGCTCTGAAAATCATTTAAAATTATTGAACAAGTGGCCAACATTCGTGGAAAAAATTATACCATATCTAAAAATAAACATAAAAGAAAGACCTTCAATCAGTTTGCTGAGCCAGTTGGAAGGAGAGGGGATTGACGATAGTAAGTTTTCAGTTTTATGATTTTTACAATCATGATAACCTTAATTAATGTTTTCTATTGCCAGGTTCTCATGATTGCTTGATATTTTTGCTGCTATATTCAGTTTTAAAATCAGCAATAATTTCCCATAAAAACAAAGGAAAACAAAATTGTAAAGTGGAAACCGAGCATCACAGATTGTCAAGAAGCAACTCTGCTGCATTGTCTTTGGGTTAGGCAATATCAGTCAAAGGTCGAGGCTACATTTTACATTTACATTTCACCATCTGACGCACAAGCAAGCAGCGTTTCATTCTATGGCGCATAGATTAATTAATATACCTATGGAGCAGTCGGAATTTGATGAGGAGGTTAAATTTATTCAGAACGCGGCCGTAGCCAATGGGTATTCTATTCAATTTGCTGATAACATTATCAACAAGCACATCAAATCATCACTCACCACATTACAACAAGCCATGGAAACGGTGAATACTACTAGGGTCAGCGTTCCATACTTTCCGGATATCACCAATAAACTGCAGCGCGTCTTCCACAAACACAATATAGAACTTGTCACCCGTCCATCAACAACCATCAAAAAGGATTTAAACAACTTTAAAGATAAGGTAACACAAGATTTACGGTCTGGAATTTACCAAATTAAATGTTCTAATTGCCAGGACACCTACATCGGCCAGACATTGAGAGGTTTCAGCACCAGGCTTAAAGAACATGAAAAAGCCAACTGTAATAAATCTAGTGTTGCATATCATATGTTCCACCATAACCACAAAATAGATACCACTATTTCAAAAATAATAAAAACAGTACATCAAAAATGGAAACTATGTGCCTATGTGCTATGAGTCATACCACATCGCCAACACCACAAATCTCATGAACACAGATGATGCAAAAATTATTTCCCCTTATTTAAAATAACCTTTAAAAATAACCATAACAAGCGCAATATCCCTTATTTTTAATTAAATTTGTGGGTTTGTCCGCTCCGTTTTTTTTATTTTTTTATATATAAGTCCTTTTTTTTACCTGTTAAACAAAATTTTTGTATATATAAGAGTGGTTTTTACTTTAGTTTTTTAATTGCAAAAATTACCCGTAGATGATCTTTACAAGATCGAAACTAGTTGTAATTTTAAATAAATAAAAATAAATAAATTCAAAAATAAAAAATTTTTATTTTTTTTTTATTTTTAAGTAAGTGAAAATTGTTGGTGTTTTGTAATTGTACAAAATAATATTAATTATGACCTTTCAGCCTATCATTATAGTAATTGGCCAGAGAAGCATTGTTTACAACATTTCTACACATTTTTTGATGGAATTATTTATAAATTTTCATTGTTTTTGAAATGTTTAGACACGACGTTTAAATTATGACAGAAGAGGAAGGGAAGGGAGAAATGTACTTATATTGTTTCTTAGAGAATTTTTTTCGAAAATGATTTGAATTTCAAAGCTGAAAGATGCTTTCGTGTCCGATATTAGTGAAGTCTATAAATATATTGACCAAAATGAAGTCGATTTAAAGTTTGCCCGTTGCATAAAAGAAATTTATTTTCGAGGGAAACTTTTTAAGAAACATTTTTTTTTATCAAAATCCTTTCTAAACGACGTTTTTCTGTTTGAAATTGAGGAGATGTTGTTAAAAGAATGAAATTTATATTCAATTTGTAGTCCATGGAAAATAGCCCTTTTTAGTGAACATTACCAATCGTATATTGTTGAAGGAAAAGTAAATAACCAATTTTATTTAAAAAATGTCATTGAATTCGATGCTACTCAGTAACGAAAAGAAATCCTTTCGTTTAAAAAAATATTGAAAATGAAGCACACTTTAGGAGTGTAGTTTTATATTTATGTATTCTAAATGTGATATTCTAAATCAAAGTTGTACTTGTAATGTATTAATTTTTTTTCATGAAATTTTTCTTTGTAATTATTTATTTTATTAATAAACTAATTATTAAACAATGGATTTGAAAAATTTATATAATATTAGGTTTTATTTAATATACAGGAATTATATTAGCATTCCATAATTTTCATGACGTAAGTATCGATTCTGAATCTATATTGTAGCTATAATTTTGATAGTGCATCATATTATTTTCCAATATGGTTAACATTACTATTTTAATTATACATCATACAATGAATGGTTTTATATTTTTATACTACTAAGATTTACCATTCTATGATATTGAATTTATAGGATAGCCCTTATAGATTAAATAGTTTACATTAATTAATCCGTTAACTATAATAGGAAAATCAGGTTACTGTTGAAAAAGGTGTTTCTTATTTAAATAATATGAGATCCCATTATCTGTTAATAGGATAATTTATAATTTTTATACGATATTATATTTGAAACAATAGTTTTTGGACAATATTAAATTTAAAGTGTGTAAATTATTAATAATAATATGGTAAATCACATTGACTAAAAATAATAGTAAAAAACCATTAATTAAATACGAAATTTAATTGTTTTCACAGTATTTTTCTCTGAGTGATAGCTGAATGTTCATTCGGTTTAATGAAAAGTCGTTGGAGGAACATATTTTTTAAAGCACTGGAGCAAAACATCAAAAATTGTGTGAATATTGTAACAGTTTCTTGTATTCTTCATAATTTATGCATAATGGGGGAAGACATCAATGCTGATATGCTTGAAACCTACGAGGAAATAAAAGAAAATGTTGATTCTAATTAAGGCAATCTAAATAATGATACAAACGAAGGCGTGATTTTCAGAGATTATTTATTACAGCAGTTATTATTGTCAAACCTAAATTAATGAAAACATAAATTAAAACTAAAATGTAGTATGTATTTTAATTCATTTATAAATAACAATTTAATTTAATAACAATAAATAATAATATTTGTTTATACACTTCGGGAGTATTTATTAAAATAACTTCTAATAAATTTCAATTTTTTAAATCATTTTTTTCATTTCCCTAAGAAGAGTCGTCTGTCGGAGATGAGTAATACACTCACATCTATATTTGGAAATTCTTGTTGTGCCATTTGCTCAAAAATAGTGAGCGCTGCGCTAATTTTTTTAGCATTTTTTTTTTTGTTTCTTTCTATATATCGGTTTCGACTTTAGAAAATTATCTTGATGAACGACTGCTGCTACAAGAAATTGGTGTCGACCATGAATCGTCAGTTGGAGGGCCGGGAGAATCACTTTCTGCAACTATGTCTTCATCTGAGCGATATGAGAAATTATCCTGTAAATCACAAATCCCTTCGATACTGCATGAAAGGTGCGGTGGATTGAAATTATCTTTTTTTGATGCATATTTATGGAGTGCATCGAAATATGGCCAGTTAGTAGGCGAACCAACGTCACCCTTTGGTCCTTCGTCTCCCGTTCCAATACGAACTCCAATAACTTATGAGACACACACCGATAATGGCGGGTGATACAGCTCATTCGAGAAAAGTGTAATATTACGGTCTCCTGAAATTAGGAAAACAGTAAGTCACCCGGGGAACGATTATGTATCTCTCGTATTACGAGTTTCGAGAACTCGAAATATGTTGACAAATTTTCATTAAAAAAAAATCATTACGAGTTGTCTGTCGTACTTAAAATTTGTACGAGTAAAATAACAATAACAAGTCGTAATCGTCAATAAATATTTAAAATCAACTTCCATATTTATCCATTTTATTCAATTTATTTAAATAAGAACTAGCTATATACATTGTTTTGTAATATAATAATATTACATCGAAATTTCGTGTTATGTCACTTGGAGTTTTAATTTGTCTTTTTCACCATCAATAAATTATTTAAAAAAAACAATTACTTTAATAAATTGTTACTAAAAGTATTTAGCGATACTATCACAATTTATCACAATTTAATTGCACGCAAACTTTATCTTTTTATCATAGGCACAGCCTCCCGTGGTTTAACAAAACATAGTAAGTATATTTTCTTAGTTTTGAGATAATTGCATGTTTATGTTTTTTGTTCAGCCATTTGTAAGTGTTTCTTAGGGCAAAAAAGAGCTGTGTTTATTCAAATATTTGTTTATTCAATAAGACGATCGGTTTAAATGTTATGCATGCTTAGTTCTGTCAGTTGCATACGGAAATAATATGAAATGCTTTCACAAAAGTTAGTATGAGGACATGCTATGTTTATAAGCGAAAAAATAATTGCTGTTCGGTGCTGGGTCCATTGTTATGGAATATTTAGTACAATGGTGTGCTTAGACTTCGCATACCTGAGCAAGCAAGAAGGGGAGGAGGGGGAGGGGCGTTGCGGTTTTTGTTGGTCAAATTTAAGAGGGAATCATAAAATATCTGTAACGGGGCCTTAGCCATTACCCAGCAGTGTTTATCTAAGATAGGACTGGTGTTAGCCGAAAATTAGACGGAAGTGGTATTAATCTCGACATTCCGCCTCATACCAATGATAGATACTTCGTTGAACCGCCAAAAAGGTGAAGTTGACTTCTATCCGACCCAGCTGCTGACCGGGTATCGATGTTTACGGTCAGACCTGCATGGGTTCGGACACGCCGATATGCCCAAGTGTCCGGACTGCAAGGGAGAGAATGCAGAACGTGTGTTTTTCTTCTGCCCTTGAGTCGGGGAAGCTAGACAAAAAATTTCAAGTAGGCTTAGGCAGCGCCGGACACCGGATAATATCATCTTACGTAGTTATGGTGCCTTGAGCGCGTTAGGAAAAACCAACAGTGGTTCATAACATTATGACTGCATGAAGAATTGAATAGACAAATAAAATAAATTAAAGAAGGTTCGAACAAACTCCACCTCCCGAAGTAATACAAACGGTGTTTCCGGGGGACAAACGGCTAATGAAAGGAAGATGTTTTTTAGACGTGTATTACGAAGATTTTCAAGCACCTACCGGTAAAAAACGCCCACACCCACAAACTTTCACACCCTCACTTACGCACACACATACACACACACACACACGCACACACCGACAAACACATACTTACAGGACCTCACACACCTATAAACACAACAAACAACCAAACACACACACACACACACTCATACTCTCACACACACACACATATTCACAGACACAAACGCAGTCACAAACGCAGACACACACATATACACATATAGACAGACAGACAGACACACACACACACACACACACTAGAACCTAAGCTTTATAATTTTGTTTTTTGCCGTAAAAAATTTAATTGCAGATTTAAGTTTTTTCAGAATTATGTGAAACAGAATTATATAAAACAGAATTTTGTAAAACAGAATTTTGTAGAACAGAATTATGTAAAGCAGAATTTTGTAAAACATAATTTTGTAAAACAGAATCTTTTAAAACAGAATTTTGTAAAACAGAATGATTTAAAACAGAATTTCGTAACCAACCCAATTTTAACAAAATTTTTAATATTATGATGGCTTTCGTAAATTCAAACTATGTTTTAAAAATTTCTTCATGTAGTTCAAACAATTTTATCAAATTGGAAATCTCCCTGTTCGTGTGGATAGGCAGAATGACGAACATTACTTGTTTTTATGGGGCAAGCCCTTTTGGAATTATTTTTTCCATAGCATACTTTCGCGATTGATATTTTTATTTTATTTTTTTTACTCAAATTTTAGAAAATAAAGTAATTTCATTTTATAGCAAGTTTATTGTTTACTGTTCCCTAAAAATTTTGTTGTAAGTCACCTAGCAGGCAGGTAGTAGTGTTTAAATGGAATTTTTTTTTTCTAAGTTCGAAAAAAATAATAACAATCGCCACAGTATGCTTTGGAAAGAATAATACTAGAATATACTGAAAAAGTCACAATAAATCAATTCCCCGGGAAAACCAGAATAGGGCCACTGTATAAAAGTATGTTTGAAATATAATTATCAAAGTATAATTATTGTGCTCAATTGATCAATAAATACAGTCTAAAATTTTTTATATAACCTACTTTTTGTGTTTTATCTGCTAATTGCGAGTTTTCGTAATCATTTATTCCAATCTGAAAATAAAAATAAAACAGTTTGTAAAAAATGTATTTTGTAAGAGAAATAAACTTTTGCTAACTTCTGACAGATTTATTTTGATGTCCTTGGTTAAGAACCATTGAAGTCTACTGAAAATGGCAACTCATTATAACACCACAATTTCAGAGTACATATTTGCTTTCTCGGGTAAAGTGCCCCTTCTTTGGTAATTTAATTTGGTTTTCCTTTGACAGCTGCTTGTTAAATTAACTGTGACAGTCGGCTTAGTGGCTTTTAATTCATTCAGAATGAAATTAAATTTTTCAGTTCCCTTAGGTTTATTTTAGAAGTCAAGATCTAACGTACTATAAAGGCACGGATATTTCCTTAGCTCCGAAATCAAAAGTAATGTCTGATCTTTTCTCCTAAGGTCAGTTGGTGAATTTAATTTTTCAGACATATGTATTAACCTTTATTTTTCTTTTTTTGAATCAAAAATCATAATCTTTTAAGAATAAAACCACAAACTTTTAATTATTTTAACTGTTTTTATTTTATTTTGCCGCAAAATTCGATTTTCAAACACCACAAACTCTTAAGAATAAACCACAGGTTTTTAATGATTTTTTCCTATTTTAACCACATGTAAATATTTAAATTTGGTAAATCACGCATGTGATCGGAAAACTTTCAAAATATATAATTTTTAGTATATATGAGTAAAAATTGCTAGTTTTAATAATTTGTTGAATGTTAATTAAATATTAAAACTAGTAAAATTAGCTTACACAGAAATAGAGCTGTGTGAATATCGCGAAGAAGAAAAATTGTAAGAGAATTCATCTGTATTAGTATGATTCGCTAGTACTTGAACGTACAGTACATTCTGTATATATAGAATGTAAATTGTGGTATAATCAGTCCAGTCGCCGCGGCCTGATGAGAAGAATGATTTTTTCATAATCATAAGCTCATCAGTTCGAAACTGGATTGAATTCTCTTACAATCTTTGGAACATATAAAATTGTCAGTAAAAATTGTTTTAAAATAGTTGTATTTTAGTATTTAAGACTCTATTGGGCTCCCGGTAGCTGCTGTCGAGAGCCATCATATAAAAGGTGGCAAACAGCAGATCCGGAGCAAATAAAAAACTACAGCTACGGTTACTTTGAAACTTTTTTATTTCATGCAACAACATATTCGGGGCTGTTCCGTGGTCTCTCTGAATTATTCAAACAAGATGGAATCCTTAGTGAATTAAAACTAACATTTTCTCTGTTTAATTAAATTATGTACCTCATAAAGATTGGTTCCAAATGTGATATATTTCACTCAAAATACTTATAAGAATTATTTTAACAATACGTGCTTATTTTTGTTATTTGCTATGAACTTCACTCAGGCATTAAATACATAGTAATATTTTCACATTTACTGGCACTTTTCACCAAAAACTATTCAAAATATTCGTCAATCCCAAAAAGGTTTCGTTTCAATTAAAAACATAAAACGGATTAACTTTAAAAATCGAGCGTTCAATATGAAATGTTTTTTGACAAATATTTGTTTCACTAATCAAAATTAACCGTTTCCTATAACCTATCTCTATTTTTATTACGTTGGTGATGAAAAATTTCTATTAGCATTTTTCATTGTTGTTATTTTTAACTCTGTCGACAGATTATAGAAAAAAGTGCCCCTTTTCGCGTCTCTTCCAAAGCTGTTCTAAAAATATATTTTGTACAAACGAAAAAGTCAAAATCTTTAATTCAATCAATTAATTTTTTATAATAGGAAGAGCTTTTGACATATCAAGCGGAGGACAAAAAAGTTTTATTTAAAATTTGTAATTTCTCTTGGGAATTTTTATTCTGAAAATTATTTTGTGTCTTGGTCGCAACAATTAAAATTTGGGTATTTATTTTCAGAAATTTGCCGGCATCAAATACATAAAATATAAAACTTGTTTGCCAAGTTTCATTTTTATTATGGTTTGTTCAATTACATAATTTAATTAGATTTAAACAGAAACAGTTTTTACGCTAGTAGGGTTTCATTTAGTATACACACACATATTAGTTTCTTTATAGTACATTATATTTTTTTACTGGGATATATAAAAAAGAACCCATAGGCAGTTTGACCAAATTAAACTAGAATTAAGCATTTTCTATGCCAAAGTTTTAATCTTTGCCCTTTATTTGGCAACATCTGGGCACAACATTAAGTTTATTTCTATTATATTTGTTTTTTATTCTACGAAGGACTATTTTCTAAAATATGTGCTTTATCCTTATAAAATAAAACAAATTAATTTTTTTCGTTTAAAGTATCATCATTCCGCTACATCTCGCACAACGAAATTTATTTACATACATTACATCATAAGAAGATGATTTCATCTTCATCCAAAGGCATGCTTCTCTATTGAGATTTTAGTTTTTAATTTGAAAAGTTATGTGGGGATTTGAAATAGGTACGAGGTTACGATATATTCATTATGTATACAAGACACACGTCTAATTTAAATTTTGAAATTATAACGTATATACTTACATAGAGATTAATATTCTTGACAATGATGTATCAAAAAGGTAAAAGTACGTCAATTAATCTCGCACATACATGATGGTATTAGTGTCAAAGAGAATTAAAATTTGATAAAGGAAAACATGAAATTATTGTTTTGCTATCCAGAAGCAATATATTTTATCCGTCTAGACATTTTGTTGTCACTAATAGACAATTTTCAATTTTGATTTTGATTTTTTAAAACTTCCAAAAATTTTAAGACATTTTATAAAAAGTAATTGAAATGGCGTAACTGTGTACGTTAAGTTTTCTTTTTAATATTCCTTAAACAAATAGCTATGTATATTATTTTGAATAGCTACTCGTATGTTGGTTGTTTCGAAAAATATTACTCTTGTAATGGGGAAATAGTGGAATGCCGAATTTTTAGAAAATGTCAAAATTAAATAAAATTTGATGGAAGATACACGATTGGTAATCCCAAAGAAAAAATAAACAATAAAAACTAAAAATTCATTTGAAATCACGTGTCATTCTGAATTTTTTGTTCTGCAGGTATTTTACGTATTTTCGATTTTTCTTAAAAAATGGTGGGTGAATCTTTCACGTTCACCAAAGATTTTTAAAGAAAACATTTTAATTTCGCTTTGTTCATTAAGATATTATTGTACTAACACAAACTAATTAAACAATTATTTATGAGACATTATTTACGAGAAATTAAAATCAAAACATTAAACGTCACAAAAAGTATCAAATGAATCGCAATGATCTTACTTTCCGCAATTTGTCAAATTACTGATAAAATAATACTTCGAAATTTATTTGTGATTAATCTTGTAAACCAAATTGATGATTGTAAAAAATATGGAAGATATACATACATACATTAGATATAGTAAAACCAAATTCGAAACGTCAAATGACCTGCATATCATGTTCCAAAATTTATCTGCTACGCAGCGTCCGTGATACGCTCTTATTATATTCAAGTTTTGCAAGTTTTGTTCACATAAATATGCAGTACAGTTTTGGCAATAACTTGATAACATGATCTTTCTTTCATTCTTCTTTCTATTTCGCCCTACTCATTTTGAAAATCAGAGGGCTATGAATGACTTTCTTATTCTAGTCTATATTTAAATGCAACAACAAATCTTACTGTGACTAATGATTTAAATCTGTGTACGAAACTATTTTTTTTCGTCATTTGCTTTTCTAGCGGAAAAACCAATTTACGTCAGGCCAACCATAATGGTGATCCTAGCTGTACAGCTGAACCCTGGGGGTACGCTCTACCTATTACCAAAAACGAAATCTGGCTGCCTGCATGCTCGGCACAATTGTAAGGTTTTAGCATGTTAGTCACAGAAATAACTAGGGCAATAATCTCAGTAGTGTTATTTTCCAACAACATAATTAATTTATTAAAAATTAGTTAAAGCTGCATTTTCTATTCGCTTCGGATAGCTGCTATCGAGAACCGTCATATAAAATGTGGCTCCCGATAGCTCTCCGTATAAATAGGTAGAGCCAAATATTTTTTATATCAAGTTTCCTCTAAACAATTGAATAAAAAATGATAGTCTGATGTTAAATAAATTTAGTTTACCAATAAATAGCGCGTAAATTTAAATTTAGGTATAGAAAAATGACATCTCTCGATAGCAGCTATCGGGAGCGAATAAGAAAACACAGCTTAAATGAAACCATTCTCACACTTTAGATTTGGATTAGGTTAGTTATTAATATATATTAGTTGTAACTAGGTATAGGTATTTATAGGTTTCATCATATGTGTATGTATACTTATTAATTAATATCCAAAGTCTTCTATTCTCGTGCTCTATATAAAGATGTGTCCTTATCTCCACCTAACGCGGTGGATGTATTTGTCCGTAACGACTCGACAACATTATAATTGGTACCTATTGATGATCTATTGGTTGTTTAAGTCAGTTAAATAAAGAATTAATTTGTAGTAAAGTGTTACAACTAGTGTTACTGTTTTACATTAGTTCTGTACACTCGCGCTGATATAGCTTAAATTTAAAGATTGAAATATTTGTAAAAATTTTAAAGTCTGAAACAATCTGTGACAAATTAATTCAATTCCCAATCCAAACATCTCAGTAAGCCAATGAAGACGCAACATGTTCTGGGAACCTACTTAAATATGGAATAATATATATGATAATTATTCTTTCTGAAAATCGAAATTAGATTAATGAGTTATATCTAAGTAATACTGAATACACCGATAATAGAATTGAGGTGATCAGCGCAACAACCCGCTATCTCCACTTTTTACAATTTTTCAGGAGACGTAGAATAATAATGTGAGATACCTGGTTCTTACCCAGCGGAACAACTGGTTATCTCTAATGATTTTCCTGATTCGCGGATAATTTTATGATATTCCTCAGGTAAATATTCTATCATAAGCTTTTTTTTAAGCTCTATTATACCAAAACTTCTGTCACACGGCAAAAAAGTGTTTCCGGGTTCCGGATACCTGTGGACAATAGTGGTACATTTTCCAAGTCGCACAACGGTGAAAAGGAACTGGATCAACACATAGTGCTTATTTTGAGAACTGCAGTTGTCCGAAAATAAGTACACATGTTTGACTTCCGGGCTTATAATACTATTGAAGAAGTGGTTTAAAAAGCTGATAACTTTGTTTTGTTCTTTACCACCAAGGGTCTCATCGTACACATAAAAATAGCTTCTTCTTGATTTTCCAACATGAATACATAAATTATGCAGCCATAGTTGAATCTTGTAAAACACAGCACTGCTTGGTGTTACTGGAAGCGTCATATTTTGTTGGAAGTCAAATGAAAGTACTTCAATGGATGGAACTTCACACGCTAACTTAGTATATTCCCTCAAATCTTCAAAAAATGTTTCTACTTTTGTTACATGTAATAACTTTAAAGCCGTAAGAGCATTTTTTTCTTTCTCACTGTTAGCAGCTTCTATTTGTTACATCAACGTGTCGCATTTCGAGCAGGTGTCTGATTTAGGTTTACCGAAAGAGAGTTTAAAATTCTCTACAAAGTATTTCCTATCAAAAACGTATTTAACTTTTGGTTTTGCTTTATACTGTTCTGGTCTGTCCTTTTTTAAATACATTG
The DNA here is from genome assembly GCA_958295665.1 of Tipula vernalis. Taxonomy (NCBI): domain Eukaryota; kingdom Metazoa; phylum Arthropoda; class Insecta; order Diptera; family Tipulidae; genus Tipula; species Tipula vernalis. The sequence goes on along the minus strand of OY282559.1, from coordinate 210,196,161 downwards.
TATGCCTCCTTGCTATGTTCAACCCTGGAGATAAATATTCATGTTTTATATCAGCGATTTATTTTAATATGGTATTCCTCCTTCGACTTTATTTGGGTGATTTTGATGACGACCTCTTTCATCAATTGGTGGTGTAGATGAAGTTTTTAGATGACTCGATATCCTTTCAAGACGACTTTTGACATTATTAAACACTGAGGATAGATATTTATCATCCACAACTATATCTCAAGAAGTGCTAAATTAAACTGAAAATTTTGTATCGACACGAGCACAGAAATAAAAAATCGACAAAAAACGGTAGAATCGAAAAATAATTAAAAAAAATAGAAAAAAGAGCAAAAAAAATAACCGTGAAACATAAAAATAACCGTACAATCAGTTTATTTCCAATGACATATTATATATTAGTGCGGTGCAATAACAATATATCTCCTGAGATACCCTAGTATTCCTCAATAAAATTTCTCCAGGCATCTCCATGTTATAATATATTATATATAACGGTTGTTTGGATTTGCTTCGTTCTTGCTTAGGACCAAGCTGAATATAAAAAGGTACATTCCAGCTATTTAACCCAATTTCAGGAAAAATGAGATACCTGATTCTTGCACTGGACACCTACAATCCAAAACCAGTATACTAAAATATCCGATTTCAGAAGTATACACTCCTTGGGCTACATGCTCGTGCATCTAGCAAGACATCCTGTTGCTATTAGCAGAAATGGCGGAATTGCTAGTGACAATTTTGGAAATAGAAAATTATATTTTCGATACGTCTAGCAAATTCGCCATATTATTTTTATTCAACGCAATGCTGAATTAAATTTTGACATTAGAGTTTTGCATAACGACATAAAAATACAAAAATGGAAAGCTTCAAAAAACTAAAAGCCAACTACACAGAAGAAAAAATTAATATTTTAATTTATATCCTGGATAAAAAACGAGAGCTAATAAACTGAAAGTGCCCTTTTATATTCCTTTTCGTACTTTATATTAAATATATAAACGACATACGGTTAAGCATAAATAAATACATTCGATTTGTTTGGTGAAGCCCATAAAAACGCTTGGAACAAAGTAAGTGTGGAGTACCTAAAAATTACGAACAATTATTAATTTAAATTGCAATTTTAAAAAATATAGAACATCCGTTTATAATTAAATTGATGTTGATTCTAGTTGAATAGATCGAGTCTAGAAAATTAGACACAAATTATTGCCGCCAGAAACCCTATATTTTATTTATTTCTAAAAAAAATATTTATGTTAAATTGTTGTTTAATTTCTTATATTTTAAAAATTATAATTCAAAAGCACAGTCCTATTTTAAGTTTTAATAAACAGATAATTACAACCGAATTTTTTAAACAAATTTGGTTAATTTTTACATTAATATTTCTATTAAATTTTGACAGTGGTCATTGACAATTAATTTTGATACTAACTTCAAATAAAAAAATTAAAAAACAATTAAATCCAAAATAACTCTTATTCAAATTTTTGTCATTGAATTACGGTTATTATTACGTCGAGAATATACTTAATTTATAACTAAAACGATCATTCGCCTATACAATTTTATTGTTATTTTTGTGAGTCATAAAGACAGTTCTACAATGTTGTATTGTCACTGGAGCATGTTTCTCTACTTTGTAAAAGTAGATATTATCAAAAATGAAATAAAGTTACATGTTTACATATTAATGTTTTTTGTAGGATGCAGTTACCACTGAGTAATAGTTTTATGCATGTTGGAGATCATAAACGCCAAGAAATCATGCATACAAATCAAAAATTAATGCATAATAAACCAGCGCGAATTATGCATACATAATAAATGTAATGAACTTCTACGACGAAATAAAATTTCAACAAAATTTTTACCTAGAACGCGTAGCATTTGAGCATCTATTAAAACTCTACTCTTTACTTGTCTAAGTTGAAAATGTGGCTGGAGGAAAGCCACAAATTGGCTTAAAAGCCCAACTAATTTCAGTAATTTGGCTGTTAGCAACGCCAGACTCATACAGTAGCCTTATTCTATAAAAAATAAGATAAAGTTTACATGTGATAAACAGTGAACGAAAAGAGAATCGAAAAACAATTTAATGTAATTTTAGTAAAAAATCACAAAGTTTGCCCGTTTTCACGTTTACACATTATCTTATTTTTTACAGAATAAGGGTGCAGGTATTTATCTAGCTATCAGAGTTAGTCTATAAAGTAATGTATATTATTTATTTTATACAATGTAGATCAACGAACGAAGAACAACGAAATAAGCTGCCACTTTTCCAAAAGGTGAATATATTTTAGGGGATAAGGCGGTGATTTGGCGTCTATTGGATGGAGGGACCAAAGTTGAGTAGATTAATCTACCAGCTCCGTAACCTTCCAGTAGGGTGGGCATCACGTGATCTGTTCTGGTAATGTATTAGGCAGCTGCTTGATGAGTACAATTGTATAAGGAGTAACCTGTTCACAATTCGCAAATGTATGTGCTGCCTCCTTGTGGAACCACTGGTAACGAGGCCATTTGGCACATTTTTGGCCATTTGGCACAGGCTAAAGTACGGCGCTAAAGGAGAAAACCTTGACATAAAACCCTAATCTAAGGTGGAACAACATATGCCGATGGATGAATGGCTGATAGATTAATCAGTCCAAAGTATGCGGACTCTGGATACCAGGCACTCCCCAGTTTTATTTAGCTTTCCTGTAGTAAAGCTGGCTGACCTGCAGGCGATTTGCAATGCCCTCAAACTTCTGCCCAAGTAAAGTTTAATAGAAAAATACTCGTCATGTAGACAAGTAGTTGAACGAAGCTTCGTACTGTTATTCAACAGATTTCGTAAATTGAAAAAACTATATAAAAAGTGCGGTTTTATTTAGTACCGCATGATAATGAATCCTATTTGTAAGCAAATTGAAGAATAATAAACTTAATATTAATCATTTTTTATCTAAAGTTAAATTTATTTGTACTGAAATGTAAATTTTTGTTTTCATCTATTTTTTTTATAATTTCGATCAGTTCCTTTAGACGCTTGTCAGCCGACATGCATATGCCTGATTCGCTTATGTCTTTTCGCTCTTTGCTTTTTCAAATCTTTTAATTTTTCCAAAAACTGGTCTTTGGATTTTCTTTTTTTTATGTGAAAACATCTTTAGCGGCAGGAGTAATTAAAAAATTGTATAGAAACTATGTCACGGAAACATAATATGTGCCGAACAAATGATACTGCATGAATGTGTGTATATCGTATAAATAACCGTGACATCAGTCTAAAAACGTCAAAACAATAAACGTTTCCTACGGAACGTAAACCAAATCATATGGGATTTTTAAATACATTTTTTTATATCCATATTCTTTATTTTCAATTTAAATGAACATTTTTAGTTGCAATTATAAATAATTTGAAATTAAATAAATTGAATTGCAGATTGTTTAATATATTGAATTGCACAATTTTAATTGAAATAAATAAAATTTTAATACACAATTTTGTATTTTTGTAACTTGATTTTTTTTTTGCTCAAACATCGTCAGGCTTCGTAACTCAAATATTTTAGCAGTTAAAAGAAGTATGACGGTTTCTAATCATTAATTTAAATTTTAATTTGAAGGGGTTGTTTGGCTGGAACGGTTATATGTATTAGGTGGTTAATATTTTAATTCTAATTGCATTAGATTGGTTAATTAAAAATTTATAATTTATGTAAAGATTTTTGTTTTAATTCTAATTAACTTATAACTTTTTCAGTTTTGAGGAGTTGAGGCGGATTTAAACTATTAACTTTAAATTTTAATTTAAAATTGCTTATTTAGTTGTAAGAGTTAGAGGTAATATATGGTTTCGTATATTTAAAACTAATTATACTACTTAAATACTAATTTACAATTTATTTCAGGAATTAAATTCTAATTTAACTTAAATATTTTATCAGGAAAGAGTTAATAGAAAGAAGGTGGTGTTTCAATTTTAATTCTAAATTTAAATTTATAATTCAAATTGTTTGTTTAGTTGGAACTGGCCTCAAGAAACACTGAGAGGCAGAAATTGAACTTGTAGTTAGGTTATGTTGTCCTGTACTAATTTATGTTGCTATATTTATTACTAACAAATTTACTAACTATCAACTACTTAGGTGTCTGGAACCGTGTTGATTCTTTGTTACTAATATACCTTCCGTTTCCCTCGAATTTGTTATTCGTAAAAGGATGTACGGTGGGTCCGGCATATTCGGAAAACTTGCTGACTTGGTCGTACACGTATTCGTATTTAAACAATTAATTAATTAGCTACATGATAACTGTAACTAATGAAACAAGCGCTGTGAATTTAAATCGTAGCTTAGTAATTTAAAATTTTTAAACATTCTTTTAGAATTTGTAGCTTAGAATTGGGTAAGTGTCCATATTCGATTTCATAAAATGTTAATTTTTTGTAATATGTAATATACATTTGTATTGTGTTTTGCTCATTAATGTGTATTAATTAATTTAGTTTAAAGAATATTTAAAGGGGTCTCCTCCTTAATTTGCTATAAATAATTCACTTTTCAGAATATAACATAGTTCCAGAATTAATCATTATTATAGGGACTAAAATTATTCCTGAGTTTCAGAAATTAATTTTAGCTTGAATCAACTTTTCAGGATAAATAAGTAGTGAACAAGCTGTAGTTTAGAAATTGTGCTAACTATTTTTACTATATACTATATTTACTAACAATTTTACTAACTATCGATCGCTTAGGTATGTAGCGGTTCAATCAATCATTCAATAATTCATTTATTTACCACCGCAAATATAAATTAATATTATTAGAACGAGTCTGCCATCAAGCGTGCAACAAATCAATCACAATTATTTTTGTTTCAACTCCATCTCACTGATTTAAACTCTCGCGCGTGTGTTGGCAACAAAACAAAAATAAATGTAAAAGGTGAAAGAGTCAAAACCAAAACAAGTCAACCTTTTTCTTTTTCGATTTACATTTGTTATTTTGTTCTCTATAATTTTTTTTTCGGGTTGTTGTTCAACGGTTATCAACGGTGTTGATAAAATAATAAAACTTGTAACTCAATTATTGAAAATATAATAATAATAAATTATAATTAAAAGCTGAAGATAATAATTTTTATAAATTCGTGCTGATAATTAATAATCCTAAATATTGCTGTACACGAAAAAAGTGTTTCTAGTATATTCGTGTGTGAGGTGGGGCGAGATAGGACAACGAGGTCCTATAGGTGTCTGGAACCGGGTCGCGTCTGTCCCAACTAATAATCCTATCCTATTCTTCGGTTTTGCTATACGTAAACGGGTGTACGGTGTGTGCCCGAATGTCCGGAAGTTCCTGCTATAATGCTTGGTCGTACATCCTAATCAATCAATCAATCAAACATCGTCAGGCTTCGTGTTTCTTTAAAAATTTCATTATGTAGATTACTAGATTAGTTTTGTTACGAAAATGAAATGTTTAAAGGAACAAAAAGCACGTCGATGTTTTGAGAAGAAAACATCTTTATAAAAATTACTTATTAATTGATTATAATTTTAATCAAAATATACATATAATAATATTATAATAAAAAAATTTATTTAAAAATCCCATAAGATGTTTCTCCATAGGAAAATAAAAATATTAAGAAAATAAAAATCTTTTTACCCCTAAGAAAATACCACTATAATTTTTTTTGTCACGGCTTTTTATGTAGTGGCATTGTCTGGCATTTCAAAATCATCGTCAGGCGAAGACAAAAAACCGCCTATTATATGTTATTTTATTGTGAAAATATCTACTACATATGTTGTGAAAATATCTACGCAACTATTTTTGAAAATAAAAATCACATACGAGTAAAAGGAGCACTAATTATACATGTATAGTGTGACTCAAGAAAATGAAATGGAAATAGCGAGCTGTGAAAATTGCACATATTCTTTAACCGGTCGGTATGCTTTTTTTTAAGTTTTGCTCATCCTGTTGCTCAGTTTGGTTAAGGGGGTTTCTTTACATAAGAAAAATTGTAATAATAAATTTTACTGTTGTGGTATTATATCCGTAAAACGTACTAATACTTGATAGATCTTCTATCGGTGTATAGGTTGTATTCCTTGGTAGATGCATGTTAGAGGCCCCTCTAATTTGGTTTGAAGAATGCTCATTACTGAATGTTTCATGAAATTCCTGGAAATTTTGAAATTCTAATGGGATAGTAACCATAAAACGATCGTTATGTACCTTGTTATGGTACTTACGCTTTAAGTTGTTAAACTTATCTTTGCAGTGTGTTTTCGCTTTTGTATGGCCTTAACCTTTTATCAGTGTGTTGATAGGCTCTCAAAATTCATCACCGTTGAACTGCCCCAAACGCAGTTATAAAGACCAAAATTGTGCACGAATTCCAAACAACTCGGGAATTTGATGGTTGCGCCACTGAGTAGCCTTGTATTTCGGGAATAACTGCGTTTCGGGTTGTGTTAACACATGTGAAATAGGATAATAACCGAATGTTCCTATTGTGTTAACACAAGAGGCAAAGAATTGCCTTCATTAGCAGTGTGTTTAGGTTGTTGACTGTAGCTTATTGAGCGAACTATATATGCATACCCTAAATTAACAATTAAAAGTTTAAATATAAATTACACACCAATTTAATATAATTTTGTTTTACCATAGCCTCAAAATTTTGAAATTAAACATTTTTCAAAATCAACATAAATTTTATAAAATATTTAAAATACAACTTGATAAATCAGGCAAGGTTGCCCGATCAGTAGCAAAACAGCAAACCAGTTATAAGCAGCAGCAAATAACCACTTCCACATGAACAGCAAATTATTAGTAGCAGCAGCAAAAATAATATCCACAGATAATTCGATGAATAATAATAACAAACATTCACCAACCTTTATTATAATGACATAATTATTTGTATTACATACTTTTTGGATGACTATAAAAAGACTGACCAAAATATATTTTTTTTATAAATTTTACAAATAATAGCGGTACTATACAAGATATTGAACATTCGAGAAAATAACAAATTAAATGTCAATAATACGGAAAAATAATTGAATATGTATGTGCAAGTGTTTTTTTTTTTTGTATACTATATTCACCGGGTGAAGCCAAAATTATTGATGCTGCCATTTTTTCGCCTTATCACACACAACATTTAAAGTTCGCTACAACGTTTGAAATAATATATACTTAAATTTTTGAATATTAATCTACTAAATTTCATTGGAATTTTTGGCTTTCCTGTGAGTTCTCCATCATAGCAAATTTATTAATGGAAAATTAATAATTTCAGTTTTAAGCTCTTCGGACTTTCAACCTTTGTTCTATTACAGAAATATCGATGATATAATTACAGCTGTACCAATGAATAAAACTGATTCATTACAGTTTTAATTCAAAGAACAGCAGAATAAAATTTACTTTAGAAAACGAAACAGATAACCAAATTTCTTTTTTGGAAATTCTGTTGACTCGTGAACCAAGCGGCAAAATTTCCTTTGATTTGTACCGCAAAGATGCTTGGTCTGGTCAATATCTACATTTTCATTCTTGCCTTCCAACGTCTTATAAAATTAATACCATAAAATTGTTGACCCAAACAATTCTAAAACTTTCCGATACTAATTTGGAAACAAAAATATTTTTTCTCATTTCAAATCTTCAAATTTCTATAAACGTCGCCAACAATGTTCAATGACAAATCACCCACGGTTTCATCCACACTTAATTAAAAATTGTACCTTCCTCATTTCGTAATTCACATAAAATTTAATAAATGTATCTTGTTTCGATCGTATTTTATTGATGATACTTAAACATTTCTCTCATTTTGCTAGTCACGTTACTTTATAAGAACAAAAGACATAAGACAAAATCATCTTCCGCATTTTGTATTCAATGAAATCAATTCACACGCATCTATAAAACACCACGAAACAATTTGGGTGTCCGTACATATTGGACAAATATTTGTGATGCTTGTAATATTTAGTTGCTGAAAAGAGATAATCTGTTTTGTAGTTTACTGGTTATATACATTTCCCATGGGATACCTCCATATTAGACTAGAGTAACCACCTCAAACATGTCTTTTCGGTCATAAAAACTAGATTTTTTTCTCGTAAACTTTGTTAATAGTTAATTATAATTACTTTTCTTATGTTACCGTTTAATTAAATTGTCACGTTACCTTTCATACAACAAAAAATGTAAAACATAATCCTTAGACCTGTTTAGAAAATACAATTTCTGGAATTTTTGTAACAATAAAAAAATGAAAAAAAAAAAATAATAAAAATATATAATTCCTTTCCCATGGATCACCGACAGTGTTTGAACATATTGCGTAGAAATTTACAACTGTCCGCGGGAATCTTAGTATTAGGCAACCAATGGATCTTGCCATATCAAGATAATAATCCACAACATACGGCGATGGCAATAAGACAATGGCTTCTATACAATGTACCAAAACAACTTCATCCGCCTCCCCAGTTAGTTCTTAAGTGTGTCTGTACATTGATCTTTTGATTTTATTCACGTATGTAGATTTTTATGATATAAACTTTATTAATTTTTAGGATTTTTTGAGAACTGTTGAGATCAACAGTGCAACAAAACACAATATTTTATGTCAACTCATCAACACTACAACGTCCAATTTTTATATTTTTATCTAATGTGCTGATACTAGCATTTAACCTACTTACAACAACAATAATGATGTTGAAGCAAACTTGACTCATCAACATTACAACATTTAAATTTACTGGATAGGAATGTTTGGTGTCATATTTTATTTCTTATTTTTATATTTTCTTTTTCTCTAAGTTGCTGACAGTAGCATTTAATTGTATATAAAAGTGAATATTAAATAAATTAAAATAGAATTTATTTAACTCTAATATTAACAACAAGTTGTTTATTCTCAATAACTAAATAGAAATGTACAATTTATACACAATTTACCCGTGATAATCTATTAGTTAACTGTAAATCAAGACTATATTAAATTTATAATTTAAGTACAAGAGTCTAAGATTTTACAGAGAATCATTTTTTTTTGGTTTAAATATATTGTTTAATTAATATTACAATTTTAATTCGTTTTAAATAGCACTTTCGTATCTCACTGTATATTAGTTGAATATTTTTGTAAGCCGACCTTGACTGTCGCGTTTCCTTGTTTTCGTTTATATGTACTATATTTATTATTATTATATTTTTATTATACAGTTCTTTTCAAAATAATAGCACCAGCAAAAGAATACCGATTTATATAAATTTTTAATTTTCTCGCTGATTTTTACTGTAATTTTTATTTTGTTTTTTTTCACATCATCATTTATCGCCTAATTTTAGCATCTTAAGTAAGTATAATTTTTAAATTTTAAGTTTTTTCTAGAAAGAAACGGTCACATGTTATTGATCACATTATATTAAATTAAGTAATGGTGGTTATTATTATCAATAATTTACCTTTCTTCGTCGATGGATGAATGGCCGATGGATGAATTGCTATTGCCATTGGATGAATGGCTGATAGGTTAATCAGCCCAAAATATGCGGACTCTGGATACCAGGCACCCTCCAGTTTTATTTAGCCTTCCTGTAGTAAAGCTGGGTGACCTACAGACGATTTTAAATTCCCAGCAACTCGTAAGAGTAAAATCAAACGAAATACGGGGCAGGAATAGGAATATACGGGAGTGGGACAACCCTCTCGAAGTCCTTGGGCTCCAATGATACCGTCTTTCTAGAGGAACTGCATGCTGTAGTAAACATCTAGGAGGAAGAGCAATAAGCCCAGATAGTATGTATCACGTACCGGGAGGCAGTATTGTCAGGTTCATTAAGAACCTGAATATTGACTGGACGGATAATTAAGCAGTGCGAGGTGGCTGATCGCCCGCATGGCCCTCCAATAATAATAATAATCTGTATTAATTCCCCTGCCCTTTAAGTCAATTATCAAGATTATTTAAAAATCAATGTCATTTTTTTAAAATGGAAACCCCTATTTTTGTCACCAAATTCGAAAAGAGTGAGAAATTTTACGTCCGAATATATAGTTTTCATGCCCTCGCTGCAAAATATTTTCCTTCAAGGTCGCCTGACCTTGAAGGAAAATATTTTAGTTATTTTATTATGCTTATGGTTACTAAAGCGTGTTTTTTTAAGCCCGATAGAACTTGAAATTGTAAAAAATAACACAAAAAATTAAATTGTAATCTAAATTTTTTTTTTATTCGAAAGATCAATACATGGCATTAATATTTAAAAATGATTTGAGGCAAATGGACACCGCGGCTGTTCTTATCGAAATGCATTCTTGACGTCCAATTTTGGCCCACTTTTTCCAGCACTGCTGGCCGTATGGTCACGAATAACACGAACAATGCTGGACTCCAAGGCGTCAATTGTTGCTGGTTTATCAGCATAAACCAGTGACTTCACGTAGCACTACAGGAAATAATCGAGAGGTGTCCAATCGCACGACCTTTGAGGCCAATTGACAGGTCTATTTCTCGAAATCAACTTATCGCCAAATTTTATCTGTTAAAACCACATCTCGTCCGAATCAATGTCATCCATATTTTCAAACAAAAATTCCTGCGAACGACGATGTTGAATCGATAAATTTGGATCTTCTTCCACACTTTCGTTTACAGCGGCGATATTCTCTTCAGTACGCACATTCCTTCGACGTTTTGATGTTATTGCATCCTCTAGAGAGTATGTGGTACGAAATCTATCCACAGTTCGACGGATGGCTTGCTCAGATGAACGATTATGTGCGCCATAAAAATCACGAAGTCGTCTATAAGTTGCGCGAATCGATGACTGATTTTCAAAGTAAATTTTAATAATTTCGTAGCGTTGTTCAAGCGTGAGTCTATCCATCATAATTTGTTAGAGAATACTGAGATCTGCCAGGGTATATTTTTCATAAAAAATTAAATTTTTGTTTTATTTTTTACAATGTCAAGTTCTATCAGGCTTAAAATTTACTATGAAAATTAAAAAAAAATATAAATTCTTTATTTTTAAAATTTATATTATTTAATTTCCATAACAAGACAAGCATTATTACAATGTTTTGTTATTTATAAGCTTTATATTTAACCCTACCACTTATGACTGGGGTCCAAACGCACCCCGCGGAAATTGAACTACGTTCCTGAACTAGCGAGCAATATTATCGACTCCTGATCTGAACCATAATTCGATTCGAAGGTTTATGACTGGCTCAGGTCGTTGCAGCTTCAATTGATGCCTGGCTGTCACGGATTGTGCTACAATATGGTATGTAAGGTATGTTCGAACGACAGTCGTGAGTTGACGTTTATCTATTGTGATGATATATACAAACCAAATTTTTTAGTTCTTAAATTGTATATTGGAATTTGTTAAACTTCGTAATAATAACTATTTCGAACATATTTTATGTTTCCAAATTAAATACACATATATAAGATATAAGACATTCACAATACATGAGCGGTTGATAAGTTCCAAATTTAAAAAAAAAATTAAGCTTTTTAGTGATTTTTTCCGGTTTTCAGTCTTCGAATAGGTTTTTCATTAACTAAATGTAAATAAAGTCAGATTTCTCATTCACCATTCTCTTTCTTATGAAAAAACGAAGAAAACGTGTACCTATCGGCTTCGGGTCGGTCAGGCATTATATGGCACACTGAATTTCTGGTTCACTGAATTATAGCACACATAAATTTAACTTATAAAAAAAATTTTTTGTGCTCTAAACATTAAATTGAAATCATAATTGGATGGATAACATTTCCATTAGCTTCACAACCGTGCACCTACAATCATCCCACATAATTCTATTTTAGCAACCGTCCATAATGGGTTAACTAGTAAAGAAGAAAAAAAATTGCGCTTTACACGCGAAAAATAATTTCGGTCATCGACTTTACAAATTAATACTTTACTGATCTACTGTAACATACCAGAACAACAAAATAAAATCCCTTTACATTGTGACAAAGAATAGAGGGAAAAAATCTACGTATCACTAAATCGAAAAAACCAAAATAATAATAATAAAAATATAATAATAATACAGTAACAATAATATGCGCCGAATTATCGGTGTTTGTGTAAATGACTAAAACCCAAAAAAAAAAATCGTTGGTCATATATAAATTTATTAAATTAGTTAAAGAAATTAAAAAGTGAAAAAAGTAATCGGGTAGAAAAGCGAGTTTTAGTTTATATCGCCCAATAAAATTGAAAATTTAATTCTTGGTCCTATTTTCAACGATAATGGTATGCTAATAATGGTAGAACGATAATGGTAGAACTAAAATAGTGGAAAAACAGTGAAAACATATCAAAAAAATTGAATTCCAAAATTTAAAGTGTTTTTGTGATGCTATCCGAAAACATAAAGCACAGAACATTGGTAAACGTAATGCAAATGGTGACGTAGGGAAAAAAAATCTATATCAGCATTTGGCAAGCTAATATAAAGATCTATAAGCCGTACCGTCCAAGAGGAATGCAGGTCATGATCAATCAACGTTAATTTGGCGCACAAATTTAATGGCGACACTCAATAATTTTTAATTACATGGAATTATATATTTTTATTTATTTTTTTTTTCATTTTTTTATTGTTACAAAAATTCCAGAAATTGTATTTTCTAAACAGGTCTAAGGATTATGTTTTACATTTTTTGTTGTATGAAAGGTAACGTGACAATTTAATTAAACGGTAACATAAGAAAAGTAATTATAATTAACTATTAACAAAGTTTACGAGAAAAAATCTAGTTTTTATGACCGAAAAGACATGTTTGAGGTGGTTACTCTAGTCTAATATGGAGGTATCCCATGGGAAATGTATATAACCAGTAAACTACAAAACAGATTATCTCTTTTCAGCAACTAAATATTACAAGCATCACAAATATTTGTCCAATATGTACTGTACAATAAAAAAGTTGTAATGGAAAAGTTTTTAGAAGATTTCATTATTTGATGCTACAACTAATTTATATCAATCAATCCGAACAAGAAATCAAGTCATCAATTTTTGATTTTGTGAGTTTTTATCATTCTTATTGCAAACACGCTCATACCTAACAAGTCATTAAATTTTCTTGTTTTCGCTTTGACAATTGATCGAAACTTTAATTATAATGTGATGGAAATAGAAAAATTTGAAATTCAAATACACACCTTAATGAATATTTCAATCAAAGTGTGACAAATTTTTCTTTTTCTAACAACAATGAATGCGAATAACGCCTTTGAAAGGTTTAACTTTGCTTTATACATATATGGAAGGACTACTACAATTTGTACACGATGTGTAATTTAGCACGTTGACATAAATGACGGATGTAGCCGTCCAATGCTCATTGATGTTTCAGCATATGAAGCCCATAGCCAAAGCCGTCATATATTAGTACTATTGCAAGTAAATATATATGAAACATACTTGAATTTTAAATGCATTTCCTTCTAAATTATCATGACACAAGGTCTAGATATTATGAATAGAAATCCATTGTCGCTGCTAAATGTATTTTGATTGACACCATATAATTTTAATTTTTATTAGTTTCATTTACCCAGTATATTAGAGGAGAACGGAAGTATGTATATCGAGTACAAAATTATATCATTTAGTTATAAAAAATAGTACATTGTGTCATTAAAAGTGATACTTTGTTTGACGGGCAATTATGTTTACAAAGAATGCGGATCAAGGAAAGTCGCTTTTAATCCGTATGGGAAATCCGACGAAAAAGAATTCATTGTAAACTAAGTCATAAATATTATATGCATTCAAAATTTCAAGCCAACTTTAGCATTAAATAATATTTAGTAAAAAAGTAAATTGTGAGAATGTATTAAAATGGTGACTGCACTTTATTATGTTCATATGTAATCAGTGCATAACTCAGAAAAAAACAACAAATTCCAAATAAAATAAAAAAGTAGAGTCTATCCGACTCCTTAAACGACATTTTTTCCACAAATATAGATCACCAAACCAACTATTTACATTTTACAAAAAAATTCTGTTATTTTCCCAAGGTGTCTAATTCCGTTATTTTGCAAATGTACCAATGTCACGAGTTTTCGTCAATTTGGAGACTACTTTCCCAAAATCACAATTAGTCATAACAATATAAATCTTCAGGTAACCTGACAATTTCAGGTGAAGCTTGTGATGGTCGTACTGATGTTGATGCTATTGATGATGTTATTGATGTTGAAGGTAAACTGACAGTTTCATGTGAAGCTTTGATGTTGACGCTATTTTAGTCAGGCACCAGTGAATCGTTCATAATGATTATCCGGCTCACTTCCTCCTCTAAGCCCGAATCTACGCGTGTCTCTCTCCTTGTGTTGTTTTGGTCCTAACATTTTTTGGGCCGTTTCATAACGCAGCGATATCTTTTCTCTACTTGAAAACCGGAACACTTTACCTCGAATTCTTTATAAAGTCTTACACTATGAATCTCCACATACATTTTTTGTTCTTAAAAACCTCTATGGTGTTTTTAATGGCCAACCTTAGTAAAACAATCGCCATTGATTGCAATTCCTTCCACATATGTATTAGTGACGGCGAAGGTTTTCCCTTTAATTCACCAGCACTAATAACCGGAGGCTCACATTTTATCTTGTTCGTCATTGACTTCGGTTATTCTGGCGGTGATTTCACTCTTAATAATGGTGTTTTGGGGCATCCGAGTAGTTCACATTTACAAATTGTCCGTCTGTACTCTGTTTGCATTAAGCAACAATCTTAAAATCTGCTAAAACTCTCTCCTGCTAAATTCAAACTTATACACATTTAGAAATATATACTGTTATATATAGAGGTTTTATTGTTTTTTTATGACACAGTTTCATAGCGTGCGATTGTTTGTGTTTTCTCAAATCACCTAGTTATACAAGCCGTCATATCAGACCAATTTTAAAAGAAGCTTTTACGGTTTCCCATAAGAACCCATGTAAAAATGAACATTTATGATTAATAAAAATTAATGTCTAAATTTTATCAATGAAAAATACTCGTACCATAAAATAACACCTAATAATAATACAGAGTATAACATAACAAAATTTACTTTTTCTTTGTAAGGCTATGTGAAAAATACAGTATAAAATTATAAGAACGAAATTCTTACTTACTATTTATCAAAGACTTTAAAATACAATAGACTAGAAATAAACAAGCTACGCACAACTACTTTTTAACAACAATAAAAATTAAATGATTTGTTTACATGAAAGAAAAAAAAGTTTTTTTCTCCTCTTTAGTTTATAGTATATTGTGTAACGTGTAGGAAAAACGATATATTCCCGGACGAGTATGGAAGTTGCTGGGACGAGGCGTCAGCCGAGTTCCAGCAACCATAAGAGTCCGGGAATTATAGTTTTTCCACGAGTTGCACATACGATTTTTTCTCTAATCGGCATTATATCAGATTATCCATTTTATTCATTATATTCTTTAAAATACGCAACATTTTCCAATTTATATTTTCAATAGATTTCACTATCAAAGTTACCTTAGAATTATAACAATCGCGTGCGCTGTCAATTTATTTAAAGGTCTGTCAGAGCAAACGATACCCGTCGTTAATTTGTGGTTTAGTTTAAATATAATGGACAGCAATTTTGATAATTCAATCCCAGGTACTCCGCCTGGCATCTTGGAGACAGCAAGATTGACTACACTAAATTTGTTGCCGCAGAAGTCGAGGGAGAAGTACGAAAATGCATACAAGCGTTTTATGGATTATCGCATAAATAACAAGGCCAATTCATTCTCCGAAAACGTTTTAATTGCATATTTTTCGGATTTATGTCAAAAGATGAAACCGTCAACCTTATGGTCCAACTATTCCATGGTGAGGTCGACGCTTAGAATTAACAATAATGTTGGTATATCCAAATATGGAAAACTACGCGCATTACTGAAACGTCAGTCAGATGGATATAAGCCTAAAAAATCCAAAATCTTAACGAAAAAACAAATAGAAACATTTATGGAACTTGCTCCAGATGATACATATTTAATGGCAAAAGTATGTTAAGATGTACGCGCTCATAATTTATTTACAAAAAATTTGTTTTCTAGGTTGCCTTAATTTTTGGAATTTCTGGCGCATGTCGTCAAGATGAACTATGCCGAATAAATTTGAATGACATTCAAGATTTGGGAAATAGGATATTGATTACCATTCCTGTTAACAAGACGAACAAGCCAAGATCATTTATTGTAAATGAAGCGTATATCGAAATATATCGTAGATACATAGCATTACGTCCCACTGATTTCGATAACCCTCGATTCTTTTTCAAATTAAAAAACGGTAGAGGTAACAGACAAGTAGTGGGCATACATCAGTTTGGCAAATTGCCTCAAACTGTAGCTACTTATTTGAAGTTGCCAAATGCGATAGAATATACAGGGCACTGTTTTCGCAGATCATCTGCTACAATATTGGTAGATACAGGTGCTGATTTGACTTGCCTTAAGAGACATGGTGGTTGGAAATCGGCAACGGTTGCCGAAGGGTACATTGATGATTCTCTAAATAATAAAATTGAAGTTGCAAACAGAATTTTCAATACCACCGAACAAAATCCAGGTGTGGACCCTAACATGACCGAAATAAACGATAATAGTGCATCAGTGGCTACAACTAACCTTAATTGTAATGCATCTGCGCCAATTTTCAACACCTGTACAAATTGTACAATTCATGTAAATATAACCAATAATAAATAGTTGTTAAATATGTACTTTTACAATTATAATAATAAAAACTAAATAAATTAAAATTATATCATGTATTTCTTAAAAACAGATGATAATCAGTACTAGAAAGTATTCTCTGCCTAGGCAAGGAATACTTTCCAGTACTGTTTTTAGTAAGTTGCCTAGCAACGATGTAGTGTCGGGGAATACTTCATTTTGCTGACAGATAACAAACCAGAAAACTGACGTATTTTATCCGATTTGAGAAAAACCTCTTTGCCATTTATCGACATTTTTTTATTATAAAAAAAAATGAACGAAATGTGATGTTTCAATGAAGATGTGTTTGTAAATAAAGCGGTTTTAGTGAAACATTACTTAAATATCTATAAACAAGATTTTATTAATTGATTTTCAAATCATTTATTTATCAATTATTCGTCTTGATAACGTAGAAATGAAAATTCATTGTTGTAAGATTTTTCATTTAAAAAAAACGATATTAAAAAAACCTAACTTTTCATATGATTTGTATGAAAATTTATTTTTTTCTTTCTATCTCCCTTAAAAGCCGTGTTTTCCATGAGAACTGCACTAGAACTCGATAACTTTAAACTACTTTTATTGTGCTTGTCGCCACAATATTTAATTATGTTCTTGCAAAATATTTGTATGTATTCTCATATGTTGCTCCGAAATATTATTTGTGATGTCATTTTATTATTTTTGATGCTAATGTCTGTAGCTAAATTTTTTTGTCTTGTATAAATTGTCCCTATTTTCAGTACGAATTAATTTAAGTTAGAATTAAAAATTTAATGATGGATATTTAATCTACTATTATTTAATAATTTTGACAACTATTATTTAATAATTTTGGAATTGTAAAAATAATAATTTTGTCAAAAATTTTGAAATATGTTTCAGGAGTGTGAAATTTCTTACATAAATTTCCTAGAATTCCATGAATTAAAAATGTAATATAAAAATTTATTTTGGTATCTTTCCTAAACAATACTTGATTTATAATATTGTGATATATTTTATTACTGAAATGTTCCTGTAATCGTGTTTAACATAAAATAACAATATATTCAAAATTAATAAAATTAAATACAAATGAGCTTTTAATTAATAATCACCCCCGGACTTGTTACTACAGACGGCGAAGAAACATATTACTAAAGACAACGAGCAGATTTGCTATCAGAAACAGCCTAACAACAAGTTACCAGAGACAACGAATAAACTTGTTTACATAAGCATCCTAACAACAAGTTATTAAAGTCAACGAAGAGACTTGTTACCACTGTCATCCTAACAACATAATACCAAAGACAACGAACAAACTTGTGACCGAAGACCACTAAAAGACACGTTACCAAATATCACTACAAGACACGTTACAGAAGACGATGTGAAATCTAAACAACTTTTAAGCAACGAGGAGTTTCACAATATATGTAGTTGTCTTTTTCTTGTCTTCGGCTGGTTATCAAGGCAAGTTGCTAGCACGACACGTTTGCTGGGTCGTAAATAGCTAACTTCGCATATAGGCCACTTTAGTCTCACTCTCCCAGGATTTTCTCAAGAAAATCGTTATAATTATTTATTCATATTATTTGGTATATATAAATTAGGTGAAATCGTATCAAACATGGTTGTCCTAAACACCCTAATCCCCTATTTTTTCAAAAACTGAAGCAAATCGGGAAAATCGTTTATTCATAATATTTGATATATTTCAGTGAGATCGTTTCAATCGCGGTTGTCCTAAACACCTGTTACGCCCTATATTCCCATTTTTTCTGCTCAACCTTGACTTGAACATTTGTACCTCTCATAAGCGGAAATTTGAAAGTCGATTTTTTTTTTACAACTTGACTCCCACAGTGTTGACTTTTAGTGTACCTTACTTAGTTTCATCATTATTAAATTTTTGTTGGGAGTGGTTTTATGATCTTCGAAATGAATTTTCCCGCCTGTGTTTGGGTCTATAAAAACTGAACAACAATGAGAAAAAGAGAATTCTAGTTTTTCTGGTTTTACTTACATGTTGTGCTTTCTGACCTTAAGTCATTAAAACCTGAGTATAAAAAAAAAAAAAAATTAAATAAATATAATGGCTACCGGGTATCGATGTCTATTAAGTGCAGTTAAGTTTAGTTTACAAGAAAAAAAAATAAAATATATATATATATATATATATATATATATATATATATATATATATATATATATATATATATATTATTCTCGTATTATATATCGAATTTCGGTGAATTAATTCTACGGCGAATTAATTAATAATAATAAAATAAGTACCTACAAATTTTGATTTCGAGTAATCCAATGAAATAATTGGGTATAATATAAATATCTTATTTGCCTAATTAAAAACGTGACCATACTCATAATTATTTATGGTGTTATCACAAGGTTAAAAAAAGAAGTAAAAATCGTTACTCATTGACTTTAATCTAATATTTAAATATATTTAAAAATCATAGTGTGCAATTTAATACATTAACAAAACAAAACAAAAAAACAAAAAATGGAAAAAAATACAATAAAACTATTTCAAATATTAATAGGTGTAGGTGTTTTAAAGTGGGATAGGGCCTGTGGGATTTCTTCTTCCAATTAGGTTAACTTTATCCATGATTGTACTGGTTTTCGGATTCATCTAGTGAACGTTAATAAAAAAAACTAAAAACATGGTGTGGTGATATATTTGTTTTTTTACCTAGTGATCTAAACAAAATCTCATAAAGAGAAAAATACAGAATAAAATAGTGTACATATTTATAATGTTAAAGGTTTTAAGAGTGTGATGCTGAAAACGTGATTGGTTTAAGTCAGTTAATACCAAATTTAAAAAAAAAGCAAAAAAAAAACCAACCGTAACACTTCATTTACAGCAGTGAATAAATTATAACGTTATCTTATAACGTATGGTATGGCAGCAAAAGCGTAAATCATATTTTATTAAAATTCATACGTATTTTAATCTCGTTCCATGAGTCAACAATCTAATTTCATCATTATGTTCATCCATCCGTTCATTAAATCAAGCTCGTGGTCATTAAATCAAGCTTTTAATTACTTTGGATTTTTAATGTTCTTTTATCGACATCAAGGTTGATTAACCATAATTGTTATTTTTATCTTTTTATTAAAATTGTTCTTTTATCAGGTCTCTTTTGTTAATTACAAATGATTTTTTTTTGTTTTGCATTACTTTTCTTCTTATTATTTTTCTTAATATAAGTTATTGTAACGTAGAATAGATATGGGACATTCCACAATTGTGATAATCATAATCCAATCAAACATGAGTAGCTAACTGTAATAATAGTATTTGTTGTATAATAACGAGGCTTGGTTAATGTTGTTAGAGTACTGAATCAGTTTGTGTTTTCTTTCCTGTATTTTCCTTTAAAAAAACGGTCTAGCAAGATCTATTTTGAATGCTATCAAACACTACTCCCAGCGACGAACTTAAGCCAAGCAATTAAATGACCTTGACAGAATGTTCAAATAGATAATAATAAATTTCTATAACGAAATGGATTGAATCTGAGACTACAAATATTTTTTTTAGGGTTTTATTACAATCCTGAAGCATTTGGCTTCGCATTTCGTTACACACCCTAAAACCATAATTCTCGAATACTTAAATTGGTTTTGGTTAGCCTAGATCTTATAATACCTTCGGATATAGGCCAATTTAATGTCAACTCCTAGGATTTTCTGAAGGAAACTGGGAAAATCGTAAGTACTGATTTTGGACAAAATTCACCTACTTCCTCCACTGCCGTTTCTAAAAGGTGACAAGCCAAGTTTCACGATATCAACAAGTCTTCCGAAAGCTCTACCGGTGAAATTATCTGATGAGTAATTGTAATAATAATGCTATCATAGGTTTGTAGCGTTCAAACGAATGGAAATATAAAAATTATATTTACTAATTCGTTTCTCCGCCACAATATATCAAATTCATATATTGGCGTGCACCGCATAAACGTAGTTATTCAGACATTGTGCCAAATACACTAGCGATATTTATATTTATAACGCCGGGATGTTAGCTAAAGACGAACTTATAAAATTAATTCCTTTAATTTGATTTTGGCAACTTGATTGATTGATTTGATTGATTGATTGATTGATTGCGATGTACGATCAAGCATTAAGCAAGTCTCCCCCCGTATTATAAATGCGAATACCACAACCACTATACCCATGTTACAACAACACGACACCATTCTTCATGAAGCCAAACATAGCAATATTCACCCCGTAAAGAAAGGCGCCACATCGATACCACCATAAAGTCTAATAGTTGTGATATCCGCCCCTGGCCAGGCCGCCGTTGTACACCTTTTTACATATAACAAGATCGAGGGATGGGAAAGGAATGTTAGCAACAAAGACTCAACCAGGTTCCAGACACCTACGTAGTTGATAGTTAGTAAATTTGTTAGTAATATATTTTTTAGTAATTTATTTAGCACAAGACAATACAATTTAAAGTTCATCTACTGCTCCAACCTGTAAGAAGACAACACAAATTTCCTGGTGCCCAGCAAACTATTTTTTTTTTGGAAAACTGTAAACAACTATTATTCTTCCCATAACCATTTTTATCCATCGGCGGTTGTGAGGGGGCGAGATTTCGTTCCATCATCATGTTCCCATGCGGTCACCCAAATTTGTACTAACTGTAGGTAGTGTTGCTTGACGTTGTTGTTGAAATCTTTGCATCTCTGCTGTCCCTGCCTCTCGCCCCTATCCCTTTAATTTGATTTTGGCAACGCAGCAAAATAAATTCATTTATTTATTTTGGGTCCATCGTCTCGATAAAGTTTTTTTTTTCATAGACAGTCGTTGTTTTTCCTTTGCAAAAAAAGGTCTAATTAATAATTTTTTAATCGCGAAAACTATACCAGTGTCAAGTGGTAGAGAGTATTTGTCCATTCGAGTGATGCGACATATTACTCCATTTTGTAAACCTTTATTAAGTTTAAAACTAAGAATTATAAAGTTTTGATTACAATGAAAATTACCCACGGTGGATCGGTAGAGCAGGTCCTATAGCCTGGCTGCCAAGGTCTCCTGATCTTACGCCCCTAGACTTTTGGGATTTATGAAACAAAAAGCATACGCCGTGCCTATTTGCAAGAAATTAAAATCAAGAATTTTCGATGCTGCAGAAGAAATAAGAGGCAACCCTGAACAATTGCGTCGACAACAAAAGCTGTGTTCACGAGAGCCTTTGTTTGTTTACAAGAATGAGGGTGGAGGGCATTTCTAACATGTCATTTAATAAAAAATGTTGTAAATTATTAATAAAACAGTATTATTTTATAACTCTTTGATTTTAATTTATACATGAAGTGATTTTTATTTAATTTCCCTACTTTCTTTAGGGGGTTTTTGCGCGGTATTTTCAAGAGTTAGGTAGATATTATGCTGTAAATTACTAATAATAAATAAAATAACTTGGTTACTGGGACATTTTCTCGACTTACAGTTCATTTTTTTTAAAGAGTAGAGGTTTTTTAAGTACAAAAATGTTATTTTCCCATAATTTGACACATTCTTTTAAAAAAAAACCCTGGCTAAGGGTGCAAATTAACCAATAAAGTGACCAATAAGCTTTCAAAAAACCGCAAACAGAATTAAAATCGAGCCCATAACTTGGGAGATATGATGAAAAATGTGAAAAGGGGTCACCAACATTACTCAAAAAATTGAAAACCTAATAACTTGCCAAGTTTTACAGTTAGACCCCACTTTATAGGATTTTTTGCGATAATTTTACATAAATATTTCAAATTTTCTGGCCGGTCACTTGCCGACGAAATACGTTCTATTATAAAATGAAAAGTTTGTTTATTTTATTGGCGAAGTAAACGAGTGGTGTAGTGTACTCTTTTCTAAACTTAGGTATGGAAGGTTTTTTGTAAATTATAAAATTAGTTACAAAAACCCCGAACTGTGCAATGATGGTGGCTAAAAAAACATTACGATTACCAAGAATATCATAAAACTCACCGATACCAACAAAATCTTATAAGTCCTAATTAAATATGCAAAATTATCAAATAAAATAACAATTAAAATTTTTAATTGAATCTGGGTAATGTTTTGTTGCAACACATGATGGTACATAAATTCAAAATTAAACTCAATTCAAAAACGTTTTCTATTAAATTATAATAATGTTTTTAAAGTGAGTTTTATTAGTTTTTAGTTTGTTATTGTTTTAAAATAAATGCATAATCGTATTACAAAAATGTTTTTATTCGGAAATGTAAATTTCTCATTATATAAACATAAAAAAAACATTTAAATTTAATGCAGACTTTTACTAGCCATTTACATTTAATGCATATTTTACTTTTATAAACAATACATATACTGTATTCCAAATAATTTTTTATGTCCAAAATATAGCATGGAATGTGTGGAAATCAATATTTGTATAATTTCGGCAATTTTTTGCTCTGCTCGTATAGTACCTTCGTCATAAAGTTATAACTTTCTGTCGGTGTCTTTGCATACAGAATATCTTTACCAAACAAAACTGTCGACAAAAATCACAAACCAATTTGTTTTATTAACACTATCATGTCTAACTTTGTAAATTTCTATCCATTTTCAGGAATACATAAATGGAAAATTTGTTTTTCATTTTTTAAACCAAAATAACCGCAACAACTGTAGATGTAACAACAGAACAAACATTATCATAAACATCAAAATTTGATTTATATTATTTATAGGTATGTACATTAAAATGGAAATTCACATTTTTTGCACTCGTTTTTGAAATTATTATTAGATTATATTAGTTGACATGGGTCAAAGTTTTGATATTTATGTATCTCTATATATTTTTAACAAAGTAGAAATCTCGTCGTAAACAAAGTTTGAAGATTAAGAAAACATTCTACCGTTTTCTTTAACTGTACAAAAATGACATTTTTTGAATTATCCTGAAAGCTTAACAAAATAAAATAAAAAATACCTTGGCATGGGAAATAACCAGATTCTAGCGCAATTGTTGGGTAGTAGCGCAACTGTCGGAATATTAAGGCAAATATCGAAGGTAAAGTGCAACTGTAGGACGGTATAGGGCGGTAGTAGTGCAGTAACCCGCTTGACAGCTAGCCACTGCCAGCTGCAGAAGCCATCAGCAAAGAGACGTACCTCAGTAACTCCTGATGAAGCTTTTACTAGATTTGGTTTACGTCCAGCAATTCATTACGAATAATATAGTATTCGATACATTGTTAGCTATCATACAGGTACATGTAAAACCTGACTACAGGGTCAGTTGAAAAGGTAAATGAATGTAGGTTTTCCTGCGCTTTGCAATGGCTGATGGAATCAAAAGCTTTGCTGAAGCTGGTGTACACAGTGTCAACCTGCTGATATTATTCGATGGCTATAAAGCCAAATTGACTGTTAGAAAGATGACGCGGCGTGATATATTTATGGCTTCCGCATTCGAGCGCTTCAAATAATTTTGGTATCATTGATTGTAATTGCAATGCCTCTGTAACATGAGATGGGCGTAATCCCAGGGGTTTTCCATTTAGTAAGACCTGTAGAAGAGTTTACAAGGAAGTGGAGAAAATTGTTCTGCATGATTTTTCAGTATAAAAGACGGGATTCCGTCCAGACCACAACCGTTTCCTATATAGTTGGAGGGACTAGCTTTATGCAAGCTAATATCCATCTTTATTACTGCCGTTTGTGAACCAGACCTATCGGTCAACGCTCCCCTAGCAGTTGTTGTAATAGAGGGACCAGCAATATTTATGCTTATGTCCCGCATCATATCTTGGCTTTCAGGATGAGGCTAAGAGGCCGATGTCCCTCCAGCCGTAGTTTCCAGGTTTTTATGAGTTGCGGCCTCTATTTTTTTAAGAGATTCGCAATGCACGCCAATAGAGCACCAAGAATCCGAATACATCGTTAGAGACTGAGCTAGTTTTTAGACTCGGTCCCAGTCAGGTTGGTTCTTAGTACGTTACGATTGACACCTGAACCCAGCCCAGTTGTTTAGCGCCGTCTTTTAAGTCCTGTTGCTGTTTTTCTATGGCCTGTTGAAGTTCATTCCATTCCCCCACAGAAAGATTGAAATCTTGTGGTGGAGAAAATTCTATCTTATCAAGATGAAGCGCCAACGTGTGATTAAATTGAATTGTTGGCACAAAAAGCATTATTACTACATCCATCACACTTTCTTGATCCATGCTGTAGATCCAACTATTTAGTTGGGAAAGTGTCTTCGCCTTAAGGTGAGTCTTTTATAGGCGGCGATGAAAGCCTTTGTCGAAAGACATACAAATATAGCCATTTGGCCTTTATATGATTTATGGCCGCGACCTTTGGTTGCTCGTATTTGTAGATGTCCTGCATAATCAACTCAGGTCTTAGAGAACGATTGCGAAAGCGTTACTCGCAATTCAGGAAGGCTTCCCTGAAATTAACTGGTGTGACTTTTTAGTGTTGAAACGATGACTGCTGACACATTTTTGTATGCTGAACCGAACGCAATTTTTTCCATTAGGTCCATCCAAAATTGTTTCCTTATGTATACAAGTGTTAGCTGAGGGCCTCCATGTGATGGTCTTAAATATGCTTCTTCTATGATCATTCTGGTTACTGGATGTCCATGTAATTCTTTTCCCATTCAAGCTCTGGTTGTTTTTGCGATGTGTAATTTCGTGGTAAAAGTCGGAACCTCGCACTTTTCTGATGAAGTGGGATAATACCTCGTTGAGCTCTCGTGCGGTTTAAAATTATTGAAATCTCTCTTTATTGCTTTCCCCAACTACTGAGCGCTTCAAATAATTTTGGTATCATTGATGTAATTGCAATGCCTGTGTAACATGAGATATCATTCTCATTCCTTTTGACTTACTTAAATATGGGCGTAATCCCAGGGGTTTTCCATTTAGTAAGACCTGTAGAATAGTTTACAAGGAAGTGGAGAAAATTGTTCTGCATGATTTTTCAGTATAAAAGACGGGATTCCGTCCAGACCACAACCGTTTCCTGTATAGTTTAGTGCTTCTTGTAATTCATTTTCACCAATAGTGGGGATTTCAATCACCGCTGAGCTGTTGTGATTTGCTGGTTGCCGTTTTTTGAAGTCATAGATATCTTGTATGTCGATTGAAATTCTTTGCAAACATGTTGGCTATTTGTTGAGAGGCAGATGATTTAGATTCCCCTACATACATTTGCAGGATATTCGTTAATTTCATGTTTGGTAGCACAGTATTTGCAAAAGTATTTTGGATAAGATTTAACCGCATCTTGAACGTTTTTGCTGTAATTTTGATGTCTGTCTTGTACTTAGTTAATTTGAATTAGTTTGTTTTAAATGTTTAAAACTTTAAAATTTCAATTAAAATTATATGTATACATATGTTTGAATGATGGGCAAAGTGCTTTGTTTTATATAACGAAAAATCAATTTTTCGTGTCGACTGTTGTGAGGTGTGGTTTACTATTGAAAAATTTATTCAATTTTGCGGATTTGTTTTATATTATTTAATGTTTGTTGTTGTTTCATAAAAATATATATAAATTCAAATAATTATAATATCAAAATTGTTGTTAGAAAAAATGCTGTGCTATTACTATAACTAAAATGACTTGTGGAAAATGTGCTGGTAAAATTAATAAAAATACAAAGAATATATTGATTTTTCATGGTGTCAAAGTATCTACCAATGTAAATCTTTGGCCTTGAATAATGCGGCCACTGACTTTCTCAAACATGAAAAAATAAATTAGTGCTCTACAGATTGGTAAAATAAAAAACGTTCACTAGAATAACCTGCTCCTAAACAATAACCAAAAAAAAGACGATATTTTACAAACCTTTCCCTGCCCACACAAAAACATATATTTATAATATCGTATGTCCAATTAGCACAAAAGAGTAAGTAAATTAAAAACAAACAAAAAACACTTTCTGTCTAAAATTGTATCAGAACAAAAATCCAACTAACAGATTTGTGTGCCCGTTTGAATATCACAAATCATTTTTTATTTTAGTGTTATTCATAAACCGTCCAACACAAAAGTGTATGAACGGCGTTTTCGTCAGTTCATCGGTCTAAAAAGACCAAAGTATTGAAATTCTGTCAGAAATGACAAAAAATTTCGTGGGTCCAAAACCGCTTTTCTCGACGTTTTGAAAGTCCCTGAATCCAAAAAAGCAAAAAAAAAAAAAAAAAAATGTCCGTCCTTCTGTCTGGATATATGTATGTACCCATGGTATCTCGAGAACGGCTTGTCCGATTTAGAATTTTTTTCGCCGATCAGTTTCTATGGTCAAGGCGGAGATTTAAAAAGCTTTAAATCTCCGCTTTGACCATAGGAACCTGTACGTCAAGAGGATCGGGTAACTGCCATACGAATTGACCTAAAACACCTGGTTATAGAAATATTTACCAATTTGTTATGTATGCTGGTTTGAATATTTAGTTGGGCATTGAGTTTGGGGTTGAGGTAAAGGTTAAGTTAGGGGTCAATTTGCGGGTTGAGTTGAAGTTGAGTTGGAATTGAGTTGAGGTTGGATTGCGATATAGTGAGCAGCTCACCAATGTTTTATATATGCTGGTTTGAGGATTGAATTGAAAGAGTTTGCGCTTGGGTTGAGGGTTGAGTGGGGAGCCGTTTACGGGTTCAATTAGGGTTGAGTTGGGGTTGGAATAGTGTTTAGTGAGCAGTTGAGTAATCTATACACGTGAGTGTTTTATGTATGTACGGCAAGTATGTCATATTTAAACCAATTCAAAGGCCTTGACCGATTTGGACCAAACTGTACACAAATATTTTTTAAGACATAAGAAAGGTCACTGAACCTTTAACATTTTAAACTGTATCTTTGGCAAATTATATGAATGGCCAATTAAGAGGTTACTTAAATATTTCTTAACGGATTTTAGTCAAATTTTACATCC
This sequence comes from Tipula vernalis, assembly GCA_958295665.1. Lineage (NCBI taxonomy): Eukaryota > Metazoa > Arthropoda > Insecta > Diptera > Tipulidae > Tipula > Tipula vernalis. Next base: position 210,168,361 of record OY282559.1, on the reverse strand, counting down.
GCTTTAGAAATGAGATTATAAAATGATTTTTAGATGAAGTTCCAGAATGCGGCCAAGTATAAGGGAACTTGCCTATTTCTTAACCGATTATGATCAAATATGACATGTGCATGGGAAATGGGATTCTAAAATGATTTTTGGAAGAAGTTCTGGAATATGGCCAAGTGTAATGGAACTTGCCTATTTCTCAACCGATTTTGATGAAATTTGACATGTGCGTTGGAAATTGGATTCTAAAATGATTTTTGGAAGAAGTCCTGGAATATGGCCGAGTATGATGGAACTTGCCTATTTCTTAACCGATTATGATGAAATTTGACATGTGCATTGGAAATGGGATTCTAAAATGATTTTGAAGTTTTGGAATATGGCCAAGTATGATGGAACTTGCCTATTTCTCATCCAATTATGATGAATTTCGTCTTGTGCATTGGAAATGGGATTTTAAAATGATTTTCAGAAGAAGTTCTAGAATATAACGAAGTATGGTGGAACTTGTCTATTTCTCGATAGATTATGATGAAATTTGACATTTGCATTAGAATTGAGATTGTAAATCATTTTTGGATGAAGTTCTGGGATATGGCCCAGTATGATGGAATTTGCCTATTTCTCAACCAATTATGATGAAAATCGACTTGTGCATTGGAAATGTGATTCTGAAATGATTTTTGGATGAAGTTCTGGAATATGGTCAAGTATGATGAAGCTTGCCTATATCTCAACCGATTATGACAATTTGACAGGAGCGTTGGAAATAGGATTCTAAAATGATTTTTGGATGAAGTTCTGGAATATAACCAAGTATGATGGAACTTATTTTTTTCTCAACCGATTATGATGAAATTTGACTTGTGCGTTGGAAATGGGATTTTAAAATGATTTTTGGAGAAAATTCTGGAATATGGCCAAGTCTGATGGAACTTGCCTATTTCTCAACCGGTTATGATGAAATTTGACATGTGCGTTGGAAATGGAATTCTAAAATGATTTTCGGGTTAAGTTCTGGAATATGGCCAAGTATGATGGAACTTCCTTTTTTTTCAACCGATTATGATGAAAGTTGACATGGCATTGGAAATCTGATTCTAAAATGATTTTTAAATCAAGTTCGATAGGTATACTAGTATTGGGGATCTAAAATTATTTTTATCTGAAATCTGGAATATTTATTTAATTTAATTTAATTACAAAATTTTATGTTATTTTCACTGGAATATGGCCTGATAGGATAGAACTTATCCATTTTTAACGGATTTTAAAGGAGTTTTACATGTGCGATGGTAATGGGATTTTAATATGATTTTTAGATAAACTTCTGCAATATGCCCAAGTAGGACGGAACTTTGCTATTCTTTAGCCGAGTATAATGAAATTTGAGATTGGAAATGAGGATTTAAAATAATTTTTCTAATTCCGAAACTCTGCACTACCGTTATTAGTTTCAATACTGAGGCGCGTGTCCGCTACACTCTATATTTTCCTTAGCAAAGCCAAACTTACCGCTCTGACAACAAATACTCAAAAAACATAACACAAAGTTTAAAGCGAATGATTTGCAAGAAAAGATTCTAATGGATCTTGAATATTGTTTCGGAGATAATCTTGATCGTTTAGGAATTAAAATAGTATGTTTAGGCTGTCTTAAAGAAACCTCAACAGCTGCATGATTCACAGAAACCTAAATAGACAACATTATAGAAGCCATATTGACATGTTTCTCACAAACTCGCCTATAAAAAATTAGTCAAAATTCATCATAATCGGTTAATAGCTGAGTTTTATTCTTACTGACCGTATTACAGAACTTTATCCAAAAATCGTTTTAGAATCCCATTTCCAACGCACACCCCAATTTTCATTATAATCGGTTAAGGAATAGCCAAGCTTCATCCTAATTGGCTATTCATATAATTTGTTAAGGGTTCAATTTGAAATGTAAAAGGTTCAATTTGGAATGTAAAAGGTCCAATTTGAAATGTAAAAGGTTCAGTGTAAAAGGATCAATTTGAAGTGTAAAACCTGTATGATGGTATAATGGTATGTGTGATGGTAAGATGGTATTATGTTACGTTGATGCGATGGTATGATGGTATGACAGTACAATGGTATGATGGTATCATGGTAAGATACTATATATGATAGTATGAGTGTCTGATGTTATGATATAGTGGTATGAAGAATTGATATTATTGTATGATGGTGTTATGGTATGATTGTATATATGGTACAACGTACGATGGAATGACGATATTTATTCTAGATTGGTGTTGTGATGGTATGACGGTATAATGTTGTGACGGTTGGATGGTATGATGATATCATAGCCTAACTCATACCGATAGTATGACTATATGATGATATGATGGTATGATTATAGAGACGGTATGATGGTACGATGTACGATGTAGTGGTATGTTGGTATGATTGTATGATGGTAAAATGGTATGATTTTATGATGATATAATGGTATGAAGGTGTGGTGGATTGATGGTAGGTTATACATCATGGTGTGATGGTGGGACAGTCCGACATCACTATGGTATAATTGTATGATGGTTTAATGGTATAGTGTCATGATGGTATAATGGTATAATGGAGTAATGATATGATGATTTCATTGCTTAAGGTGATGGTACGTATGCCGGTACGATGGTGAGTAGGGTTCGAGTTGAAATTGCGTTGGATTTCGGTTAGGGATTAATTTCAGGTCGGTTTTAGGGTTTAGTGGGTGGTTTGAGTTGAGTTCATACACGCATGTAGCTTTCGAATCGAGTTTATTTTGGGATTGGGTTGGTAAATAAGTGTAGAGTTGAGCAGAGGGTTGAGATTTGGGTTGAGCTGAGTTTAACGTAGAATTAGGATTTAGTTAGCTTGCACTGGGGTATGAGTTGTTCGGTTGGGGAATTATTTAATGGTTGATTTGGAGTTATGTTAAGGTTTGATTTAAAAGTTGATTAAGGGTTGATTTGGTCATTTAATTGATGGCTGAGTTGTAAAATGAGTTAGAGGTAAAGCTGAAAATTGACCCAGGAGGTTCATTTCGGGATCAAGACCGAAATTCTGATCACATTATGAGGTTTCAGCCCTTTATATTTTATTAATTCTGGTTCCTTCGTTAATATAATAAATTGTGCAATGGAAATGTCAATCACTTGTGATTTTTTAACCTATTGTTATTATTAAAGGGCCATATGGGCGTTCTGCCACCTCGCACTGCGACCTAAAAGATCTTTGGTGCTGGACCCTGCTTAATTATCCGTCTAATCAATATTCAGGCTCTTAATGAACTTGATAATACTGCCAGCTGGTACGTGATACATACTATCTGGGATTATTGCTCTCTCTCCTAGATGTTTACTACAGCATGTAGTTCTGCTAGAAAGACGGTAGCATTGAAACCCAAGGACTTCGAGAGGGGTGCCCCACTCCCGTATATTCCAACCTCTGCCCCGACTTCTGTTTGATTTTAAGTTAATAAAAATGAAATAAAAAAACATATTATAAGTCAACCTGTTTTAGATCTGGTGATTGATATGACTCTAAACAAATTTCTGCGATAAAATGCCAAAAAGAAGTCTTCCTTCGCAAATACCTTTGAATTGAAAGGAAAAATGATAGTTTTCTTAAATCCTGATTTTATGTTTTTTAGGCTTATGCCAGGACTCGTTTCTACATATTCCACAATTTTATCAATGGCATTTTGTGAAAGTTTCGAGCGTCTTCCACCACATGGTAGCTCATCTAAAACTTCGCCATCAAACTCCGCTCCACAGGGACGCATGCAAAGTTAGGAGAACCTATACATTGAGAGGCTGAAATGTACGGCCAGCTGCCATTGCGTTTAAATCGCTAGGTGACATTGCGTATAAATTTATACAAATCAAAATTTAAAATTTTTATTGTTATAATAAGTTTAAATTATCAGAAAATTGAACTTGGCTAAATATAATTGTATACACATCTACTAACATTTGGTTTGAAAAATTGTTAATTCTATTTGAATATTTGTTAATTTGATTTGAAAATTTGGTTTGAAAAATGGTTAACTTGACTTGGAAAAGGTATATTATCTCAAAAATTACCATGTATCTCCATCTTTTAAATTAAAATAATAATATTTTATTTGGTCTTGCATTCAAAATCAATCAAGTGATTTCTTGTATCGGGGTCTTAAAAAAAAATTTAATATCTAAATAAAAGTAATAAAAATTTGGTAAAATCTCATACCCCAAACTAAATCTCTGTTGACGATTGTATTCCGCCAATCGAACAACTTCTAAAACCCAAACACTTGACGTTAACCACCAGGGGTGCTATTCTTGAACCATTACGAAATCTTTCGTATTGCGAGTTAGTGTCAAAGTATTACGAAAACCCTAAAATCGTATTCTTGAAATCGGATTACGAAAATTTTCGCAACGGAACGTTATAAAATTTTCGTAATGATTTTTTCGTTTCCCATTGCATTTCGTAATGAATTCATTTGGATTTTTGTGTTAATTATATTGATAAGGATGTTCATAAAACTCAATACATATTTTCTATTCTCAATATTTTATAAAAAAGTGAAAACAAAAGCGTAAATTTTTTTTCTTTGTTTCACGTGTTCTTAAAAATATGTATTATTTATTTCGAGATAACGATGTACATAATTATATGCATTCGGTTTTGTTTACTACCTATCTACAACAAAAAGATATTTTCTTCTAAATTTTTGTATTTACATGTCGTATACCTAAATCTTGGGATATTTTTTTAAATGCTTGACCACTTTCTAATTTTAAACAATACGTGTAAGGGTATGAGATTTTTTCGTAATTGACAATTGGCTATAGCGGACAAAAATGGAATATGTGATTCAATACAACAAAAATATGTTATTTAAAGCTATATTGCCTTTTTAAAATTGTAATGATTGGAAATTAATTGTTGCAATGTGTAATTTTTATCATTCATTAAGTTCATTTGGAACAATTTTGTTTTATTATTTTAAATGCCCTGTCTTCAAACATTACGAAAATTTTCGTAATACACAATATTTTCGTAATCGTAATGGTGAAATCATAAATTAGTATTCTTGAAGCCATTACGAAAATTACGAAGAGAGGAATAAAAAACTAAGAAGATTTCGAAAGAGATGATTAAAAATGTTAGTATAACTCAGAATATTAAGCGAAGCGGACGCTTTCTTTACTTAAAATTAATAATTGTTGTGAATTTTTGTCAATAATAGCTTATTTATTTAATATTAAATTAAATATATTAAAAATGATTGTGTATGCTACTTTTTCTTTTAAAGGGAAGATTAATTCTGTTTAAAAAGACCAATGTATTGAAATCTTGTCAAAAATGGCCAAAAATTTGTTTGATCCAAAATCATTTATCTCGACGTTTTGGAAGTCCTTGAGTCCGAAAAAGAAAAAAAAAATATGTCTGTCCGTCTTTCTGGACGTCTGGATGTCTGTACCCATGATATCTCGAGAATCGCTTATCCGATTTAGAATTTTTTTTTCCAAAAATCTGTTTTTATGGTACGGCGGTACATATGACTGTATGATGGTACGATTGAACGATGATATAATGTTATGTCTTGTATGATGGCATGATGGTTTGATGGTATGTTAGTACGATGATATGATCCTATGCAATGCCACTACATAAAAAACCATGAAAAAAAAACTTGTAGTGGTGTTAAGGCAATAAAAATTTTTATTTTCCAATGGAACGTAAACACAATCCTATGGGATTTTGTGTTGCCTTTATTTTCAATTTAAATGAAAATTTTTATTGATAAATAGAAATAATTTTAAATTAAATACAATCTGTTTCGTCGGCAAGTGACCCCTTGTGTGTTGGTGATAGCTTTTCACATTTTTCATCATATCCCCCAAGTTATGGGCTCGATTTTAATTCTGTTTGCGGTTTTTTAAAGCTTATGAGTCACTTTATTGGTTAATTTGCACACTAAGCCAGGTTTTTGTCAAGAATGTAACAAATTATGGGAAAATCACATTTTTTTACTTAAACGTTTTTTTTATTTAAAAAAACCTCTACTTTTTAAAAAAAATGAACTGTAAGCCGAAAAAATGTCCCATGACATGGTTATTTTATTTATAATTATTAAGACATTGTTACTACCTAACTCATAAAATATTCGAACACCAATTTGTCGAAAAAATGGCGTTTGTTTGTTATCTAACCAAATCTTTTAAATTCGTTCGTTTTTCCGAACAAGGATTATTCCAACAACAACACGAGTCCAGCGTGAATTACGGCGTTTTTTTATTCGCTCCGGATAGCTGCTATCGAGAGCCGTCATATGAAAAGTGGCTCCGGATAGCGCTCCGAATAAATAGGTAGAGCCAAATATTTTTTATATCAAGTTTTCACTAAACAATTGAATTAAAAATGATAGTTTGATGTTAAATAAGTTTAGTTTACCAATAAATAGCGCGTCAAATTTAAATTTAGTAGTAAAAAAATGACGACTCTCGATAGCAGCTGTCCGGAGCGAATAAAAAAACACTACTAATATTAACGTACACATTGGAAGAGGATTTATTATGATTAATACGCGCTGACCCTACGACAAGTATCAGCCGCCTGTCTATTAGATTAGGCATATCGAGGTCAAGAAGGCCTTAATCCTTATAACTTCCGTCGTGCTCAACATCTAGGAGATGTAGACCATCGTGCCAGATCAGTTTTTTGTAACGATAATTTCACAGCAAAGAAGTGATGTCAATTTTATAAGGAGAATATTGTATATTCTCAATTTTATAAGGAGATTATTGTGGACAGATAAAGCTACTTTCGCCAGAGCGGGTATAACAAATTATAGAAACCTCCATGGTAATCCAAATGTATGGGCGGGAATGATCCACGATTAACTTAACGGACCTTACGTGGTAATAAACAGGCTTGATCAACAAGTATTATTAGAATTTTCAGGAATCACGTTGTCATGGAAAAAGTGCCATTGTTGAGGAGAAGGCGAATGCAGCTGCAATTAGATGGAGCTCCAGCATATTTTGCAAAGACAATACGTGATCATTTGAATGAAAATTATCCACGGTGGATCGGTAGAGGAGGTCCTGTAGCCTGGCCGCCAAGGTCCCCTGATCTTACGCCCCTAGATTTTTATTTCTGACAGCAAGAATTTTCCCTGCTGCAGCAGAAACAAGAGGTAACCCTTAACAAGTGCGTTGGACAACAACTAGTGTGATCAGGAGAGCCCTTGTTTGTTTACAAGAGAGTGGAGAGCATTTCGAACATGTCATTTAATTAAAAATGTTTAATAATTTGTAATAAAAATTGTTTTTATTGATTATTAATAAAACAGTATTATTTTGTTTCTTTGACTTTAATTTAAATATCTTTTTTGTTTAATTTCCCTACTTTCTCTAGGTGATTTTTGCGCGGTATTTTTAAGAGTTAGCTAGTAACAAAGTTTTGTCAATTTGTAGATATTATGCTGTAGATTAATAATAATAATTAAAATAATTAACTTAATGGGACATTTTCACGGTTTACAGTTCAGTTTTTTAAAAAGTAGAGGTTTTCTTTACTAAAAAAAATGTTATTTTCCCGTAATTATACATTCTTTAAAAAAAACCTAGCTAAGTGCGCAAACTATCAAATAAAGTGACTCATAAACTTCATCTTTTCAAAAACCGCAAACAGAATTATAATCGAGCCCATAACTTGAAAATGAGACCCACACGTTAAAGGATTTTTTGCGATAATTTTACTTAAATATTCCGAATTTTCCGGCCGGGCACTTGACGACGAAACACATTGTATATCTTGCAGTTTGTACAGAATTTTAATTGAAATTAATAAAATTTTAATTAACAATTTTGCATTTTTGTAAATTGATTTTTAGGGAAATCGTTAGGATTCGTGTTTTTTTCTAAATTTCTTTTCGTAGATTACTAGATTAGTTTTATTATAAAGCATGGCTGTTTATGTGGTAGCATTGGTAAAGTAATAAAACTAATCTAGTAATCTACGAAATGAAATTTTTTAAAAAAGCACGAAGCCTGACGATGTTTGAGAATAAAAATTTTAATTAAAATCGTGGACAAGCTGCAATTCGATATATTTAATTTAAAATTATTTATATTTATCAATAAAAAAGTTCATTTAAATTGAAAATAAAGACAACACAAAATAATTCCCATATGATTCTGTTTACGTTTCATAGGAAAATAAAAATCTTTATTCCCCTCTTTATATTGGGGATTTGACTTTTGTAGACTGATGTCACGGCTATTTATGTAGTGGCATTGTCCTATGATTCCTATGGCGATATGATTTTAGATCGTATTGTCGTACGATACTATTATGTTATGATGGTATGATTGTATGACTTTACGTACCATTAGTATTAGCCGCCAATCAATCCAATTCCAATTACAACACGCGACATTTAAAAATACATCCCAAATTGTCAATTAGTATTGTAGCTATTACCCTTATTTTTAAGAAAATAATAAACATACCACAAGCAAATAGGTACCCTTTTTTTGTGGTAATAAAATAATAAATATTTATCGAAATGTAAATACATATTATTTTTAACCATCAACAGAAATTGTTGAGTTTTATGAACGTCTTTGTATGAATATAATTAAAACAAAAATCTAAATGATTTCATTACGAAATGCAATAAGAAACACAAAAACCATCCGAAAATTTTAGAAACGTGACGTTGCGAAAATTTTCGTAATCCGGATTTCTAGAATACCATTTTAAGAACTTACATTTTCATCTTCTCTCTCGAAATTTTATTATTTCTTTTTTTGCCTCTCTTCGTTATATTCGTAATGGTTTCAAGAATACTAAATTATGATTTCACCATTACTATTACGAAAATAGCATTACGAAAATTTTCGGTTACGAAAATTTTCGTAACGTTTCAAGAATAGCACCCCAGATATCTTTTCGATTGAACTCGAAACGAAATAAATGACCAGATATACCAAAAATTATTGTACTTGGGATAATAATATAACATATGAGCTGTTATTTTTGAAAGTGGTTTAAGTCCATTTTTCAAAAAAATTAAGTTAATGAAAACTATAGTCAAAATAAAAAAAATGAATCCTTATTTGTTGTGCAATAAAATGAAAATTCAAAATCCCGTATATTTTTGCATTCATTGTTTACTTTTTCATTATCTCATTTCAACAAAATATGGACTTATACCACTTTCAAAAATAACAGCTCATATCACACAGAAAAACCGTTTTATTTTGTCAGTAGTACCAGCCATTTTACACATGTATTTAGCCATTAATAGTTTCAGAAGGTTTCAGTAGCTCGTAATATACAACGCCTTTCATATCCCACCAAATACATTGCATAACCTTATCATAACAAAAATTTCACTTTGGATATGATGAACCAGCTTCACCAGGCTTTACCCAAACAGTTTTACGTTAAGGATTCTCATAGTAAATTCATTTTTTATCTCGTCACAGGTCGATACAGAAAACCGTTTCTTTATTCTTTTTGAAGAAGCATTTCAGAAGTGATTTTCGACATTTCATCCTACTTTCTGTTAATTCATGTGGTATCCAATTTCCAAATTTTTGAACCATACCCATTCCATGTAGATGTCTACTGACAAAAGATTGATCAACATTCAATGCTTCTGCCAATTCTTGTTGCGTTTGTGTGCTGCCTCCATCCAATATTAGAAACCTATCGCAAAACTTTAATAGCTGGGGATTTAAATATTAATTTGCTGGATTATGATGATAGAGATGTTATTCATAATAAAGAATTGCTAAATTCGATTGATTTTGCTGTACTTAATAAAAATGACGTAGTGAAAGCCATTATCGATCACTTTGTTACTGATAACAAAAATCTTTCTTATAAGCTATATAATTTTGAATCATCGATAGCGGATCATCAAGACATGTTGCTTCAAATTAATTCCTTCCATCATAAGCCAACATCTAGGTAAACGAAAACTAAGTTTTGGATTACGAATGGTTTGAAAAAAACTTTATTGGTCCTCAATTAAAAATGTCACTTCTTAGGACGTGTCCGATTTCTGTGCGAAATAATATTTTTGTGATAAATTAAGTTAAACTGTACGCAACCAAATTATCACAGCACCGGTGTGTTATAATTTTGACATGTCCGTAATAATTCTTGTTTCTGTGCCGGTGAAGTAAACAAAATAAGTTTTATATAATTTAATTTAATTTTATTTATATAATATAATAAGTTCCAGCATTTTCTAGTGTCCAGCATTTTGTGAACAATATCACAAACGGCGGATGTTGACATGTTCATTGCTGCACCTACAATTCTATAACTAGTCCCACTTGCCAGCCACAGCAAAAATATCATTAGTTCCATTTTTGGTCCCCAACCATGGTTTTTATTGGGCAAGAATTTGCTAATAGCGATGAAAGTTTTAGACGATATCGTTAAATGCATTCTCGTCACCGGATCATTATAACTAAGTATTGAATTAACAATACTGTTTGTTGAGAGAATTGTGTACATTATTAGTCGCTGCAAAGAATGAATTTTATTAATATTTATAAATACCCAGAGAGCAATATCTAACATACATACCTGGGGGCCTATTCTCGAATTCCACATCCATTTTCCACATGTGGACATCTGTCAAAGTTCATAAAAATTGAATTTTTTCGGTACTAAGGGAATATTTCCGAATGGGTATAAGCATGTGGAAAAAATTCCCCAATTTCATTTTTATGTGTGATCTTTGACAAATGTCCACATGTGGAAAATGGATGTGGAATTCGAGAATAGGCCCCCTGTAAGCTTAAATGTATCATACCTGGGAGTTTAGGAGATTCATTATTAAAGGTCGCGCAAAGTTTCGTGTTCTTCTCATTACACAGATTTAAGCCGAAATTAATAGAAATAATACCTTATTTGGATCAAATTTTGCCTCTGTCATTTTTATATACACTTTTAAATAACTCTCTATGTACAATTTGTCGTTTGTTGTATTTCCAAATGTCAATTTTATTATGTCAAAATTATTTCTGTATTCGGACAGCAAATGAACTTATTTCAAATATGGAAGAGAAAATTATTTCACTAATGTCAAATTTACCACAAAAAAATTATTTCGCACAAAAATCGGACACGTCCTTATACAAACTAAAATAATTGAAGTTAGTAATAAACCTAAGTGTAAGAAATGGGTAATCGATGAGCTCCGTGATTTAATACGATATAGGCCAAAATTCTGTATATTAAAACAGGCGAGTCCTGGAAATAGTTACATAAGCAATACTTATGAATACTATAAACAAGATTCTTCGAAAACATCTAAACGTTTGCGTAAGAAATATTATACCAATTTATTTCAAAATAATATGTCTAATCCAATCATTTACCCATTCCTAACCAATCTGATTATTATGATGGTTTGAATTATCAGATAAGCGAGAATTTAAACTTATATCCTACTAATGCTGAGGAAATTAGTGCGATTATCACCCACCTCAAAAGCAATGTGGCAACTGGGCAAGATTATATATTATCCAAACTTCTCCAAAAGTATCACGGTTACCTAGCGGAACCTTTGTCCAAATTGATAAATAAATCAATAGAGCTTGGTACTTTTTCTGACTCAATGAAGATAGCTAAAGTTACACCTGTATTTAAGGCTGGAGATAAAACAAATATTAATAATTAGTGGCCAATCTCTGTTTTACCAGCTATTTCAAAAGTTATGGAGCGCATTATTTATAAAAGACTAGACATTTTTTTAATTAACATTAATGTAATATCGCCACATCAATTTAGATTTTGTGAAAAATCTAGCACTACTACAGCATGTTTAACATTGACTGATCAAATCAGTAAATTCATTGGCAAAAACAATTCGTTTCAACCATCTTTATTGATATGAAAAAAGCTTTTGATTCAGTCGATCACAAAATTTTACTTCAAGCAAATCTATTTAAAGATTATATATCAAACCGCAAGCAAGTAGCTAGTTGTTGTATTAAATAATTAGTACCTGCTAAATTTTTGATGCATTTCATAGAAAATTCGATTTGATGAAAATCACCTTACTATAGATCAGACGATTCAGAGGTATAAAAATCCAAAATCTTCAATTGTGCTCCGATTTCTGTTAATAACTTTAAAAATTATAAATATATAAATAATAAACTTTTTGAAAACATTAATTTTAAGTAAATACAATTAATTACCCTGCTTTACATTTCAATTAATTTTTTTTTTCTTTAATTTTACTTCTAGGAGAAATTACAATTAATTTATTTTTTGCCAAAATTTGTCACAAATTTGTTCTCATTATTATTTGTGACATATGAAAAAAATCAAAATAAAATAGAAAATCAATTAAAGTTAAGATTATTTTTTGGCTATGTATGCATATGGTCAGGTTTTGTGTGTTGTCTGTTACATCTCGCAAGTGGTTCAAAAATTTGTTGTTAACATTTGTTGTGGTTATTTGTAATTACACATTAGGATTGGCAATTTCAAAACAGTAAAGAATTTTTTTAGTTTTTAAGTTAAAATTAATAGTAGTGACTAGGAAAATATCGACCGCGGTCCTAGTTTTAAGTGGAAAGTAATTGGTTAACGGGCACGTGATAAAATAACCAAATTAAAAGAATAAAATATAAAAGTGTCAACATAAGGTTGTGTTAAAAGTTTCAATAAAAGCGCATTAGTTTTTAATACAAATCAGTATCATTTCCAAATTACGGAAAGAGAAAACTGAAAATAAATAGGATAAAATACCAGGTAAGAAAATTATTAAATTTAAAGATATTTAGCAAACAAAAAAAAACATTAAAAAACCAAATTCATAACATTCAAAACCAAACTAATTAAATTCATAAAAAACAATCCCAATAGCAAAAGACATATACAAAAACTATAACAAATAGTAGTATTATAATATCATAATATATAAAATAACTTCAACAAATAACAAAACATTACAACAAATTATTAAATTATATAACATGGCATTATAACAGTTTTGCTTTGATTTTGCGACATTTGTTTTATTGCGTGCAAATTTTTATCAACTTTTATTAATCGAATTTTAATTCTAGGATCCTTCTTCAGTTTTTTTGTTCTTGTTATTATCTAGTATCGTATAGATCATAATACTATTGTGGACCTTGTTGCTGTCGTCAAGTTACTAACTCGAAAGACTCACGGTAATTTCCACTGTTTATAAGTTTATTTTTGTTTTCCTTGTCTTTTTCCACTCAAGCAATCCAAATACCACATTTCCTAATTCCAAATTTTAAATTCATAAGTTACTATAGGACCGGACTATAACTGTAACAACTATAAGTATACGAGGACTATAAAGTGTTTCCCATAGAAGAAACTGGAAAGTTGTGGCCACCCGCATCTGAGATGGTCTCAAAACGCAGGACAATATTAGAAAATCTCAAACTGAAATTAGATTTAACTTCTGGAAACCTTCTAGATGGTTTTCTTGATATGCTATGTTTCCGACCAAAGGCTCAATAATGGCTGGAACAAATTTATTTGAGGCGTCACGCACAATCAAATATAGGTTGACCTATCTGGAAATTTCGTTTTCTACTGCGGAGATTATAATGTTTTGAAGCCCTCCCTGTACAATCCTTCAATATAGAATTACCTGGGTTTGGACAATATTTGTATTTCTCTCAAATAAATATTCGAAATTTATTTGCCTACTAATCTACACAAATCTTAATCAGATCCATGCAAGGATATATGCTGACCAAACACAAAATAATGAGGAGGGAGCTTAGTGACCGATTTACTCGCTCAGAAGCATTACTCCACCGATTATTACCACTAATGCCCTGAAGTTTACACAAATAAGCCTGAAAAGGACGTTGCAGAATAAAGGTCATTCCCTGGGTCAAATAATGAAATATGGTATATAAAGATTTATTACAATAATATATTTGTATTATGTTCACAAGAATTTTCATTATCTTCAAATAAAATTGTCTTTCTGTCCATCGCGTAAACTTTTACTATACGTTTTCTTATTGAATGTTGCTGTTGTTTGGCAATTTACCATGTAATGTACAAAAATAAACGGAAAAAACTTTCAAATTTCTCCTTACTTTAAAACAGGAAATAAAACCATATAAAAATCAAACATACAAGGGAGACCAGCATAATCTAACGAATAATATTTTTTGTTTAGTTTGGTCTGTTCAAAAGTGTACAAAATACAAGAAAATAAAAAAATTATCGAATGTCAAACTATCTTTTCCAATAAAAAGATTACAATTATTTTTCTCGTTTAGTTTTGCAACTTTAACTTGTGTACATGCATTGTTGGTTGTTGGTGGTTCGATTGTACATAAGAATTTACACAATAATATTTATTTCGCTTTATTCTTTTTATTTTTTAAAGATATAACATTTTTATGTTTTTTTTTTACAACAATCAAAGAAATAATGGAAAACCTCGAAAGTTCCAATATAATATAAAAGCAGCATAAAAATCCATAATATGGACTTAAATTTTTTGGTGTTTGTGTTATGGTTTCATATGTTGTTATAAAAAAACTCATTGATAAAAAATTTAAACATATGTATGAACTTATACCGCACCGCATACGAAAATATACATAAAAACCAGCCAACACATTTTTCATTTTATTTAAATTTGCATATTTTTGGTTTATGTGACACTAAAGAAATCGAACAATATTGAAATAAGTAGGAAGTTACGCGTATCATTCATTTTGGAAAATAGCAAATTCTAGGGGTTTGACTTTAGGCAACGTAGTAGCCACAAGAGCCATTGATATTTTCTTATAACCTAACATGAAAAAGTGTATAGCGCTTAGAGTGTTCTTGTAAAAAAACTAAAGGATGCAGCCTAAATGCGCGGTAAAGTCTGCATTTGAGATACTCTAAAATGTAGCATAATTCACTCAAACTTGCAGACTCGGGAGGCACCCTGTACAGTTGGTGAAGACGGTCGTATGTTTTGTCCGCTCCGTGTATTTTAAGTGACTTTTAGTTTTGGCTCTGACTTTCATGTCAGTTGAACGAGTTTTCATTTTCTGTATCTTATTTTTGATTTTTTAAAGTAGGATTACAAACTAAACGAGAAAATTGTGTTGAAAATTTTTGCACATCGGTCTGCTGCCTCATTTCCTTTAATGGTGGAGTGGTCAGGAGTTCTAATAAATTACAATAGCAGCTCCAGATCAATTTCGAGTTGAACACTGAAGCTCCTAAGGCTAGCAGAGCTGCCTGGCTGTCCGAGATTATATAGATCTCGGTCTTCTTATATTTCTTTTTGAGACATTGAAGCACACACACCTCAATAGCAAGAGTCTCTGCCTGAAAAACTGTGGGGGTGCAACCCAGTGGTATGCATAGTTCTAGGTCGGGCCCGACTATCCCTGCACCGGTACACCCGTCTGTTTTTGACCCGTCCGTATAGGAGGGAGGGGGAGGCGGGGGAGGGAGGAGATAATACTCTCTACCAGTGCCCTATCCGGCAAACTAATAGTAAAAAAAAGTGAAAACGTTACAAATTCTTAATTATGATCTTTGAAATACTTTCATAAATGTTTGAATTTCACATATATGATTATCGTTTAAGTAAATCATTTTCATTTTCGTCTTCATTTTAACTGATTTATTTAACACAGAATATAGAAAAAAAAATTCATAACAACAATATTCTGGTCAAATTGAAATAAAAGCTTACTACAATTAGTTCGTTCATTAAGTCAATATACATTACATAGATGGAAGTGATGACCATAAAATTTGGTAATATCGTACCAAAAATTGCCACCTGGGAAAATTTCAAGTTCAAAAATTGTAGGAAAAGCAAAACAAATTCACAAAATATAGGAACGTGTGATAATTTTGTGATTAAATAATTTTTTGTCGTATTTGTCTGTAAACATTTTAGACATCTTACGTACACTAGTAAAACTAAAGATAAATTTAGCAAGTATTATTTTAATTCGTCAGAGCCAACTTTGATGTATTTTTCAAAATGAAAGTTCGAAAAATATATTTTATAAATAATTTAATTTTAATATTTCTGCAACTAATATTTACTTAATACCAATATAGCCTTCTTGTAAATTGTTGTTAAAGATATATGTATATGTAGAAAATTTTATATAAACATTTTATAATATTTTTGCTTTTTTCATTGCAAAAACTTGAAGCTAATAAACACCATTTTTACTATGGATTCCTATGGAAATCAGTGAAAAGATATACCACTAAAGGCTTCTAAAACGGCTTCTCAATCTATTTAAAATAACGCAGCATTCTAAATTAGATTCCTGCTGGCTTGTAAGGAAAAGGCAAGCGAAAAATATTGCAACCAACGAATTTTCCTTTGTTGTAAACAAATGATATCAGTTAGGACAAACGAAACACAATTGGCAGAAATAATATGTGTGATCGTAATTAAAGAAACATATTTATTTTTGATTCAAATACATAATATATTTGTAGGAATAATTTTTAAGGTCACTTGTTGCAACTAAGAACTTTTACCACTAGTGCATAAACGATTTAAATTTTATAAGTTTTACTTCAACGAATTCTGTTTAATACAACTGTCAGGCAACGAAACAATTTTCTCAGTGCAATTCCTTTTACGAAGCTTTTAGATTTCCAACACTAAGACTGTGTCAAATCTAGGTTGCTTTGCTGTAGGCCATCTCGTTACAAGAAATGTATGGTAATTTCAATAGTGCTGGATATGGCAAACATTATTTAACAAAATATTGTAAATATAAAAAATGTATTGATTTAAAATTATTATGTTTGTTTTTTTTTAAATTCAAATTTTAATGATCAAACATTTATGTTTTTATTAACAATCATAAAAGATATTTAGACTACAACTTTTATTTCGATATAATTTTTTTTTTGGTTCAAATCTCCAGAAAACAATAAAAACTATTTTTTATTGTTTATAGAAAACGTGATTTCAAATTTCTCTCAAATCAGTGGATCAGAAAAGAAAAATGCGATGTGAATGTCATTAACGGTATTCAGCTAAAAATTGGTAAAAAAATAAAAGGAAATTATTGATAATGCTAAAGTTTTAATGACGATAAACTATTTTGTAGTTAAAGAGTATGAATTATTGTTTTAAAACTTGTACTCTTCGAAATTCAAATGAATCGAATAGCATAAAAGTACAAAGCTTTTCCGAACATCAGAATGGATGGAATGGACCAAAGCACCTAGAATACAAGCCGTCAGCGTCAAATTGGAACTTAATATAAGGGGGATAGAAAGACAAAAAAATGGATTTTTCATATTATGGTAAGTTATGTTTTTTTCATTTTGTTTTTCTTAAATATCTTACAAAATTGAATTTTGATTTCTACGTTATCAAGAAGAAGAATTGATAAAAGAAATGATTTGAAAATCAACTAATAAAATCTTGTGTATAGATATTTAATTAATGTTTCACTAAAATCCCTTTATTTACAAACACATCTTTATCTCATGACGTGTCACATTTTCTTCATGTTTTTTTTTATATTATAAAAATGTCGATCAATCGCAAAGAGGTTAAATTAAAGAGAAGAAACAAATTTTTTTCTCTTTTATGTAAACAAACCATTTAGTTTTTATTGTTGTTAAAAAGTGGTTGTGAATAGTTTGTTTATTTCTACTCTATTGTATTTTAAAGTCTTTGATAAATAGTAAGTAAGATCTTACTGATTGATTGATTTCGATTTTATAATTTTATACTGTATTTTTCACATAGGCGTACAAAGAAAAAGTAAATTTGTACAATTTTATATTAATCAAATTACTAAATATAAGTTGTTGGTTTTAGAATATGTTATACTCAAAGGTTTGATTTAAATATAAACCTTAAAATATTTTCTGGTAGAAGTATTTTTCATTGATAAAATTTTAATCAAAAATGTTCAATTTTACATGGGGTCTTATGGGAAATCGTAAAATGTATCTCCAAGATAGACGAAGTAAAAATGGTTTATTGCTAACATAGAAAAATTTTGGTGACCTCTATATTTTCGGTGTTATTTGGATTTAATTACTATTGACATTACAAAATACTAATTTCTTTCCAATATATGATCAATTCCAATATATGACTCGTCGAAACTAATACAATTCAAGTACATTTTGAGGTAGTTGCGTGACAGAAGTTTTTTTTTTCGAAATACTTTTGTAATTTTTGTTTATTTCAATTGACGACGTTCATAATAAGCCTAAAATAAAATAAAAATGGGGTGTTGCGTCAACGCAACATTGGGCATACAACAACAATTTGTAATTTTTAATTTTTTTCATACATGTTTTTTATTTCTTTGATTATCCATGAAAAACGAAAATTACTTTCACAAAAACAATATAATATTTCACGAATTCACAACCAATGTAATTATTGAACAAAATAATTACTAAACTAGGCTAATTGAAGATAGTCTGCGTAAATCGCGTGCTCCTTTAGGCAGAAAATCGCTTTTTTTTATTGTTCTCCCTTTGGAGGCTAATATCCCATACAGAGTAAGAAGGGATGTTGCTAATTGCCGCCTAAACGTTAGTTGGTCTATTTTTAAATTTTACGATTTGGCTAAAGTCCAAACATTGCTTACAGCTAGGTCCAACATCCATAAAATTACTGGCGTAGAGAATTTTTTCACCCGGATACACATTCGATAATTTGAAATATGGTTATCTAATTGGTAAACTCCACCCACATATTTGTTGTACATTTTAACTACAAATGGTTGTGAAACGTCAATTTTCTTTTGTGATGCATGAACATAACGTCTTGCCGTACCTACTGGATTAAAACAATTTGATAACAGAGATACTGTTTGATTACCCTTCCAGCGTGTTAAAACTAGTTCGTTTTCGACATCGACTTGGTTCTCAAAATATCCTCTTTCCTTTTTATTTATGAGTTTTTTATCAGTCATTTTTATATTTTTAAGCCTGCTCTCTCTCAAAGTATTGGTCGGTTGCTGCAAATCTGATTTCACTAAGTGCGCGTACTAGGTTTGGTCCAGTAAAAAAATTATCACAAAAAAAACGAAAACTGGATTCCTGGGGAAACGTTTTTTAAGCTGATGTGCGGTGGTTTGGCGTCTATTGGAGGGGGAGACCAAAGTTGAGTAGATTAATCTACCAGCTCCGAAACCTTGCAGTAGTGTGCGCATCATGTGAGCTGTTCTGGTCATGTCATTAGGCAGCTGTGTGATGGGTACAATTGTGTAAGGAGTAACCTGTTCACAGTGTACGTGCTGCCTCCTCGTGGCAACCACTAATAACTAAGGTCATTTCGCACATTGTTGGCCATTTGGCACAGACTAAAGTACGGCGCTAAAGGAGAAAACCTTGACAAAAAACCCTAATCTAAGGTGGAACAGCATATGCCGAAGGATGAATGGCTGATAGTTTAATCAGTCCAAAATATGCGGACTCTGGGTACCAGGCACCCTCCAGTTTTATTTGGCCTTCCTGTAGTAAAGCTGGGTGACCTACAGGCGATTTGCAATTCCCAGCAACTCGTAAGAGTAAAATCATCCTTAGGCTCCAATGCTACCGTATTTCTAGCGGAACTACATGCTGTAGTAAACATCTAGGAGGAAGAGCAATAAGCCCAGATGGTATGTATCACGTACCGGGAGGCAGTATTGTCAGGTTCATTAAGAACATGAATATTGACAGGACGGATAATTAAGCAGGGTCCAGCATAATAGATCTTTTAGGTCGCAGTGCGAAGTGGCTGATCGCCTGCACGGCCCTCCAATAATAATAATAATAATAAGCTGATGTGCAAAATTGAGAACAACAGATTCTCCCAGTCCTAAATTTTTCTCCCGTTACTGATGACGTCCTTGGTAGATATCAAGTTTAACAGTATCCTAATCGAGCAGCTGCCACCCAAGGCCTTATAACCAAAATGGACTGGTTTGTTCCGAATGAATTGCTTGCATGGATGTCTTCAGTAATACGGTATCATTGATTCATTTACTGATACATTCATTTCCACAGGAGCATATTTCAAAATACCTGATTCAAATGGGAAATAAGTGGACGTATTTTGACAAATCGGTCTGTATTATCCGTAATAAAATCGATATCGCAAAAATGTATATTGGTGAAAATATCCTCGAAAAGGTGTTACGTTCGACGAGAGGAAGGTGGACGATAATATGGCTATCCAAGTCCCGCATAGCTCGCTTTCCAATTTGGGGGACCACAGATATTGAACCCGATCCCAAAACACCGATTCCCTTCAGTAGCTAGGTTACCCACGCTACTCCTAGAAGTAAATCGAGTTCAGGAACGAGTCCTCACCTGGTCATCGCAGAACCCCGATCCAATCATCCCCTACATGTCGCACATTACCGTGAACAACATACTGGTAGAGGATGATGGAAGAACTGGATCGTCCGCCATGCGTACCGCCTCCATATCACGCAAACAGAAATTTTGTCCACGGAGTCCTTCACCTGCAGCTTTAGGTCCGGCTATCCTCAGTCCCGAGGGAGTAGGTGAATTGGTGAAGGCCCATCCGTGGATTACTTTGCTGCAATGACTTCAGTTTACACAACACTTTACCTACCCTTTACGCACATTCCCACGATGACTCACATTGTAACACTATACCAATTAACAATACATATTCATTTCTTAATCACGTTATAAATAAAAGTTTTATTATAATTAGGGATTTTGTATGTAAATTACAATCTGGATTTATTTATAAGATGTATGTAGACGTTCACACAAGCAAGTACTTGGACCGAAATCCCTTCCGTAGGCTGTACTACTGAGCCACTTAACACCGTGTAAAATTCCGAGAAAAAAAAATAGCAGAGTGATCTGGGAACGATGAGCTCAACGTTGGGACCCCTGAAATGAAAGGAAAAAAAAATGATTTGCGCCACACGCAATCTGTGCCCGCACTCAATCGCCAAGCCACTACCTAGGAGTTCCTCCACCACTTACTTTAGTGAGCGTATACCGAATCCGTCGTCTTGTTAGTTGAATCCGCTACCCGGCGCCGGTACTTGACCCCAATGAACCGCGTTGTCGTGATTTTGGTGTTCGTCACCTGGTTCTTCCTGTTTATTATTTTTGGTTTATTTTTCCTTGTATATTGATGATTATCCGCTGGTGGGTATTCCGGTTTAGGACTATCCGGAAATGTTAACCATGCGTCGGATTATTTCCCCGTAGTAATAACCGGAAGTATTTTACCCCAGTTTATACCTTGCACGAATAGGATTTCAATATATGTATTTATCAGGTAACTAGCCGGTGTATGATGGTTGTAATCATGTAACAAGTGGTTCAACCAAGATCAAAATTAGAAAAGAGAGCGAATGACCGGTTGTCATCCGCTTATATACTTTTTTTTTATTTACGAGTACAACAACAATTTGACAGGATTTTTGTCTGTGTGTAGTTTGGACTATCACCATGCCTCTACATACCGGCACCACAACTACGAATGGTGCAAGCAACCAAAAAAAAAATATAACATACACCATGCCAACATAACAAACAAAAAAAAATTATTAAAGTATACAAACAACAAAAAAGGAAAAACAGGAATTACCCACCAGCTGGTGTTGCTGGTTTTTTTATTTGTTGTGATCGGTGCTATTGTTGTGGTTGTGAATTTGTGACAGGTAAACGTACAAAAAGTTTGGTATTTACTTTAATTTATATTAGTTTGGGTTAATTTTATGTTTATGTTTCAGAAATTATGGGACAAGAAAAAAAACATGAAGTATGGATTTACAATTAGTTAGATAATATTGGAGGTTTGAATGAAAATTCTTCAGGAGATGGTATTTTTATTGTTTTTTTTTTTTTTTATCATTGATGGATACTACGGTACGCGAAATATAAGTACGGTGCGTGAAGCAGAAAATATGTAGAAAAAATTTGAAATGCAAGTAAATGGAGATTGTGACATTTTAAAGAAAAATGTGGATTAGTGTTTTATTTAGACTACCAACGATGCCTCGCATCGTAACAAAGGTTCCGCCTCATCCATTTTGAAACTAGTAAATTTATGGTATCATCGTCATTCACCCAATATAGTCGCCTTCTAGGTAGTTCGTTATATCCTGACAATATCATGACTCCAAAAATCGCATACACATCATCGGCTTCGATATTTATTGATTTGTTGCGTTTTTTAGAAGCGTAGTTCACAGTCTCTTTTACTACCAACTCAATAAAAGAGACAGGGAAATATAATTGAAAAAAGTCAATGGCATGCGACACGTTTGATAAAGTTGCAGGATATACATGGTTATCATCCCATGTTTCGATTCTGTACATCATTCCCGATAATTTCAAATCCTGCTCATCTCCCAGTATCTAATTTTGCTTGATTTTGAAATTCAAATTGCTTTAACTTATTGAAATTGTGAGCCTTTTCAGATTTTTAAAAAATTGAAGATAATTTGTTATCATGCTATACAACGCTTCTGTCTTGGCTAATTGGAAGTAGACCGTCAATGCCATTTTCAGTACCGACACTTTGGCATGAACCTAGTAATCACTACAATGATTGCTAATTTTTTTTGACCGACATATACGAGGTTTTTCGAAGAAAATTAAACATAATATAGAGTATGCTACAGTCAATTCTGTATCGAAACCAGTCGCTCATAATGAAGACATGCCTCATCCTTTGCCTTCTGACACAAGTCAAAGTACAGAGCTAGATATGAGTGATGAAGATAACGATGATGACGAAATTCAAGATTAGAATCAAGATCCCGATCTTATACCTTCTTCAAGTTCACAAAACCAAGTAATTCAAATCCAGACAAATGCAAATCTCGTATCAAATCATGCAACTCCAAATGGGGATACATTTAATTGAACAACAGGAGTTGAATGATTTGATATACGAGATTTGGATTTGTCTGGATTTGAAGTACTTGGTTCTAGATTATAAGAGTGGAACTTGTTGGGGCAGGATATAAAAATAACTGTACAGCGAAAACGAAATAGAGAAATGGCTTCATTTTACTCAAATTCTGAAGACCTATAGTATGTTTTTATAACAATATCGAATCACAGATGCGCGAGTTGAAAATTCCTTATGAAACAAGGGACTGTCGTTTGTTAATTGATGCTTCGAAAATGAGTCTGAAAGCAGTTTTACTTCATAATGGCGATTATTATTCATCAATATCGATCGCTTATACAACTGTTTTAAAAGAAACATACGAAAATATTAAATCAATACTGGAGTTAATAACATACAAAGATTTTAAGTGGGAAGTGTGTGCTGACCTGAAAGTAATAGCTATGTTACTTGGATTGCAAGCTGGATTCACCAAGTACTGTTATTTTCTCTGTATGTGGGACAGTAGAGCCACTGATAAACACTAGGTTACTGCTCGAAACAAACAGAATTTTTATGCGGCAAAAAGAATGTGAAATATTTGCCTTTAATGGTGTTAATTAACCTCCACCGCATACTATATAAAGCTCGGCTTAATAAAGAATTTTGTTAATAAATAAGAACGAACGATGAGGGATTTTTATACCTGAAGTTTATTTTTACAAAATTAAGTGAATCAAAATTAAAAGAGCGAATATTTATAGGACCACAAATAAGCCAGCTGATGAAGGAACCAGATTTCGATCAAAAGCTAAATGACAAAGAGTTAGACGCATGGACGAATCGCAGAGCCGAAAATGCAGAACTGTTACATGCATACAAAAAAATGTGGTAAAATGTCAATGAAAATTCATTTGCTCGATTCGCATTTTTCTTTTGGCCTTTTGTTTATCAGTGATGAACAGGGAGAAAGGTTCCGCCATGATGTAAAAAATCTGGAGGAGTAGTTCCCATCCTATAATGACATATACAGTTCGATTGGTGGAACCATTTTTGACATACAACCACACACTTGTTTTCATGCGATGCGGATTAGGCATATTTCTGGAGCCAGATTCAATCAACTAACCTTATTCACAAAAAAAAACTTATTTATAATTGTAACTCGCTGAAAATGAAGTGAGATTATTTCGGCACAATTATTATTATTATGTTGATATGAATCGGATGAGTCATCAGGTTGGGAAGGGTAAACTGATTTTATTATTTTTATATTTTATGGTCACACTCATTGATTGTGTTGTCTTTTTGCATTGGGGAAAACAAAAAGAAAAAAAAATATTTATTTTATTGCCACCAACACAATTAAAGGGTTTTATTCAATGAATTTATTTATTTGTTTTCATTTTTTTTCGAGCAGTATTGGCTCCATCTAATTAAAATAGATTTTTTTTTATATATAATTTTCTTCCATTTAATTTGTTTTTATTTTTGAGCAATTCTTTCCATAGTTCCGAAATTTTTCCAATGGATGAAGCTGTAAATAATACATTTTTGTGGTGACGACAGGTTTGGTTCAGTGGAGTGAACCGGAAAAAAGAAAACTTATATAAGTCGTGGACGTGACATGTTTAATTCTCTTTTTCCCTTTGGATTTTGATGGTAACAACTGGTCATCGGACCGCTCTCACAACTTAATTTTTTTTTTTGACTGCGGATCATATTTGTTTCATCTTTGGACACATCTATTGACATTTTGGACAAAATGGAGGGTCATAATTTTTGAGGAATGGTTTCCCGCATCGTTTTTTTTTCTTATAATTTTTTTTTGGACAAACACAAAAAAAAATTTTCTACAAAAAAGTATACCTAGTGGTTTTTTTTTATTATTTTTATTATAACAAAGTAGCGCAGTGTGGGAAGTATATGGTAACCAGTGCCCGAATTCCGGTTCGATGACAAATGATAATGAGAAATGACTTGATTTTTTATTTCAACTAGTCGGTTGCATTTTTATTTAGAGTAGGCGAAATAAAACATAAAGTCATTTCTCATTCTCATTTGTCATTGATCCGGAATTCAGGCCCAGTGCCCCGATTATTTATTTATAAGAAAACGTAGAGTGATGCACATTTACTTATTTTTTTATTTTATTTTATCTATGCACAGCACGTGCTATAGAAACGCAACTTTAGCTGTGTATAAAAACATTTTGTTTTTTAGAAAGCGTTTTGTTCTTTTAAGTAATTACACTCATAAGCGGTGAAATTAATTTTTTGTAAAAATAAATTTCCAAATTTTCTCAATTTTTGTAAAAACAAAAGTTTTAAAATTTATTACTTTCTTTTTTTGTGAATCTTTATTTTATTTATAATAATTATAAAACTACTAGTTTCGAGCGTATGAACCGCTCATCAAGTTTTTTCAAAACTAAACGTCGATTAAACATTTTTTTTAAAATAAGCCGGATACTTTCTGTCTGTGCTACAAATACATATACAAATTAAAAAACGATATATTGTACTACAATTAAACAAATTAAAAAATATTAATAAAAAAAAATAAAATAAAATTGTTGTTATTGTAGAGATTGCGTGAATATGCAGATTTTTATATATTAATTATATATTCGTATATTTCATTTCTCCTAATTCTGTCATTTAATATGTGCTTGTTATCTTTGTGTCGGTAGATTTCCATTTCTTCCAATCTATCCATGGTTTTACATTTGTTTATTCTATGTATAATTTTGAGATTATTATGATAGTCCGTGAATGTTTGGCTTTCGTTTTTTATATGCAAGGCGTAGTTCGATTTTATGGAATGTCTTGGTTTTTTGATTTCTTGTATATGTTCGTAAAATCTTTTTTGGAAGGTCTTTCCAGTCTGGCCTATATAAAATTTTTCGCAGTTGTTGCAATTCAGTCTATATATTCCTGCGTCGTTTGTATGTCCGATCTTCTCTTTGAGTTTATGTTGAATGTTATTATTTGTTTTAAAAGTTATTTTATAACTAAATTGGCGAAATACGTAAACTGTTGGATTACACAACGTATAAAACTTAATGAAAACTACTCTGTAAAAAATCACTTGAAGTTAGTGAATAAAATCCAAAATGTAAAAATACCATCTACAGCAAAATTGGCAAGTTTCGATATCGTCAACATGTATTCTAACATACCAGTAAACGAAGAAGATGTTGACGAAATCATCAAAATCATAGAAATTATAACCAGCCAGAATTATTTTCAATACGACGGAATGATATATCATCAGAAATATGGATTAGCAATGGGGAATCCCCTATCAGGTACATTTGCAGATATATTTATAAACCACAATGAATGTAAATATATATTTAACAACTGCAACAAACAACGAGGCAAAATAATATATTGGCATAGGTATGTAGATGATATATTGATACTATTTAATGGCACACAAAGACAACTGGCACATTTACATAACTTCATTAGCGTACACAGAAATAGAGCTGTGTGAATATTGTAAAGAAGAAAAATTGTAAGAGAATTCATCTGTATTAGTTATGATTCGCTAATACTTAAACGCACAGCACATTCTGTATATATAGAATGTAAATTGTGGTATAATCAGTCCAGTCGCCGCGGCCTGATGAGAAGATTGATTTTTTCATAAGCATAAGTTCATCAGTTCGAAACTGGATTGAATTCTCTTACAATCTTCGGAACATACTCGTATTAAAATCATATAATTAAATAAATAGAATTATGTCTATTAGTCGGTTTCGTTGAATTACTGTTCGTAAATACTAATATACTTCTCGTGTTAATCGAAACATAATTAAAATGGTCTAACCACCGGTAGCATATTAGATATTACATGAATTAATTAATATTCAACAAAAAATTAATAAAGTAAAAATTAGCGTACACAGAAATAGAGCTGTGTGAATATTGTGAAGAAGAAAAATTGTAAGAGAATTCATCTGTATTAGTTATGATTCGCTAATACTTAAACGCACAGCACATTCTGTATATATAGAATGTAAATTGTGGTATAATCAGTCCAGTCGCCGCGGCCTGAGAAGATTGATTTTTTCATAAGCATAAGATCATCAGTTCGAAACTGGATTGAATTCTCTTACAATCTTCGGAACATACTCGTATTACATTTTGTACAATTTAAGATTGTCAAAATTTTAACCAATTCAAACAGCAAAATATGTTTTGGTAGTTAAAAAAATTTCACCTCGATTATTTATTTTCACCTAATTTTTAACTAAATATTTTTAACACATTGACTAACAGCCTAAGTTTATAATAAAATGATTTTTATTGTTTATTATATATTATATTTTATTAAAATAAAAATTATATAAAGATAAATTTGAAGAAGATTTATATATTCTTGTTCAGTGAGTTCACAATCTCAAAACCTAGCTGTGTGACGGAAAACAATTTTTTTTATGGTCAATAATTTCTAGATATTGAGTATAGGGGAGTCACCGATCATAAATTTGTTTGTTTTTCTTAGTTTCATCCTCCTCGATTTCCAATCCTGTGAAACCCACACCCGAGTTAGTTGCTCAGAAGTTTTAGTCGGGACAAAAATTCAGCGTGTCGATGTCATGGCGGCCAAAAGGAAAAACAATTAATAAAATTCTAGTATGACATTTAGAAGAATTTGGGAAAATGAAAATTAAGACAAATGCTTTTTTTTTGTTGTATAATCGGTGTTAAAAGAATTTAAATATTTTTTTGTTAATTTCTTTTTTTTATTTTAATTTTTTTTTAACAGTACGATTTGGCTGATGGATGGATGCCTTCCCAAAGATGGTTCATTCGGTTTATCAATGCATATCAGCAATCGGATTTTATTATTAACATTTTGATTTGACAATTGAGTTTTATTATATGTGTAACTGCGTTACAACTTGTAATTGCAATTAGTCGTTGCACAATAAGGGTTACCTAAAATTATGTTTTTGTTTTTTTTTTTTATCGATCGGTAAAACGATCACCACTAATAGAATATTAAAAAAGGGTCAGTCTTGAAGTGAATGTGATGCCAAATCATCTAATAAAAATAGAAAAAAATAAAAAAAAACACTATTTCGTGTACATACACATATAACTAAGATTATCTTTGGGTTTTGTTGATTAAGAAAGTTTAAGTTCAGTTTGGTTAAAAATATTTATTATAGATTTAAAAAAATAAATAAATAAAACAACACAAAAAGAAGGCAAATTACAGTTTATAAATTATTATTATGTGATAAGAATAAATCTAATATCACCATTTGATAACATAAATTACGGACTGATGTAATTTAAACAGTTAGTGCTAAAGCGTGATCGCAAAAATCTCACATGTTAGACCAATGATAATGAGAAAAACATTAACAGTGAAATAAATGGACAAGTACATATATTGTGGTTCTAAGCATATAAACTGTGTGACGCAAATTAAGTTAAAGTAATAAATAAGTTATAAATTATTGAAAATAAAAACGGTGCTGGTAATTTTTTTTTCTGTGTTGTGATGTATTGGTCCGTTGTTAAGGACAGACAATAACATTTTGTAATTAACACGTAGAATTGTAAACCGTGCCTAATACTAGTATTACAAAATAATTACAATATAAACAATAATAAAAATAAAAAGCGATATCACACACCTTAATAACAAGATATTATGGTTCCTCTTTTCGTTGCTTGTGATATAATCATGATAATGGACAAATCATAATTAAACACAACATACACAATCACGTCATAACAAGCAACGTGACACAGCAAGCTACATCTCATCTAATGAAACACGATGTCATACAACATACATGCAGCAGTTAAATAAGCTGTTTCGTTTACAAAAAAAAAATTTAATTAATTAGAGAAATAAATACTAACAACAAAAAAATAAATACAAATATTAATATTCATTATTATATAAACCAAAAAAAATAAAAAATTAATTTTATCCACTTTCGATACATAATAGCTCGATAACTATGCTGATTTCAAATAAAGAAGAAAATGTAAAATAACCCATTGTTATTGTATAACCCACGCTGCTAGGGGCAACGTGAGCTATATTCTGTATAACAAAATATTGAGTAGTCATTGGAAAATTATTCGTAGCCAAATTGAATGAAAAACTATATTACAGAAAGGAGTTAATAGTTATTTATGGTACTAGTGAGCAAAACGAGATATTATCCATGAGGGATAAGTTTGTCCCACGAGGCGATAGCCGAGTGGGACATTATCCCGAGTGGATAATATCTCTTTGCTCACGAGTGGCATACAACGTTTTATCCATTTTTGTTGAAATAAATTTCATAAATTAATAAGAAATAGTTCCATTTTTGTGCTTTCACACTGGAGCGTTGTATTTTGAAATACATTTTATCATAGTGACCATTCTTTAAATTGTCATGGTGTACTTTAATTTAACTACTTTTTGAAATACAGTTTTTCATTCGATTTGGTTACGAATAATTTTCCAATGACTACTCAACATTTTGTTATACAAAATATAACTCACGTTGCCCCTAGCTGCGTGGGTTATGCAATAACAATGGGTTATTTTACATTTTCTTTATTTGAAATCAGCATAGTTATCGGGCTATTATATATCAAAAGTGGATAAATTAAAGTACACTATGACAGTTTAAAGAACGGTGACTATGATAAAATGTATTTCAAAATTTAATGTTCCAGTGTGACAACACAAAATGGAACTGTTTCTTATTAATTTACGAAATTTATTTCAATAAAAGTGGATAAAACGTTGTATGCCACTCGTGAGCAAAGAGATATTATAAACTCGGGATAAAGTCCCACTCGGCTATCGCCTCGTGGGACAAACTTATCCCTCATGGATAATATCTCGTTTTGCTCACTAGTACCATAAATAACTAATAAATTTTTTTATTTTTTTTTGTATACATACACACAAATTTGTAATTTTCTTAATTTAAGCTTAAGGATAGAGCAGGGTTTAGCTCGTTAAAAATAGTTAATAAGTTTCTTGTGGTTTGTTTTGGTTATTTTTTTGTTTGTGATAGAATGTAAATTTATAATTTGAATTATCGATAATACATATTTTTTTTTTATTATTGATTTACAATTCCGCAATTTGTTTATTCAGTTAACCAAAGATAATCTTTAGAATGCAATAAATTCCAAATATTAGTGGAGTGAGGATGAAGAACGGGTGAACACTCACCATTAATGGTAGGTAGAGTGACTAATGGTTGATTCCTTTCTGTTCTTTTGTGAACATGCAGCTTGCCCGACATGGACGGATACCACCTAAACCCCACCCCAGACTGTACCATAGCCGGGTAAAATCGCTGCAGGTGGTAACTCCATTGTAAAAACCAATTTCTATAACAGCTCGATCGTCTGATCGTACTGTTACAACTGTTAAATTCATTTTTTTTTCTTAAAAAAAATTGATTACAAAGAAACTTAAAAAAAACTGTAGTTAAATAAATAAGTTTGGTTATTGGTTTATAACGTTCTACAAAAGATAATTATTACATTTTTTTATTTTTATTATTTAATTTTTGTAGTGTGATTTGATGTTTTATTCTCCTCTAATCTTTTCACGAGTTCTGTTTTTTTTTAGAGACACGCTAGAAAATCATGAATATCTTTCTACAGAGATTGCACCCTATAATGACATATACAGTTCGATTGGTGGAACCATTCTTGCGTACAAGAACCATTCTTACGTAGCCAGATATAATCAACTAACCTTATTCACAAAAAACTGATTACATCCAAACATGAATCTCTGTTCACAGAGATTACACCCGATAATGACAGATACACTTCGCTTGGTGGAACAATTCTCCACACACAACAAAATACTTGTTGCCATGCGAGGGGTTTTAGGTTTATTTCTGGAGCCAGATTCAATCAACTAACCTTATTCACAAAAAACTGACATCAAATCATGAATCTTAGTTCACAGAGATTACACCCTATAATGACATATTCATATGTGCAGTTTGATTGGTGGGGCCATTCTTGACATAGAACCACACAACTTGTTGTCAGGCGATGGGTATTAGGCATAAATCTAGAATTTTAAAAAAAACAAATTTGCTTAATTTGATCAAACTAATTGATGGTATATAATTTATATTTAATTAATTCAGAATTTTGAAAAGAGAAAAATTATTCTTTTAATTACTGACAATTACGTATTGTAAGAATTTAATAAAATTCTAGGTTTATTGAAGCTCATATCTTATGCTTAATTCGCGGAGGTAAAATGTTCATGAACTGTTTTTCATTCAAGAACCTAGTCATGTACTTTATGCTGTTAATTTTTTTTATGATGATGAATATACACTCAAAATGGAAGTTTAAGACCTGGGGTGCTATTCTTGAACCATTACGAAAACTTTCGTATTGCGAGTTAGTGTAAAAGTATTACGAAAACCCTAAAATCGTATTCTTGAAATCGGATTACGAAAATTTTCGCAACGGAACGTTACTAAAATTTTCGTAATGGTTTTTTCGTTTCCCATTGCATTTCGTAATGAAATCATTTGGATTTTTGTGTTAATTATATTGATAAGGATGTTCATAAAACTCAATATTTTCTATTCTCAATATTTTATAAAAAAGTGAAAACAAAAGCGTACCTTTTTTTTCTTTGTTTCACGTGTTCTTAAAAATATGTATTATTTATTTCGAGATAACGATGTACATAACTATGCATTCGGTTTTGTTTACTACCTAACTAGAACAAAACCATATTTTCTTCTAAATTTTTGTATTTACATGTCGTATACCTAAATCTTGGGATATTTTTTTAAATGCTTGACCACTTTCTAATTTTAAACAATACGTGTAAGGGTAAGAGATTTTTTCGTAATTGACAATTGGCTATAGCGGACAAAAATGGAATATGTGATTCAATACAACAAAAATATGTTATTTAAAGCTATATTGCCTATTTAACTTTTATATTTATTTGTTAAAATTGTAATGATTGGAAATTAATTAATGGAATGTGTAATTTAAAGTGTGTTTTTATCATTCAATAAGTTCATTTGGAACAATTTTGTTTTATCATTTTAAATGCCCTGTCTTCAAACATTACGAAAATTTTCGTAATGCACAATATTTTCGTAATCGTAATGGTGAAATCATAAATTAGTATTCTTGAAGCCATTACGAAAATTACGAAGAGAGGAATAAAAAACTAAGAAGATTTCGAAAGAGATGATTAAAAATGTTAGTTTAGTTTAGTATAACTGAGAATATTAAGCGAAGCGTACGCTTTCTTTACTTAAAATGATAAATTGTTGTGAATTTTTGTCAATAATGGCTTATTTATTTAATATTAAATTAAATATATTAAAAATGATTGTGTATGCTACTTTTTCTTTTAAAGGGAAAATTACTTCGGTCTAAAATGACCAAGGTATTGAAATCTTATCAAAAATGGCCAAAAATTTGTTTGATCCAAAATCATTTATCTCGACGTTTTGAAAGTCCTTGAGTCCGAAAAAGAAAAAAAAAATATGTCTGTCCGTCTTTCTGGACGTCTGGATGTCTGTACCCATGATATCTCGAGAATCGCTTATCCGATTTAGAATTTGTTTTTTCCAAAAATCTGTTTTTATGGTACGGCGGTACATATGATTGTATGATGGTACGATTGAACGATGATATTATGTTATGTCGTGTATGATGGCATGAAGGTTAGATGGTATGGTAGTACGATGATATGATCCTATGCAATGCCACTACATAAAAAGCCATGAAAAAAAAACTTGTAGTGGTGTTAATGCAATAAAGATTTTTATTTTCCAATGGAACGTAAACACAATCATATGGGATTTTGTGTTGCCTTTATTTTCAATTTAAATGAAAATTTTTATTGATAAATAGAAATAATTTTAAATTAAAGACAATCTGTTTCGTCGGCAAGTGACCCCTTGTGTGTTGGTGATAGCTTTTCACATTTTTCATCATATCTCCCAAATTATGGACTCGATTTTAATTCTGTTTGCGGTTTTTTAAAGCTTTTGAGGTGATTTTTGCGCGGTATTTTTAAGAGTTAGCTAGTAACAAAGTTTTGTCAATTTGTAGATATTATGCTGTAGATTAATAATAATAATTAAAATAATTAACTTAATGGGACATTTTCATGGTTTACAGTTCAGTTTTTTAAAAAGTAGAGGTTTTCTTTACTAAAAAAAATGGTTTTTTTCCCGAAATTTTTTACATTCTTTAAAAAAACCTAGCTAAGTGCGCAAACTATCAAATAAAGTGACTCATAAACTTCATCTTTTCAAAAACCGCAAACAGAATTATAATCGAGCCCATAACTTGAAAATGAGACACCCACTTTAAAGGATTTTTTGCGATAATTTTACTTAAATATTCAGAATTTTCCGGCCGGTCACTTGACGACCAAACACATTGTTTATATTGCAGCTTGTACAGAATTTTAATTGAAATTAATAAAATTTTAATTAACAATTTTGCATTTTAGTAAATTGATTTTTAGAGAAATTTACGGAAATCGTTAGGCTTCGTGTTTTTTTTTTAAATTTCTTTTCATAGATTACTAGATTAGTTTTATTATAAATCATGGCTGTTTATGTAGTAACATTGGTAAAGTAATAAAACTAATCTAGTAATCTACGAAATGAAATTTTTAAAAAAAGCACGGAGCCTGACGATGTTTGAGAATAAAAATCAATTTACTAAAACGCAAAATTGTGAATTAAAATTTTATTAATTTTAATTAAAATTGTGGACAAGCTGCAATTCGATATATTTAATTTAAAATTGTTTATATTTATCAATAAAAATGTTCATTCAAATTGAAAATAAAGACAACACAAAATAATTCCAATATGATTTTGTTTATGTTTCATAGGAAAATAAAAATCTTTATTCGCCTGGGGATTTGACTTTTTAGACTGATGTCACGGCTGTTTATGTAGTGGCATTGTCCTATGATTCTATGGCGATATGATTTTAGATCGTACTGTCGTACGATACTATTATGGTATGATGGTATGATTGTATGACTTTAAGTACCATTAGTATTAGCCGCCTGTGACGGTATATCAATCCAATTCCAATTACAACACGCGACATTTGAAAATACATCTCAAATTGTCCGTTAGTATTGTAGCTATTACCCTTATTTTTAAGAAAATAATAAACATACCACAAGCAAATAGGTACCCTATTTTTGTGGTAATAAAATAATAAATATTTAGCGAAATGTAAATACATATTATTTTTAACCATCAACAGAAATTATTGAGTTTTATGAACGTCTTTGTATGAATATAATTAAAACAAAAATCTAAATGATTTCATTACGAAATGCAATAAGAAACAAAAAAACCATCCGAAAATTTTAGTAACGTTCCGTTGCGAAAATTTTCGTAATCCGGATTTCAAGAATACCATTTTAAGAACTTACATTTTCATCTTCTCTCTCGAAATTTTATTATTTCTTTTTGCCTCTCTTCGTTATATTCGTAATGGTTTCAAGAATACTAAATTATGATTTCACCATTCCTATTACGAAAATAGCATTACGAAAATTTTCGGTTACGAAAATTTTCGTAATGTTTCAAGAATAGCACCCCTGGGGTGCTATTCTTGAAACATTACGAAAATTTTCGTAACCGAAAATTTTCGTAATGCTATTTTCGTAATAGTAATGGTGAAATCATAATTTAGTATTCTTGAAACCATTACGAATATAACGAAGAGAGGCAAAAAGAAATAATAAAATTTCGAGAGAGAAGATGAAAATGTAAGTTCTTAAAATGGTATTCTTGAAATCCGGATTACGAAAATTTTCGCAACGGAACGTTACTAAAATTTTCGGATGGTTTTTTTGTTTCTTATTGCATTTCGTAATGAAATCATTTAGATTTTTGTTTTAATTATATTCATACAAAGACGTTCATAAAACTCAATAATTTCTGTTGATGTTTAAAAATAATAATGTATTTACATTTCGCTAAATATTTATTATTTTATTACCACAAAAAAAAGATACCTATTTGCTTGTGGTATGTTTATTATTTTCTTAAAAATAAGGGTAATAGCTACAATACTAATTGACAATTTGGGATGTATTTTTAAATGTCGCGTGTTGTAATTGGAATTGGATTGATATACCGTCACAGGCGGCTAATACTAATAGTACGTAAAGTCATACAATCATACCATCATACCATAATAGTATCGTACGACAGTACGATCTAAAATCATATCGCCATAGAATCATAGGACAATGCCACTACATAAACAGCCGTGACATCAGTCTAAAAAGTCAAATCCCCAGGCGAATAAAGATTTTTATTTTCCTATGAAACATAAACAAAATCATATTGGAATTATTTTGTGTTGTCTTTATTTTCAATTTGAATGAACATTTTTATTGATAAATATAAACAATTTTAAATTAAATATATCGAATTGCAGCTTGTCCACAATTTTAATTAAAATTAATAAAATTTTAATTCACAATTTTGCGTTTTAGTAAATTGATTTTTATTCTCAAACATCGTCAAGCTCCGTGCTTTTTTTAAAAATTTCATTTCGTAGATTACTAGATTAGTTTTATTACTTTACCAATGCTACTACATAAACAGCCATGATTTATAATAAAACTAATCTAGTAATCTACGAAAAGAAATTTAAAAAAAAACACGAAGCCTAACGATTTCCCTAAATTTCTCTAAAAATCAATTTACTAAAATGCAAAATTGTTAATTAAAATTTTATTAATTTCAATTAAAATTCTGTACAAGCTGCAAGATAAACAATGTGTTTGGTCGTCAAGTGACCGGCCGGAAAATTCTGAATATTTAAGTAAAATTATCGCAAAAATTCCTTTAAAGTGGGTGTCTCATTTTCAATTTATGGGCTCGATTATAATTCTGTTTGCGGTTTTTGAAAAGATGAAGTTTATGAGTCACTTTATTTGATAGTTTGCGCACTTAGCTAGGTTTTTTTAAAGAATGTAAAAAATTTCGGGAAAATGACATTGTTTTTAGTAAAGAAAACCTCTAATTTTAAAAAACTGAACTGTAAACCGTGAAAATGTCCCATTAAGTTAATTATTATTATTAATCTACAGCATAATATCTACAAATTGACAAAACTTTCTTACTAGCTAACTCTTAAAAATACCGCGCAAAAGTCACCTAGAGAAAGTAGGGAAATTAAACAAAAAAGTTATTTAAATTAAAGTCAAAGAAATAAAATAATACTATTTTATTAATAATCAATAAAAACAATTTTTATTACAAATTATTAAACATTTTTAATTAAATGACATGTTCGAAATGCTCTCCACTCTCTTGTAAACAAACAAGGGCTCTCCTGATCACACTAGTTGTTGTCCAACGCAATTGTTAAGGGTTGCCTCTTGTTTCTGCTGCAGCAGCGAAAATTCTTGCTGTCAGAAATAAAAATCTAGGGGCGTAAGATCAGGGGACCTTGGCGGCCAGGCTACAGGACCTCCTCTACCGATCCACCGTGGATTATTTTTATTCAAATTATCACGTATTATCTTTGCAAAATGTGCTGGAGCTTCATCTAATTGCAGCTGCATTCGCCTTCTCCTCAACAATGGCACTTTTTCCATGACAACGTGATTCCTGAAAATTCTAATAATAGATGTTGATCAAGCCTGTTTATTACCACGTAAGGTCCGATAAGTTAATCGTGGATCATTCCCGCCCATACATTTATAGCAAATTGGCTCTGGAAAGCTGTCTCCTTTACGACGTTTGGGTTTTCGACAGCGCAAACATGGAGGTTTCTATAATTTGTTATACCCGCCCTGGTGAAAGTAGCTTTATCTGTCTACAATATTCTCCTTATAAAATTGACATCACTTCTTTGCTGTGAAATTATCCAGTTACAAAAAACTGATCTGGCACGATGGTCCACATTTCCTAGATGTTGAGCACGACGAAAGTGATAAGGATTAAGGCCTTATTGACCTCGATATGCCTAATCTAATAGACAGGCGGCTGATACTTGTCGTAGGTTCAGCGCGTATTAATCGTAATAAATCCTCTTCCAACGTGTACGTTAATATTCACGCTGGACTCGTGTTGTTGTTGGCATAATCCTTGTTTGGGAAAACGTCGATGTATTGCAATGAATGTCCTATACCCAAGTACTGGCCTGTTGGATATCGACGCCTGTATTTGTCGACAGCAACGCGTGCATTTCCATTAGAGAACAGGTTTACAAAATGCATATTGGCTACATGAGAAGGTGGTGGATCACGCAAATGTGTCATTGTAATGATTAAGCGTTTACTTAACACAAACTGTCCTTTTAATTTTCACACAAACTTAAAATTGTTAAAACACAAAACACTGAGAGTACATGTGTGAAAGTGTCACACGATTGGTTAGCGAACAACTGAACTATTTAATATTACTTACCAATTTGAGTTTTCGATCATTTAAAAGATTTGGTTAGATAACATCACTATACCTAAACGGCTAAAAACGCCATTTTTTCGACAAATTGGTGTTCGAATATTTTATGAGTTAGGTAGTAACAATGTTTTAATAATTATAAATAAAATGACCATGCCATGGGACATTTTTTCGACTTACAGTTCATTTTTTTTAAAAAGTAGAGTTTTTTTTAAATAAAAAAATCGTTTAAGTAAAAAAATGTGATTTTCCCATAATTTGTTACATTCTTTACAAAAACCTGGCTTAGTGTGCAAATTAACCAATAA
The DNA here is from genome assembly GCA_958295665.1 of Tipula vernalis. NCBI lineage: Eukaryota > Metazoa > Arthropoda > Insecta > Diptera > Tipulidae > Tipula > Tipula vernalis. The sequence continues at coordinate 210,130,740 of OY282559.1, read as the reverse complement.
AGTGACTCAAAAGCTTTAAAAAACCGCAAACAGAATTAAAATCGAGCCCATAACTTGGGAGATATGATGAAAAATGTGAAAAGCTATCACCAACACACAAGGGGTCACTTGCCGACGAAACAGATTGTACTTAATTTAAAATTATTTCTATTTATCAATAAAAATTTTCATTTAAATTGAAAATAAAGGCAACACAAAATCCCATATGATTGTGTTTACGTTCCATTGGAAAATAAAAATCTTTATTGCCTTAACACCACTACAAGTTTTTTTTTTCATGGCTTTTTATGTACTGGCATTGCATAGGATCATATCGTCGTACTACCATACCATCAAACCATCATGCCATCATACACGACATAACATTATATCATCGTTCAATCGTACCATCATACAATCATATGTACCGCCGTACCATAAAAACAGATTTTTGGAAAAAAAAATTCTAAATCGGATAAGCGATTCTCGAGATATCATGGGTACAGACATCCAGAAAGACGGACAGACATTTTTTTTTTTTCTTTTTCGGACTCAAGGATTTTCAAAACGTCGAGATAAATGATTTTGGATCAAACAAATTTTTGGCCATTTTTGACAAGATTTCAATACATTGGTCTTTTTAGACCGAAGTAATTTTCCCTTTAAACGAAAAAGTAGCATACACAATCATTTTTAATATATTTAATTTAATATTAAATAAATAAGCCATTATTGACAAAAATTCACAACAATTTATAATTTTAAGTAAAGAAAGCGTCCGCTTCGCTTAATATTCTCAGTTATACTAAACTAAACTAACATTTTTAATCATCTCTTTCGAAATCTTCTTAGTTTTTTATTCCTCTCTTCGTAATTTTCGTAATGGCTTCAAGAATACTAATTTATGATTTCACCATTACGATTACGAAAATATTGTGCATTACGAAAATTTTCGTAATGTTTGAAGACAGGGCATTTAACATGATAAAACAAAATTGTTCCAAATGAACTAATGAATGATAGAAATCACACTTTAAATTACACATTGCATTAATATATAAAAGTTAAATAGGCAATATAGCTTTAAATAACATATTTTTGTTGTATTGAATCACATATTCCATTTTTGTCCGCTATAGCCAATTGTCAATTACGAAAAAATCTCATACCCTTACACGTATTGTTTAAAATTAGAAAGTGGTCAAGCATTTAAAAAAATATCCCAAGATTTAGGTATACGACATGTACCTAAATACAAAAATTTAGAAGAAAATATGGTTTTGTAATTTTGTTCTAGTTAGGTAGTAAACAAAACCGAATGCATAGTTATGTACATCGTTATCTCGAAATAAATAATACATATTTTTAAGAACACGTGAAACAAAGAAAAAAAAGGTACGCTTTTGTTTTCACTTTTTTATAAAATATTGAGAATAGAAAATATTGAGTTTTATGAACATCCTTATCAATATAATTAACACAAAAATCCAAATGATTTCATTACGAAATGCAATGGGAAACGAAAAAACCATTACGAAAATTTTAGTAACGTTCCGTTGCGAAAATTTTCGTAATTCGATTTCAAGAATACGATTTTAGGGTTTTCGTAATACTTTGACACTAACTCGCAATACGAAAGTTTTCGTAATGTTTCAAGAATAGCACCCCTGGTATAGAGAACCATATGCGGATTAACCCCATTTTCCGTTATATTTGCAGTAAATTACAAAATGTCCCTGTTGACCATTAGGTTCCTAACTGATGACGCTTGTCACGTAATAAGCAGTGTTATTATAACTAAGTATTGGTTCAATATGATCCAATATTAATTTCCGTCTATTTTTAGTTGGATACTTGGTATTTATGAATAGAATTTGATTGTACTTCTTATTTGTAATAATTATTTTAGTTGAACAAGTTGGACAACCCTGAGGTGGAAATTCCTCTACGCATTGACCTAAATTTGTATATCCTATATCCATTAGTTTTAATAAATTTACTCAATAATTTGGCTAATTCTTCCTTCCATAATAGTATTGTTATTTTCTCCTAACACCCAAACTGCTACAGCCAAAGCTTGTACCAGGTAATCAAACGCGTAAGTGATTGAGTAATAGTCGCAGTTTGTGTTCCATTTTGCAGAACTGGTAGTGACTTGTTTATTGTTTTGGTTTTTACTAAAGGAAAGATTACTTTTTCACTACCTTAGGTGGGCGTTTTGGAGTGCATACATCGTCATTTGTTTTTGAATTTTGACTCAGAACTTTGAACAAAGTAATAGAGCGCTCTTTAAATGGCTAGCAACTAATTTGTTTCAAAGTTGAAAAATTAAAAGGGGTTAGCAGCTCTATATTTTTTCGCTTCCACACCGATTAACACAACTGCGTGTGATTAACCGATAATTCAACTTTGCTTGGAGCGGTGGTGTTTGAAGACCTCTCTTTTATTCGTTTTTTAGGTATGAAGTTTTGAATTTCCCTTTAATTATGGCGAAATAGATTTCGACGTGGCTGTTACTGTGTCTAACACTATCCTTTAAAATGCCACTCCATAAAGGCAAATATATGATATATTTTTTTAATATTAAATTTATAAAAGTAGGATTGTTTAAGCTATTTAATCCCACAACTGCATAGTATTCCTTAGTTGCACCTAAATCAACATCATCCACAATTGCTTTCATATCTCGATAATATGGGCTTTGCAACTATAAAGGTTTCATATTATCTCTAAGTTGATTCGATTTTCTTTGGCTCGCTGTGGTCGCTTTATAGATATTCGTATCGCTTTCAATGATTATATTCGTTAATGAATCTAGCGAATCTTGAACTTTATTGCTGAAATATTTTGATTTTAAAATTATAATAAGATACTTCCAAATATCTTTAATAGTTTCATAATTAGGTGTCATGAATATCGATGCAAAAATCTCTTTCAATATTTTATGGTTTGATGGACACTTAGCAAAATATTTCTGTATATCTTCAGGTAAAGTGTGTGCTTAATGACAACAACATAAATAAACCTTTACTGTCGGATCTTTTGACCTGTAACTCCAAGATTTATTAACCTAGTTATGGGTTGCCGGTAGACATTCTATAATGTCCATTTTATTAAATGACTAAATACTGCATTTAATCCAGCGAAGGAAAAATCTAGGACCACTGAATTAAACACATGCCAATTTTTGAAATTTGCTTCGCCAAATAATTTAAATGATCTCAGCCACCCGCTAATAGAAATGTATGACTCGAACCAGAGCCTATTAATAAGAGCCTCCACATTGACTGTATTTTTTTACTAAGCTTAAAATAAGGTACATAACATTTTTTCTTTACTATGAAACTATATGGGAAAACGATTGTTTTCATTTACACTTTTCGTCTATAAATGAGAAAAAATTATGAGTTTTTATATTATTTTTCTACGAAAATATTCATAAAACATGTATTTTTATTTGATTGAAAAATTGAATCATGAAAATGTTTATTTCTTATTGAAAATCGTCTTCAAAAATAAGTTATTTTTGAACATTAAAGTGTTGTTGTTTTTGTAATATACGCCATAAACTAATATCTCAAAATTTACAAACAATACAATAATCATCTGTTTCATTGCTCTCATTCAATTTGAATAGCGTTCTGTTGTTATTTTGAATTTGCAAAGCATGCTAGATTGTTTCAATTTTTTATTTTCTTCACGCTCATTGTATTTATTTAAGTTTTTCTGTTTGACCCTTCTTGATTTATTTTAATTTCGATTGTTGGCATTGGTTTTAGATGTGGACAAATCATGACGACATTAAATTGATTTTTTTTTTTAATACATATTGTTATTGTTGTAGAATGTTTTTTAATTTAAATTGCCTTATTTTATTTTGATTATTGCTGGAAAATCAGGGAATTTAAGAACTTGTATTTTAAATGAGTAAGACATTGAGTTGTTTTATAGCGATTTTAGAAAAAATTATTTAACTGGGTTAAACTTTTAATTCATGTTTTTTCGTCAATCGAAATCGCATTTTTTCATACAAACTATATGAAAATAAATGATTTTTTGGTGTTTCTATATCCCTTATTTTAAGTTCATTTTTCACATGCCGGCTCTATTTACATCAATATGGTTCTGCTCGAACTAACCATATCGGTTAATAAAAACGGTGAAGCGATGTCGGAGTCACTGGTTGTTGCAGCTATTACTAATGCGTAATATAAAATTGTTCCGCATGGTTTAAATGGACGTCGAACTAAACTTCCCGTCGCATCCAAATATACTGGTAGATCTTTGTTCTTAAATAAATCTTTTATTATTTTTAGAACATGATTCTGCTTTGCATTATATGTCATTTCTATAAATGGACGTCGCATAATTTTTTGTATTTCCATTATTTTTTACACCAATTTTTCACTCTTCGTCTAAATCGAGAAAATCATCGGAATTATTATCATTTGTTTTTGACGCTTTGGATCTTATTTTTCTCAATACATCGTGAGATTTCGATTTTTGAATTGTTTTGAAAAAAATCAGCATCTTCTTCTTCAATTAAATTTTCAGACATTTTCTCTACAGATTTTTCTGACAATTTCTTTTTATAAATGTCCCGATTATAACCCTTAGTCCAGTTAAATTTTTTTAATGGATGTACATATGATAGGAGCAAGTGTGGCATGAACCGAACCTCAAATGTCTCGGAGCTTAAATTACGATTTATTAACTTATATTTCTGGCAAGTTTGTTCTAAATTTCTATGGCTACAGTCAATTCTTATTGTTATATGATTCCTAGAAATATCATAACCCTTTGTTTTTATAAGACATCCAGTTTGTTTCGTTAGAGTTTCAGAAATTATGGGATTGTACAAATACGAGTTTAATTTGTTGTCTTAAGGTATGTAAATTTTACTCCAAGTGTTTTCAGAGATACTTACAGTAAAATCACATTTTATATAAGTGACCTTATCTATATTTTTACTTATCGGATTATGGATTAATTTTCGGTTGCACGGCATTTCGCTACAATCCGGCATTTTATTATCAACAGCAAGACATTCGATAGCTTGTGCTGCACACATAGGTGAATATAATACACCTAGCTTAGAGTTTGATGAAGTGTGGTATTCATTTAATTCAGTATCTTGTATTGAATAAATTCATTTTCAAGAACCATATTGATTATTGGAGTTTGAAGACATGTATTTTCTTTTTCATAAAACCTTATTTACCTTCATTGTTTAGGCAACCATCATTTTCAAAACGATGGCATATCAAATGACACTTTTAACTTGATTTTTCATTTTATTTCTTGAACAGTTAAGTATGTTTGTATGTAAGATATATATGTAAAGTTGTCCTGGTAAAAGCCGAGTCGATCTTTTTAAAGCCAAAGTTTCCAAAATAATTCAATCGTTGTTAAGGGATGTCCGAAATCAATACAGCCGAGGTCAACAAGTAGAAGAAGCCAAAGGCTTAGCAAACAATCTAATCTGTATTACAGGATTTCCTAAATGAAAGCAGTGGTCGTAATTTTGTGACAGTTTTGTATTGAAAAAAAAAAAAAAAATTAAGAATATTTTTAATCCTTGAAAACTGACCACAGACTTCCCAGTGATAGATCCAGCAGCATTTTTACAACCGGCTAGGTTGCAGTGGTTGGGGGAGTTTTTTTCTGGATCACTAGGAAGCTTGATTAATATGCTGTATGACAAATAAAAACTGGTTGTGTTTCTGGCTCGAGATCACTGTTTCACCACCAACAGAAATAGAACTAACTTAACGTATCATTTTGTTACACGCGACACTTAGCTGAAAAATGAAACATTAATTTTGAAAACAATTGAAAAACCGTTAATTACTGAATCAATTCATAAACAAATTAATTTATTAAATTCAAAAGAAAATTAATCACTTAAATGAAATATTCATTGATGAATAAAAAAAAAAAAAATAAAATACACAATCAAACCGTTACCCTAAAAAAATGCATTCTTACTCCTAATACCTAACTAGCTAATTAATTCTAAAATCTTAAATAATAATTAACAGTAAATAATGTCTAAAAATGAAAAATATCAATTAATATAAATAAAATAAAAAAAAACATATTCACAATTTGTGGATGTGGATTATTCCGTGTTGTAACTTTTTTTTTTTTTTGTTGCGTGAAGGACATCCGAAGCGGCAACCCTTTTATTTTTCTGTTTGTTTGGTACACGTTTTGTTCATGTTATGTAACAGGAATCATCCTACCCAATTTTCACTTCGCAATTTAACATGTGATGTGGTTTTGTTATCACACGGTTATTAACGGATATTATAATTTATTATTATTTAGATATACTCGTACTTATTAGAACTTATCATACCATAGTTAATAAATAATTAATTTTATGTTTTTTTTTTTTACATATTATACTGAATAGTAACACTGATTAGTCTATCACTGTTGTTTCGGTTTATTAGTGGGTACTATTATCCCATTATGCCACTATCAAACTTAGATGGTAAACTTATCACTTTAATGTTTGTTCAGTTTCCTTGTTTTTTTTTTTACTTTTTATTTTTATTTTTATAATCGTCACGATAATCACGGTTGATCACAATTTAACGATATACGTATTATCACTATCGTTTATTCAAAAATCTTAATTATCAAAGTTTATTAAATAGTATATTATCTTAATTTAAACTTATAATTATATCAATTCAAGTATTCACTTATAGTAATTATTATCTATTTTGTTCTTGTTTTATTTTTATTTTTGTACTTTTTATATTGTTTTTTAACCAACAAGTAAATCGAACCGTCTCTACCAAAAATAATTTTCTGACTCCACGCATTTCATCTCGACCATCCTATCTTCAGCCCGTTTTTCTTTCTCTCTTCGTTCCGTTTCATTTTTTTTTTCGTTTTATCATTCCACACATTTGAACAATCCAACTGTTATCTCATAAATTTATATTATTGTAGCGCTAATCTATTGATCACCTGTACAATATTCATTATTAAAGCTCTATCAAGCAAGAATACATTTTTTTTTTATAACGTGAGCATAGGTACAGTGCAGGAATCAATTTTTTCCCTTGTATAGTCCGACAATGTCAATACGGTGTATTGAACGAACTATGATATACCAATATTTTTTTTTTTTTATTTAAAATCTAAAAACCCATTATATCCCGCAATTCCCTGATTGCCACAATTTATGAAAGCAAGCAAACTATAACCAGTAAAATGAGAATGTCCAAAATCAAGCGAAAAGTAGTAAAGTTTTTCAAAAAACTGTTTATATGTTGAGAATAATAAAATAAATCACAAAAATAACACGATGTAGCCAATACGTCGAAAAACGTATTAAAATAAAATACGAAGAAATTTCCTTTTATATAGTAAAAGAATTCTAATCTGTTTTTACTTCACGTAGAATTTGTTTATATCATATATGTAAATGCATAAGAAAAATAAATTTAAGATTTTATTAAATATTCAAAGTATGTTTGTAGTACAGAATAGACTGATGATTTGGTGATAAGTCACTTACATAAGTTGTTATTGTTATAGGAGCCATTTCTGAAAACATATACACATACTCGAAAAAGTCTCCGTACAGTAAGTAATTATGTATTCATATTGAAGAAAATCTAAAAATACCGTTACTTTTTCAAATTTTTCTATTTTATTATTATCCATTAGAATGTTATCAACTATTTTTTATACATCTAAATGGTTGTAAAACAAAAACAAAAATAATAACGGAACAAAATATAAAATTCGATTAAAATTTCATCAGAAAAAGTCTCCGTACAGTTTTTAAATAGGGAATCCACCTAGTTTAACAATTCGATTAGTAAGATGTTGGATATCCTTTTTGCTCCACCACTTCATTCAACCTCCTATTCATCGATCTCACTAAGTTTGCCGTTTCTTCCGGGCTGATTTTACTCCACTCTTCTAGAAGTACCCTTTTCAGCATATCTTTCGAAGTTATCACGTGACTACGAATTTTTTTTTCCAATAAACTCCACAAGTGCTCGATGGGATTTAGGTCAGGTGATTGCGGAGGTGAATTAAGTTGTTTTGACACATTATAGAGCAACCATAATTTAACGTTCTTGGCGGTATGCTTAGGGTCGCTGTCTTGTTGGAACCAAGAACTATTATTTAAGCCCAATTTTACCGCACTGTCTTTTAAATTGCCCTTCAAAATGTTTAGGTATTGATATTGATCCATAGTTGAATCGATAAAAACCAGATTTCCTACTCCACTGCTTGCCATACACCCCCAAACCATAACGCCACCACCACCATGCTTAACTGTAGGTAATAAATTTTCTTTACTGAGAGCTGTACACGGTTTTCTCCAAATGAGTTTACGGCCTTTAATTCCAAAAATGCAGAATTTACTCTCATCCGAGAATATAACGTTGTTCCAAAACGACTGTGGTTTATTTATGTGCTCTTTTGCAAAATTAAGACGCTTCTTTCTATTTATTTTGGTAATGAATGGTTTTCTCCTTGCAACACGACTACGATACCCATGTTTTTTGATGATTCTTCTTATCGTATCTTCGCAAATCTCTTTACCAAACTGTTCCTTAATGGTCTGTGCAATTTTAAAAGCTGTCACTTGTGGTGTTTTTTTAATGCAGTTTATTATAAAACGAGTTTCTCGTTCAGTTATCTTTGACGGCCGGCCAGAACGTGGCTTTGATTCTAAAATACCACTTTTATTAAAACTTTGTACTACATATTGGATTGATGAACGCTGTCTTCCAACCAGTTCGGCAATTTCTCCATAACTTTTGCCTTCTTTCCGCAATTTTATTATAATTTTACGCTCGCCAATGCTTATTTCTTTTTTAGCCGATGACATTGTTATAACTAATATAAAGCACTCACAATAATTGTTACTATTAACTCGCAAAGGTATAGCAAAACTATTCACAGATTTTATTACTCTACTATAGTAAAAAATTATTGCGTTTTTACTTTATTAAACTAGGTGGATTCCCTATTTAAAAACTGTACGGAAACTTTTTCTGATGAAATTTTAATCGAATTTTATATTTTGTTCCGTTATTATTTTTGTTTTTGTTTTACAACTATTTAGATGTATAAAAAATAGTTGATAACATTCTAATGGATAATAATAAAATAGAAAAATTTGAAAAAGTAACGGTATTTTTAGATTTTCTTCAATATGAATACATAATTACTTACTGTACGGAGACTTTTTCGAGTATGTGTACCTATTTATTCTTTGGATATTGAAACTTAGTGGAAATTTAAACCTTCGTCTAGAAATACGCCTAATCTCCATCGAATGGCAACAAGTGTGTCGTTGTAGGTCTATAACGGCCCCACCAATAGAACTGTATTTGTCATTATAGGGTGCAATCTCTGTGAACAGAGATTCATAATTTGATGTAATGAGTTTTATTGTGAATAAGGTTAGTTGATTGAATCTGGCTCCAGAAATATGCCTAATCCCCATCGCATGGCAAACAAGCGTTTGGTTTTATATCAAAAATGGTCCCACCAATCGAACTATATATGTCATTATAGGGTGCAATCTCTGTGAACAGAGATTAATGATTTAATGTAATGAGATTTTTATGAATAAGGCTAGTTGATTGCATCTGGCTTCAGAAATATGCCTAATCCCCATCGCATGACAACAAGTAATAGCCACTCTACGGAAAAAATGTCCATAATCAAAATTTAATCATACCGCGGGGGAAATACATTAGTGCAAATATATATATATATATATATATATATATATATATATAT